>VYZT01048233.1:262368-498667 GCA_013400735.1 Pomatostomus ruficeps
AAAAAAAGATGAATCAGAGGTGATTGAAAACAAATTATGTCAAGCCAAGAGAGACAAATTAGAGGAAAACATTGTCCTGTGGAGGAGAAGACCACATGCCACATCACTGTGGTTTTTAAATGCAAAGATAGAGTTACAAATTGTATTCACAGCTTCCTGAACTCATTCCCACAGGGATTTCCCACCCATGGAAATCTTGCATCTCCTTGAGACTCCCACTTAAAAGCTTAATGGCATCCACTGGTGCCTGTTGTAACTTGTTCTGAAGAAATCTGTCCCTCCCAGTGATGCAGGTGATTATTTACATCTCCCCAGTGGCCCAGAGGTGCTACCAGAGATGGCATTGCTCAGCACTGATGCAGGGCAGAGGGGAGAGCTTGTTCACAGGAACGATGTGCTGTGATGTCAGCACAATAACTTAGGAAAACAGGTTATTTGTGACAGTTATAATTTGGGTTTTTGGTGGTGAGTGTAAGCTGGGGATCCTGACCAAAGAGGAAGAGCTGCAGAGGTCAGCAGCAGATCACCGGGGATCTGAGGTACCACAGGGACATGCAGACAGTGCTGTGTGTCCTCCCTCCTCCAGCACAAAGTGGGATGTCTGTCTGTCTGTTGGAGGAGGAAGAGAGCTGATGGAATTTCACATGGTATCGAACACGTTTGACACAGTCAGACAGCAGACTAGAAATGCTCTATTAATGGCTTTGTTACTGTGATCCTCCCTGCTCTTGAAAGAGCACATTTGGAGTATCACTTCACATTATGTGTATTTGTGTCAGTGCCTGTGGGATTTCTGTTTGGCTCATAGGATTCCTCAGATAGATTTTAGTTCACGTGGCATCCCATGCCTGCCCAGCTCTGTCTGGTTTTCCTACACAGTTACTACAGCAGGCAGGTGCCACAGGAGGTTTTGACCACTAAAACACTTTTATGGTAAATGCCTGATGCTCAGCCTTTGCTGCTGTCCACAGGTGGGCTTTGCTGGTTCGGAGAGGGCTGAGGTTTAACAGATGTTAAGGCAGAGCAGTCAGAGGTCACTGAGACAATGAGATGGGATTCCCAAGCTCTTGGCCTCATCCTGGCTTCAGGCAGCAGGGTGAGTGCCGAGAGGCTGGCAGTGCTGTGAACCTGCAGGATTCACAGTGGTGTCCTCTGACCCTGAGGAAGGGTTATTTAATAGAGAAAGGAAAAGGATCTTAAATCCCCAAAGCCGCTGTTTGCGCTGGACTGCCCTGGCTGCCCCGCTGTGCCTGTGGAGAGAGGGAGGCAGCATGACAGTCACCTCCCAACCTCAGCCTCCTCTCCAGAAGTTTAAACATCAGGAACAGGCCACCCAGCTCTTAATAAACTCACTTACTCAGTTTTACCGTCCTTGATGCTGCCCTGTGAGGCACCTCCTCCCTGGGCTGGCCCCCAGCAGCCAGTTTAGTCCGAGTTTGGCTCTTTGCTCACTCCCTCTGTGATGAAGATAAAACTGATCATGCCTCAAGCACCCATTTCCGTCACTAATCGGCTCCTGCAGACAGCAGGGTGTTTTGTCAGGCTACATAGGCAGGCTGTAGTTTTTCCTTCCCCCTGTGGAGAAGGGAGACTAATAAATACTCCCTCTGTCTACATCAGTCTCCTGGATGGATTTCTGTGGGGAACACAAAGGCTTTGCGGTGCCTGCAGAGGGATTGCTGTTGTCCCTGGTGTGTGCAGGAGTCAGTGACTCTTTGGAGGTGACAGGCTGATGGGGCAGGACGGTGGCTTCTGCTGTGTCCCAGCATCCATGGGCTCTGCGCTGGCTGGTGCTGAGCCCAGCCTTGGTGAGTGCTTCTTCTCTGTGCTCCCATGTACAGCAGTTAATGATAACGAGCTGGCTGCTCAGCTAATTAGCGGTGCTTGTGTTGCTGCTGGCTCAGTGTGGGAAGCTCTGTGTGCAGTTTGTACAATGCACAGACACCTGTACGTTCTGGAGTTAGGCTGAATGCCAGCGCCTCAGTGCACAGCCCACACAGAACCAGAGAGCAGTTCCAGTTCAAATGGGCCTTAAAGATCATCTCATTTCTGACTCCCCCATCATGGGCAAGGACACCTTCTGCTAGTTCAGGTTGCTCAAAGCCCCATCCAGGTTTGTAATTTGTGCTTAATTATCTGCAGGGGAAATGGAGCTGTTGTTATGGCTGCCTTTGCCCCCTTTGTTCCAGTCCCTTTCCCCTCCTCTGTGTGAAATGTGATGCTCTTACTAGTTCATATTGTCCTTGCCCTCACCAGCTCAGACTTTGATTTCCCACCTTCCTGTCTTTTCACCTTTACATATTTTGCACTTTTCAGTGTCTCTTATTCTTCCTTCTCTGCTAAACCTCTGCACAATGTATAGGCAGACCCACAGATAAAATTAGTTTCTGACATTTTTTGTTCTGAGAGGTTATCTTTTGCAAGTTGTCTTACTTTCATTTGATATGAAGGTGATTTTCTGATGGGACACCAGGTTTTTTTTCAGAATGGTATCTCAATTTTCTTGTCTTCCCACCTCCAAAATGTTGCAAAGAAGGTTTCTTTATTCTTACGGCCACACCATGCATAGGTTGTAATCTGCTATTTTAAAATGAAGTGTAAATTATTAAACATGTAGCTGAATCTTTTGGGGGGGTAGTTGAGAGGAAGGCTGTTGATTTATAGTTCCTCTAATGGTGAGAATGAAATGGCTCCACAGCAGCAAGGCTGAGGAGGTTTTGGTGTGTGGAAGAAGAAATTTTAGGTGCGCTGTATTTTTCCAGGGCAGCACATTAAGTTTCATGCAAAGCAACAGGGAATACTGTATCTTCAAATCAGCTTCTGCAGACAAACCAGATTCAAAATAAATAACTTTTATTCATCACTGTAATAGAACTGTTGATACATTCATTTATTTAAACCTAAAAATCTGCTGAAGTGCTATATCTCAGTGTGTTGCTTTTAACAGCCTGAATATCTGGCACCTTTTATCAAGCTTTTGGCTGTATTTTTCTCTCTATGTAGATACCATAGTTCAGGAGAATACACTGTCGTGTTTGATTAGGAGATAGGTTAGACATAAGTCACTTGCAGGCAAAAAAGCATTTACCGTTTTTGTGTATAAAAATGAAATTTGTAGGACATGTGAAATTTCATTCTTTTATAGTAAATGGCTTATACGAGTGTGTTAGAAGCAAAGGTAAATGAGTGCTGATTTTAAGTTTGTGCCTTCTGAAACACAAAAGGATGTGGTACATACAGACCTGGTGAATGACATGTGATAGATTATACTGAGAGCAGGCAGAGCAAATGAAATTGTAATGGAGTTCCTCTTCTGGCTGCAGGAAATAGCTGTTATTTATCCTGCTTCATAGGATGCTGCATGCATACTGCTGTTCATTATATACTTAAAAATCCCTTGGCAAGTCAATAATGAATAAATGAACTTAAAGCCATTACAACAGCCTTAGCATGAGGAGTGTAAGCCAGGATATTTTTTTTTTGTGGGTTTGGCTGAGGCGTTTCTGCAGACATGCTAACCTGGACAGTTCGACTGAGGAGTTTGGTTCTTTCTCCTGGCAGGTGCATGAGGCAGTCCCATGCTACAGCGAGTGCAATCAGTATTCCTGGGAAGTAGAACCGTGGTCTCCATGCAAAATCAACAGTGAACAAAATTCCCTCCACTGTGGAGAAGGAATACAAACGAGGAAAGTCAGGTGCGTGAAGACAAAAGCTCAGGTACTCCAGATCAAAAAGAGCTGGTATGTTCTTGCCTAAAGCTGCAATATCTGGCCATCTGACAGTGAGTGTGTTGCTGAGTCCAGTGTATTTCAAATGAAAAGAAACATGTGTTTCTGTGCCATGGTTTGCAGGAAAAGCATTTCAGAGATGCAGCCTTGGTTTTTCAGGAACACGGCATGATATTTAAATTAGTATTCTTCAACCTAAATGCCATGTATACATAAAGCTCCCTGAGGTGCAAAGCCTCCATATTTTGATTTGCTAACATTTTCCCCAGGTAATAGCACTACACGCACCAGAGTGGCATTCATTATTACTGAATATTCATTCCCCAGGCACAGGGAAATGCTGAGTTATTTCCACATGTTCAGATGTTACTAGCAGGAGCACTAAGATTTGTTCTTAGTGGTTGTCGTTTTCTGTTTGCTCCTTTGTCAGCTGATCAAAGTTAAAATCCCTCTGTATGAAGGAACAAAAGCTTGTCGAGCACGTAGCTGATTTCCATTTGCATTAACATATTAATTCTGCATTTTGACCAGCCATGCTGCTTGTAGCTATTGTCGTGTCTATGTCCTATATGGGGTTGAAAAAACTCATTGCTGTCCATCGTGTCTGTGATACTCTAATTAAAATGTGTTTTCTGTGCAGGTGTGTGAGCACTGCTGAGGACCATGGCGTGGAGACTGTGCCCAGTGCTCTGTGTGATCAGGCTGAGGTCCCAGAGACAGAGCAGAAGTGCAGCCTGTACTGTCCCAGTGAGTGTGCAGTGTCTGAGTGGGGACAGTGGAGCCCGTGTCCGCAGGTAGGATCTCCTGCCTGTGTCCCTGGCAGTGCTCCTCACACATCGGTCCTCGCTTGTCCTTCAACCATTTCATGGCCTAGTTCTTTTCGAGGAAAGTAAATTATTTTCTGAGGGATGTCAGGCTTAATGGATCCTGCCAGCATGGTTGAATCTGGAGATATTTATGTCTCTACAGAGACTGAGCTATAGAAAGTTGGTTAGTGAAATACACAGTTTGTACTGTGACAGTTGATTCAACACATCCTTCCCCTTGGTCTGCTATGGGAGAGGGCCCACACAAGCAGAGTGGGTGAAGGGACAGTATTCCAGCTGCAGTAAGGGCTGAATGCCTTAGGAAATGTTTGCAGACCTCTGTCAGTGGTGCATGACTGCCATAACAACCTGCTGGTAAACCATGGGGGTGACATTTCTCTGGACAGGTCTTAGTCCTGAGGGAATGACAGCTCTCCCCTCCCAACACACACTATTTCTGTCCAGTGTCTCCTCCTCCTCAAACCCTTGGGGGAAGATTTGAGGCAACAGCAGCAGAAGGGATTGGCAGCAAGGTGCCTGAACAATTTGTCATGTCATGAGATACTCAAAACTTTGTGAATTATGCAGGGATTCAAGCCACTGCCAAGTGCTCTGTGTTTTCCTAAGTGTGCAAGATGGAAAGAAGTTGCAAATTCTGTATTATTAAAAGCCTCTGGCCCCAAACCACGTGATTTCAGATCTGTTGTTTCTCCCTGATCAGTGTTGAAATAGGTGCCAGGTTTAATCTCGGAGGGGTTTTTTAATAGACTTGCTTGATGTATTTAAGTGACAAACATATATTCATTGCCCCCATGTTAACAGGGCCATTACCGAAAGTTGAGTGGTTATTGGACAGGTATTTATACTACTGCTGACACAGGTAATTTCCTTCCATAATATTTTGTGTAGCGTATCAATATACCCGGTAAGAACATGTCAAATAAAATCTTGTGTTTCATTTCCTGCTTTCACCTCCTCCTGAGCAGCATGGCTTTGATGAAGTATAACACTCCTGCAACCCATACAAATGCTTGGATACCTTTCAGAGTCCCACTGTGGTTGGACTGTTTCTTTGCCATTGACTTTCTCAGACATGGATTTTCTTCATTTTCGCTCGCAGTGAACTAATGCAGAGGTCCTTGAGGCCATTGGGGGTTTCTCAGGTGCCTTGATGGCAGTCAGTTGGGTATGAAGGACTGCTTGCAGCTTTAAGCACCCTCATATCCTTAAGACACACAGACCTTCTGCCTGAAGGCTCCTTTCTTTTTGCAATGGTGAAGCCTCTGTAACCCACAGAAGCCGGAAAGGGAAGCCCAGAGCTTGTGGGCTGCACTCCATCAGGCAGCACATCTCTTGGCAGGCGCAGGGCCACATGCCACAGTCCCTGTGTCTCCTTGTGCATCCCTTCGCCATGGTGGATGTTAATTCATAAATGTGAGGGCATCTGCATGCCAATGCAATTAACTGAACAATATGTTTTCACAAGCTGTTCTGCCGTGCTTTGTTGTGAAACTGAGACGACTGTGTGCCGATGGAGCATGTGTTTCAATAGTTCTGCCCAGATACAAGGCAATAAACAGCTTGAAGTTTTATGGGCAGATAAAACCCTCCCTTTGATGAGTTTATGGCAGAGCTGCCTCCCTTTTACAGCTACTCTGGCTGTTTGTGTTGGGTTTTGAGAGAGAGCCACACAGCACAGGCCCTCCCAGGCTGCCCCACATCTCCAAGGCAAGTGCTGGGCCTGCTGTCAGTGCAGAATGACTCTGCTGGGCCACTGGGGTGTCTTTGGTGTGTGTGGGGCAGGGATTGAGGGAATCATCATGGTGGCCTGGAGCGAGGCACTGCCAGCACCAGGGTGATTAATGGAACTCCCCATCCCCTGAGTTGCCACTATGAAAGGTGGTCACTTTGGACAGCTACGATTCAGTGGACTCAAAAATTTCAAAAAATTTGAAAGATCACATCATATTGCAATGAAAAAGCAAAACTGTGCATCCTGGCTGCTCTTTTTCAAGCACATTTGCATTTCATACCACAATAGTTGGCACTCTTCTAGTCATAGCACTCTCATGAGGCAGCTGCCAAAGACCATTCCAGGAAATCTTCCTGTAGCTCTGGTCATGTTTGGCTTGCTGGAGATAAAGAGGATTTATGAAACTTGACAAATTCTACTTTGTAAGAAATGAACAATCACAATTTCAGCCTCATCTTTGCCTGAGGTGCTCTTTGATTTGAGATATTTACCTAAGATTTTGGTCAGGTGAGAATTCTTTCCCAGTTGCTTTGGTGTTCTGCTCATGTTTTACAGTGTTGATAATAAATTCATCCTGATAGCAGAATAACTAACTCTTATCAGCTGAATATAAAAAGGCCTTTTAGATTATCCGTGGTACCTTTTGTCAATATGTCATTGTGCTCTGGATACTTTCTAGGGTATTACTTGGTTTTATCTTGTAGCAATATTCTTCCCATGTGAATTTTCCACTTTCAGGATGGTAAATGATCTTGAATCGTGTTGAAATCAATGAGTCATAAAGGTGGCGACTGCTTTGTCAATGGAAAGTATTTTCTTCAATACTTTTTTCTGCTAAAACACTGTATTTGTTCTACGTTTTTTGGCTGCATTTCCCTTTTGCTTTTAAACACTTTTATGGTCTTCTATAATTTCAGATGCTCCCACAATTCTTTTATGTGTGTTTTTCAGCTGAATTACATATTTTGCATCTTGATTACGGTGCTATTTAACACTGCTACACAGAGGTAAATTTTAATATTTCATCTAATGGTCAGAAATGAAGCTGTCAGAAATATAATGCCTCAAGGTTGCTTTGAGGTTTTGTCTCCATACTGGATTGAAGAAATGCATAGTTACTGATTTAAAGCTTCCCTGTTATTCTCACTTTTTCTATTGTGAGATGTAAATTCAAAATGGTTTTCCCTGTGGCTGAAGACTGTTTTTAAGCTTATAATGTTTTGTTCTTTGTCACTAAGTAACATCCATGTAACTTAAATATCAAGCCTTTAGAGTCATTTAAGTAACAGTTTGAAGCTTGATAGTTCAAAAAAAACAAAAAACAACAAAAAACCACAAGGAAATTAGGTTGACTCGCATTTTGCTTCAGAGATTTCCTATTTGTTCCAGGGACAATAGCCTGTTCAGTCAGACATCATCACTTGATTGCTCAAAGGCCCAGTTAGACAATCTGGGAACTGAAATCCTGTCATCTCTGTTACATATTCAGTGATGGAATAACACACACTTCCTGCGGCGTCTCGACTTTGTGTTCATCTGACTTGGAAATGTAATTAATTGACTTCAATTGAATTCATCAAAGCGTTCTTAAGAAGAGTTAATATGCGAGTGGTGCTACAAGTCCCTGAAATAATTACCTCAAATCTATTTCGTTAGCTCTCTGCCGGTGGATGGCTGTCGCAGCCCCCGTTGTGGGTTGGAGTGGCCTCCTTGCTTGCCTCAGCTGTTGGCATTTCTAGCAGCTAATTCCAAGAGGTCTGAAATTAGTTAATTATAGGAGGTTGCGTGTGTAGTGAGTGAGAACAGCTGTCTCCATTTCAGCGAGCGTTTTCCTCATGGATCAATGGCGATGTGCCGCGCTCAGGACTTGCGACAATGGAGTTATTCCCTGGAATCTGGGGGGGAGTGTGATGCTGCCACAACTGACCGGATTAAAAGTGTCACCAGGCGATACAGCGAGCTCTCGGGTTTGCAGGGACTCTCTTTGTCGATGCAAGTTGGAGTTGTTACAGTTTGGAAATGCCAACTGGAAGAGAAACTGTGGACTCCTGTGGATGCTGGGAGTCACTGTGTGGATTACCAAAGTCTTCGTCACAGCTGGCACCTGAACAATGGGCAAGGTTGGAGGGGACCACTGGAGCTCATCTGGTCCTTTCTGTTCAAGCAGGATTTCCCAGGGCACGTTCCTCAGAGCTGTGTCCTCAGACAGCTTTTGGGTATCTCCAGAGGAAACTCCCCAACCTCTCTGGGTTTGGCACGTAAGTTTGGCAGAGGACCTGCAGTGTGAAGGCTGGACTGGAGAGTGAGGCTTGCAAGAGTTGTCTTCCTAGCCCAAGAGATAATTTATTCAGGTCAAGTGTGAGAATTATGTTGGTCAAGGCTTTCTGGAAGAATGTGCACTTCTCCTTATGGATAGCTGTGACTTGGATTTTTTTGTATTACTTTGTCAAAAAAAGTTGGTAACTGCTGTATTTTTTAGATTCATTGTTTTCATTTTCTTAATCTTTGTTAACCATCGCTTTTTAAAAAGTAATGGTCCTGTGTGGAGGCAGGCAAGGTTTCAGAACCTGGATGCATCTGAAAAAGAAAATTTATGCAAATGCATTTTCATTTCAAAAGACTGCTCGTGTTATTGTAAATGGCTTGTTAAATTGTTACAAAACATCCACCCTGGCATGAACAATATAACGGTTCATTGCTCTGTTAAAAATAGTCAAATACGGTTGCTGCCTTTGCATTTACCTTATTTTGAGGTTGTATGTTTCCGTATGAATAGCCAGTTAAAAATAATGCAGCCAGCTATTTATAGTGCAGGAAGCATTACACAAGCTGCTTGATAAATTAAACAGCTTAAAGGGCCCTGTAATGGGTTACAGCCTCTGTGCTGTACAATTATGATGCATATGAAAGCCTGGATCAATGGACAGCTTTTAAAATCCATCACAAAAAGGGTCTAATAGTTTGTATTAATGTGTGATATGTTAACAGCTCTTATGCTGGAACTTAGCTTTCAGAACCTTGCAGCTTTATTTTATTCAATACCCTTCTCTTCCAGAAATTTTCTGTGCTTTATCAGTTCTGTGATTGTCTGAAGCAAAGGCTGAGTGCATCTTTTGTGTATGTTTTTGTCCCTCACTTTTATGTTAGCTTTAAATAATGACAAGTGGTCATGGTGAAGAAATAGCTTTGGCTAAAAGAAATATTAAAAAATGCAGTAGTCAATAGTGCCAGGAATTCCCCCACAGAATCAAGAAGATGGCTGTTATCATTTCAAAACGGTCCTTTGAGAAAAACTTTGATTTATTCCTGCCTTAACATTTTATGGACCTCTCATTGCTTCAGAATATTTTGTTTCTGTAGTGGTTTATATAATCTGGCCTGTAGATCCATGGCTCTAGCTCAACTTTTACATGCTTTATGGAAAAGAATAATGGAAGTGGTAAGATTTAATACTATAAAGTAGGCTGGGACAGTACAGTTACACCCATAAAGAAACCTGCTGTGTCTGTGTACGGCATCCTACTGCTGTAGGCTATTCATGTGCCACCTGAGCTGGCACCCTGTTATTATTTTCATCCAGAAATTAATTCTGTTCCTATCACCAGTTCCAAAGGATGCATATGCCAGAATTACACAGCCCACTGCTTACAGTCATCAACAAGGAGTCTGAACAAACAACAGAGTCTGTAAAACTTAACAGCCAAACTGACCCGCACCTGATCTTGAAGGTGCATAGAGTTCTCCAGGCCTCTGTCCTTCTACCTCTGTGCACCACAGCTGCCTCCCTTTCTCAGGACTTGTTTCCTCTTCTATCATTTATGACCAGTGGGCACCCATAATCATTGTCCTTCTTTGATCCATGAATCTTTATTTCTAGTCTGGGTGGTGTCAGAAGTGGGTTTCAGTTTCCCAGAATAGGGAACATTTGCTGTTACACCCATTTCTATCCCATGACTGTGTGCCAGATTCTCCCATCTATGGAAACCAGTTAAGGGATTTATAACTACAGGCATAAAAATAAGTATGATGAGCATAAAGAGATGCTCTCAGAAATACAAGCCCAACTCCCACTCCCTGACACATCTGTTGTAGGCACCTGCCTTTCCTTATGCTTCCACGGTGGAAATGTTGGCTGATGCTGAGCACAAACCAGTTGCAATAGCCTTACAGGAGGTAATGGCTGACTTAATGTAAAAAATAATTAAAAAACCTTCATCAGTCATCAGTGAAAGCACTAGTTACTAATAGAGCAGTAGGAAGTAAAATAATATCTTTGGAAGTATAGCATCCACTCAGTGGGAAGAGAGGAGTTGTAAATGAAGATACTCAGTAAAGCGTTGCTGAATCACAGTGGGCTTTATTTATATCAAACCCCAGAAACTGTAGATCCGTATGTGCTTGTGATTAGAAACTTGGATCCCTAGGGCAGATCCATGTGCCTGAATGGTACCCTCACTACTATTTTGTGTGCAAGATTACTTGAACAGTTTTGTAATTTTCTTCATTTATGAGAATATTCAGAATCAACCTGTTATTTTGCCCAAATCTTAATTAATCCCATGATAATTTCTTACTTTGAGTACTCAAGGAATATTTCTTTCTTTTGCTGCCTCTTCTAGAAATTACTGGCTGCCTTTTCTGTCCTACCTCCTAAACCTGTGATTTGGTTTTTTTGGATGGTGATTGGTTTTGTTCTCAGTATTTTTTAAGATCCACATTCAGGACTAGACATGCCCCATTGGCATTGCTTGTTAGAACCCTCAGCATCTCCCCACTGGAAACAATCCCTCTTCTTTCCTTTCACTGTTCACATCCCCTAATGACACCGAACCTGCCAATCCATTCCTCAACCTTTGCCATGTCATAAATATTTGATTTTTTTTCCAGCCTGGGTTTTTGGAGGGGTCCTGCAGGAGCTGTGCACCCAAGCCCATTGAGATTTCAGGGTAGCTGGATACTCAGCTCCCTCTTGCTCCTTTGAAAATTCCAGCTTTCATCTTTTTCTTTGCAAGTCGTTCCCTCCTGCCGCTTACTCGGTTCCATATATATTTGGCTCAGTTTTTTACGTGGTTAACTTGAAAGAGTAAGGGCAGAAAATCAATTATAAAACTAAATTGACTTCTCAATTGACGTTAAGAGAAATTCAACAAATAATATTACAGGATATTAGTTACAGTTTGCCGACTTTGAATTTTTGCATGTTTCCCATGTCCTCAGCTTGATTAAATGAATGCTTTTCCTACAGAGGGTCGTTATTATTCAAAACTGGTAAATGTGAGGGGCTTATTGCATCAGCTCTGGCTTCTGAGCTCCATGGCTCATCAGCACAGTGAGAATTCCAGCCTCAGAGCACCAGTGAACCAGTTGTTTATTTGGATCCTGGCAAACACCAGATAGATTTTGGCCTGTTAGACTGGTCTGCTACCTACCAGGAGGATATCTGAGGGGAAAATGGTCCCTGCCAGCCAGGAAAGCTCTGGGGCTCTGTGACAGCACTGGGCTGCATCAATGTCCTATAATCGAGCACAATGGGGGGCATGCTAAACAGGGGAAAAATGCTACTTTATTAAAAGAATTTCCTTATCTACAAATGATGCATATTTTCTGTCTGCGGGTTCTTATTTTGAAGGGAGCAAACGTTGGTATTTCTGAGCTGGCACAGACAACTTCTGTCACAGCATCCATTGATTTTTTTTCCCTTTGGTAACATAATTCAGAGAAACATTAATTAGGACTAGCTACTGAGATACATGCTTTGATTTTTTTTCCTTAGTCATTTTGCTTTATTGGCAAATCATTTAAGTTATTAGTGTTAGTTGTGAGAATGACCAATCAGATTAGTTGTGAAAAAGGCAGTAAACTATTGGTAAACACTTAGCATAGGTTTAATTTTCAGATAATTAGAAACAATTGGGTATTTTAGCTGACCAAGGGTATTCAAATAGGATTACCATTTAAAATGATTTGACAAGGTGTGTGTCAGCAATAAAAACATCATAGATTTTCCTTCACGTAGTGTAAGCATAAGGAAAATAGGCCCTGACAATGTATTTTAAAACCAGACCAGACTTTTTTCCCATTTGTCCTGATATTTATTCTGCTCAGTTTTGCTATCATCTGTGCAGCTAATCCAGTTTACAGCAGTCTGATATCCAGATTTATGCTGCAAGGCCATTACATTTCCCTTTAATATTCACAATACAGGAATTATCCACACTTCCACCCAATCAGGGTTCAGTGTTTGCAGGCTGTTTGTTGCAGGGTCATAAGCCCGTGGTTTTAAACTGTTAGATATTTTTTGTAATTACAGCGCTCTATAGAAAAATCATGTTTTAAATCCCCAAGCATTTATGAAAATGTATTTCTACATGCATTGCTTTTCTTTGTTTTCTTTGCTGTTCCTGAGCAATCCTAATGAGAAACTGTTTGGAATTAAATGGGTCGTCTTGTTCAATAAACGGCGGTGAATACCTTTAATAAGGGATTTATTTCCATTAGGTTTGCTGTGACCAATTCCACTCACCCATTCCCGTTACTGGATTGTGGGAAACAGCTCCATGCTGCAGTGCTATGAGAGTGAGGGTTGAGGGCTGCCAAAAACAAACAATTTTCCTGCCTGTGATGTACAAGCAGAAATGAAAACCTGCCTCAGTTGGTTCATATCCCTGTGAAAATGTAAACAAGCAAATCCTGGTTTATAGGCGGCCGGACATCAGCATTGGCATCACATTCTCTGAAAAGTCACCTCGGCGTGTTGTCAGCATCATAACTGATGTGCAATTACAAATGTCCTTCTCTGAAATGAGTGCTTTGCTGTAACATCAGATATTACTTAAAAACGCATTAATTATACCAGAAATCCTGTCCCGTTATTCAGTACTGTGGCATTTTACTGGAAGTCTTGGAAGGACGTGCAAAGCAGGGCACAGCAGAATGGTGCAGTCTTTTCCTGTTGTCCCTAAGGATCCTTATCAAAAAACATGGAAAAAATACTATAGGAACACTAAAATAGCCCAGTCAGGGTGGAGAAAAGATGACTTTTAGTAATATTGGATTCTTAATTCTGAACCACATTTCTTTTCCTTCCTATGCCTGTAAGTATTGTTAGAAGAGGAACAGAATCGTATCCTACCCCCATGGATGTGCATGACCAGCGCTGGTCTGCGGTGTCTGTGTGATTTTCAGGGGTCAGTGGTGATTTACTGGGCTCTCTGTACTGTCCATCCTTTCTCTGCCCAGGTGTGTGACCCCAGTATTATGCAAACCCGAACCCGACAAGTGCTGAGGCCTCCTGTCAGTTCAAAGCCCTGCCCTGAGGATTCACAAATGAAGCCATGCATTCTTAATCAAAATTGCTTCCAGTACCAGTACAACCTAACAGGTAAATTTTCAATATACCCTTAGTATGTGTTTTTAGTTGTGTTTGCTTGGAGTGTTGGTTAAAGCCTTGACACCATTGGTTTCAATAAAGTTAATTACATGCCTACATTTTTACACATTAGTGGACAAATGCACAATTTTTTATGTAAGTTGTCATTGCAGCTACATTGGAAATAAAACATGCTAAATGGGATTTTCAATGGGTTATTCAACAGAATTAATTTAAAAATTCCAATTAAAAGAATATAATCTGTGTGGTTCTGGTGAAGCCAGTAATAGCAACAGAACTCTGCTTTGAAGGCAAATGGGTTATATGGGTGGGCATAGGATATTCAGAGCAAAATGCATTATTTAGGACCTTAGAAGCAATTGGTTCTGCTGCAAACAAATGAACAAAACAAAACTGAAAAAATTCCTTTTGTTTTGACCAGCTGAAATAAATGAGAAAGGCATACAGAGGAGAGATCTAAGAGGAGTTTGGGGGATGGTGGGAAGGGAGAACAAAGCAAGATAAAATATATGAATATAAACTCAGCCTGTTTGTAATAAAAGCCCTAGAAACACAGGCAGCAGAATGATGCCTTTTTTATCATCACATTTCAAAAATGCAGAACATTTATGTGTTCATGTTTATCAGAGGTGGAAGACACAAAGTAATAGGTTTTCTTCTCATCCTTCTTATTTATTGGTGGTGTATGGAAATTTTAGTGGCTTCTGTTAGCTTTTTGTTTATTTTAAATGGTGTTTTAAAGCTTATTTCAGTTTAGTTGTATTCTGACCAACATAATTTCAGACACGTAATAAGATATTAATTTTCTTCCGCTAGAAATACTGCTTTTATTTCATGAGTATTAGAGTTTCGTTTTAAATAATGGATAGCTTAGCCTCGAGACAAAAACAGGTTAAACCAGAGTTCCCCTTCAGAAACTTCCCCAGCTGCTTTATCAAAGTGGAATTTTACTTCAGACAATACAGTCTTGTACCTGTGCCAACTGGATTGAACTGATACCCTTTATCAGTGTTCAGCATGTGCACTCTGATGTGCCGGTGTCGTAATGGGATACGGGATCGGACTGCGAAGCGAGCGGCGTCTCCTCGGAGACTTGCCTGGGTTTGAGAACAACTTTCATCTGTGTGGGGTTGTTCTTGGGTGTGGCATGCCCTGACATGGGAAGTGCTGCTGTAGGTGGAGGTAACACCCACGTTCAAGGCTTCAAAGCCAGGCTGGATGGGGCTTTGGGCTGCCTGCTCTAGGGGAAGGTGGGAAGGTATCCCTGCCCACAGCACAGGATTGGAACATCATGATCTTTAAGATCCCTTCCAAGTCATTCTGTGATTCAGTGTTGAGTGTGAAGGTGACTGCAGCAGTGCACCCTTTGCTTTGTGTCTGCAGGCTGGAGCGGGTGCCAGCTGGGTGCCAACGCCACCTGTGGACCCGGGGAGCGGCGCCGGCTCCTGAGCTGCCAGCGCAGCGACGGGGCCACCGTCAGCATGCAGCTCTGCCAGCAGGTGAGCAGGCCTGGGGCACACCCAGAGCTCCTTGTGCCTCCAGAAAGCTGCTGGTGCCTTCTGATCAACACCGAGACATCCCCCATAAACCCCATAAAGGGTGGAAAGGTTGTGTTGGGTGCTGGGAGCGCACAGCTGGGGCCTTTGGGAGACAGAGGGGTGTCAGTGGCTGGTGTCACTGGAACACACAGGGCATGGCTACCAACCCTGCACCATCCCAAAGCTGGGGCCCAGAGGGGTTGTGTCCTACTATTAGAAATCTAGGATTGTCCTTTTGGAATGAGACACAAACACTGAGGGATGCTTAGATGTGAAACACTTCAACACTGAAACCGCTTTCCCCCATTGCACCCTCAGGAAAGCTCCCTGTAAACACCATGCTGGGTGTCCTGCAGAGCTGCTGCCAGTTCCTGTTTGGGTGCCTGGCTGTGGCAGGGGGTGGCTGGGGCCTGGGGGAGCTGATGCCTGTGTTTCCCTGTCGCAGCTGCGCCTGGAGAAGCCCGTGCCCACGAGCAGCCGGTGCGAGGTGGGCTGTGCCGTGGACTGCCAGCTCTCCCCATGGTCAGCCTGGTCGCAGTGCTCCCACACGTGCGGCGCTGGCGGTGAGTCCCTGCCTGCCCTTTCCCCCCCACACCTGAGCAGTGCAGCTCAGACAGCACCCACAGCCCCGGGCGGCTCAGGCAGTCCCTGAGCAGGGGTACAGAGCACGGGGATAGCCTCGAGCCACACCCGAATCCTTCCGAGGTGGTTTTGGATGCTCTCACGGTCCTGAGGTGGTGGGTGTTTGGAGCAAAGCAGGCTATTGTCAAAGTACTCTAGAGTGAAAAATGCAACTTAGGGAACGAGTAGTGAGATGTCTGGAGGATTACTCATTAATTAATTCAAACTCTCAGAATTCAGTCACAGCAAATGTTAACCCCAGAGATGGGAAATACAGAAAGCTAGCAAAGAGCTGGGGAGTGTTGCTGGATTCTGCAGAGATTAATAAATAAATACAAATGCTCTGGTGAAGTAATTTTTAGTAACATAATTGCATCCCAGTGAAGAAAACACACAAAGACTGTTTTTCATCATTTAGTATAGGCCTCTGTCTCCATCTTGCACCCACAGGTCCCTTAACACTTCTATGACCCCAGCAACTTCAGCAAGATTTTCTATAGCCAGTAGTGCTCACCAACATACAAAAAGTGAAAGGATTAGGACCTTTTTTTCAACTTACATGATTTAAAATACCCTTTGAGTATTGACATGAGAAAATGCATTGAAGGTTTTATTCTCAATAAGCTTGGGACTTTATTTCCCAGGCTTCTGATGTGCATTAGATGTACAGCTAATGGTCTTTAAGATTCAAAAGCCATAATGTATATTTGAATCAAATTCACTTAAGGTCAAAAAGAAAAAAGCTCTTAACTTCCATAAAGTGATTCCTTCAGATGGATTCCAGAGATCAAAGCATGTTACAGAAAAAGCTTAATATTTGGATTAGCGCAGTTCTTTCTTTGCTGAGCTTTTAGCCCATTTCTGAAGTAGTGCTTTCTTAACAGAAATGAATAATTCATGGACAGTGTTTTAACAACAACACACTGGGAGTACTATTAATTCCAATTTTTTTTTCTTCAAAATCCATTTTGGAGTGTTAATGCTCATGTTGCTAAATAAACTTAGTTTAATTTTTCTACTGTTCAATCACTAAGTTAAACAGAGTACAGTGCAAAAGCAGGTTGTAACGTTTTTGTGGCTTTTAGCATGCTCAAGGAGCAGCTCACCCTATACAGCACCTGAAGGTTTTTTCATCCTGAGCTCTTATATAGCATAGTTTGCAAAAGGATGCACTGGAGTGAAGGTGTGCCTTGCATTGTGCCCCTGATCCTGAGATGCTTGTGCAAATTCTAAAGGCTGGTTAAAGAGATGATGGCTGCCAGTGAATACAAGGAGTCCCTTCATGTCCTGAATCAGAGGAAAGCTGCAAACATCTGTGCCTTGCTGAAGGAGATCTTCCAGTGGGTGTCCTGGCTTTAGGTGCCAAACCTCATTGAGGCTGTGCAAGCTCAGCTCGGTTTGTGGGTCATCTCTGGTCCTCAAAGACCATCACTGTGTCACACTGCTGGTGAGAGGACTGTCTTGCACAAGCCACTGCACTACTGCTGTGCTTTAACATGGATTTAAGAGCTGGAGATACTCTTTTGTGACCCTACAGCAGCTAAGGATCTGGGAAGACTGTCTTAAAAATTGTGTCATAAAGAAGCCGAGTTTTGCTTAGTCCTTCTGTACCACTTGAACCACTTTGCAGGGACCCAAGAGTCTTCTGAACCTCATGCTAAAGCAGGAGCATCAGTGAAACAAAAATACTTTGCGTCCAGGTTATTCCAGGCACATGGCTGATTTTCCTGCAGCCTGTCCTGATCTGACTTTCGCTGTATCAGCTCTAAAGTGTGGATCTACCCTGGTACCAAACAGGTGGTGGAGGGACATTGGCACCAGTCCTGTGGCCGTGGCCCTTGTGGCACAAACACCATCACTTCAGCTGCTTCGCTGAGTTCCAGTGAGTTGTAAATACTCCTGGATGACGGCAGGAAGAGAGAAGACTTCACTGGTGCCACTCATCTACAGGTGGTGCTTCAGAGGAACACAGCAAGGGTTTCCTGTGAAAAGGGTCACGGACTGCGACGCCTTTGAAGTCACCCTGAGTTGCTCACAGGCATTCATGGGAGTAGGATGAAGCCTCAAATTAGACAGGAAGAAACAAAGGATGACAATAAACGAGCTGTGGGAATTGGCTGTAGTAAACACTCCTACCTGCTTCCCTTTGGCAGTAAGTAATTGCCCACTGTTTGGTACAGCTGAAATGCGGGGCTTAGATGCTCGGTGTTCAGAAATGATTCACAGCAACCTGAACGCAGCCTTACTGGATCAGCTCACAACAATATTTTGCTTTTCTGGCTTATTTTGGAGAGTGTGTGAAGGGCCTGCAGAAGCACCATAAAGGACTTCAAAGAGAAACATAATTTAAATATAATTCAGATCAAAATTTAGTGTTGCTGGATGTCTGTTTTCATGTGGTTTTTTACTCAAGCGTTGTTGCTAACATTTTTATTCTGTCCTTCTCTTCCAGTAGCAGTTTGATGTGATATATTTTGATGGGTGGTACCTCTAGTCAGGTTTTGTTTTATGGAATAATGCATTTTAGCATGAAGTGGCGCTGCTGTGCATGTGGCACTGGCATCTAACACAGTTCTGGTACACAGCAGCCAAAGGCAAATATATTGATTTCTATGAATGATGATGAGTAAAGCAGATCTCTCTCTCCTGCCTGTGCTGAGCCTGTGGAGATGTGTAACTGATGTTTGCCTGTTGCAGCTGTAATTCTGAGCAGCATCTGCTCGGGATGCTGGATTGGGCTTTAGGCTGACACCGGGTTATATATAAGTGTTCCTTATATCACTTGCTGTACTGCTATGAAAAGATGTATAGAGCTGCTTTAATGGATGATGCTTCCATGGCCTGAATCAAAGTTGCTGGAAAGACGTTTGGTAAGGATAATCCCCAGCAAATTGAATTTCCTTTGTTAAAGCAAATGAATACATGAGGATGCTGAATTTTTCTACATAAACGTGTTCCAATCCCATATGGCTTCTCCTAAGTTCTCTAACAGGAGTGATAAATTGTATAAAACCATATCCAGCTGTGCTTTGCCACTTACAAAGCTGACTTTATCCGATAAATTACAGGATTTACCCAAGTTACCCGGGGCTGAACATGTTGCTGTGCCTCCCTCAATCCTCAGAGCCACGATGGGACCACAGTGGCCTGTGGAGGTGTGAATGCCAACACCAGAGTGTGAGGGGGTGCAAGGATGCACACAACTGAAAAATTCAGTGGCTATATTCTTCCCTGGATCATAACCAGTTTGGGAAAACATTTTTGGTGTTGCCTTCTGAAGAACAACTTCTTGTGGTGCTTTCTTGCCTGCTACTCAAACTTGGCAAGCTCCAGTCCGGCGGTGGAAGATGTTGCTCGGGATGCCCCAGTGCCTGCTGGAGGGACTGGCAGTGAAAAACTCGATTTATCACCTGTCCCACTTGCTTGTGGCTGGACCTAACCTGAATAAGCCTCCAGGGCTACTGAAGTAACTTGATCCCTGCTCTGGTCTTGTGCTTCCTCGGTAGAACTGTGTTTGATGTGCTCTGCTCAAACTCACTGAACTGGTTCCAACGTGTTGGTCATTTTGACTGGGATGAACTGGGGGAGGAATTGGAATCTTCCTGGTTTCAGCCATGCCACATCACTTGGCGGGGATAAAGTGCAAGTAGTGGCAGGAATTTTTGGGGGGTAACAAAACCCCTTACTCTTCTGATTTGAAAATATAATCCTATGTTCCTGAGATGCAATTCTTGCTGTTGACACAGAATTTTAAGTGACCAGCATCAACAAGACCGGCCTCTTCTTTTTTCTCCTTTCAAAACTAATTTGAGGATATGAAGAAATGTTTATTTTCAATTTCAGCACACTTTCTGTCCTAATTTTTATATCATATAACATTGCAGAGCAGAGGAATCAGAGATGTGGCCAATTCATTTGGAAATTAGAGAACAATTCAAAGGAAAATTAAAGACATAACTAGGATTGTGTCAAGTCTTCTTGAGTTTGTATTGAAAGCTAATTAATTTCAGATGCAGTGAGATTCTGTTCTGCATAGGCAGCAAAAAATAAGGTATTTAAAAAGAAAAAATGGAGTTTTTTCTGCTTCTTGAGTGGTAATCGAGCACCAAGATAATGTTTTTGGAGTAAAAAAAAATTAGAGCTTCAAGAAACTCACTGCAGTCATTGTGCAAAGAAAGGTTTCAATGAAATTTCTTTCTTCAGTGATTCATTCACAGTATATAAAGAAAGTGATAGACTGAGTCAAGCCCCAGCTGACCACTGGGACTGCAGTGAGTTTCAATAGTTTGGATAACCAACTGTAGGAAACCAAAATGGAAAGAAAGGTTGTTAATTCCTCTTTCTTTTCAATGATCTTCCCATTTACATATTGCTAGAAACATGTTAAACAGAGTGTACGAAAGGAAATGATTTAGTTAATTAAAACAGCTTGATGAATGCTTCAGGCTTTCAAGTCCCTCCTAATGAAATTGGATCTTTTAACCTTCGGCGACCTCCTTTTGCTTAGCTCCATGCAGGGAGCTGGTGCCTGGCAGGGTGCCCCAGAGCCCTGCAGCTATGGGCTTCCCACTGCTTCCCAAAGATCCACTTCCATTGCTCTCCAATACTCAGCATTCAGCATTAAGACAAATTGGGCAAATTTGGTCTCTGGCTGGAGAGGAGGGAACAGCTGATTTTGGTCTGGTGGGCCAGGGAGAGCTGTTGCGGGGTTCATCCAACAGCAGGCTGGGAGGTTTCTCTTCCGTTGCTCTGACCTCCCAGTAAACCATAGGAGTTTCCTTTTCCTTTTTTTCCCCATTTTGTCCTTTTCCTTCCTCTCCTTTCCTGTCCTTCTCCTCCTCCTCCTCCTCCTCACTCTCCTCCTTATTTTCCTTTCCTTTTTTCCTTTCCTCCCAGCTGGTAGGATTTTTTCCACCTCCTAATATATCTGATTCCCTGTTGGCTGGATGCACAGTCATGCGGATAACAGCTTTTATCATCACTTCTGTTACAAACTCCCCAGGTCTAGGGGATTAAAACTGGAAAAGGAAGGAGTCTTAAAATTGGTTTAAATGGGTTTAAAAATGGAATTCAGTGGGTCAGAGCAAGGGAACAAAGGTAAGAGAGCTTGCTAAGGTATCCATCAGTACCTTTTCCAAGTGTGTCTGCTTTTAATTTTCATTTGCTAAAATGTTTTTGGAAGCCTTGCTCTGTGCGTGGTCATGATGACAGATATCAGAGATGTGCTTTACACCTGCAGTATCCTTAATTAAAAAGCGTGTGCATAACTAGCTGAGAGAAGGATCTGGCTGGGAATTGCAGCCTCCCTGTTTTGCAAGGTGTCTGCTCCCCCACCCAGCCTCCCCTCTGCTCACAAAAGCAGCTGAAGGGCGGTGATCCAAAAGGGAGAGCTCCACCACAACACCTTATCTCTGCCTTTGCACTGGGTTAGCAATTACCACTCACCTCTGCCTTGTTGTATTTGTCTGCCCTTGCTGCCCAGACCTTTTAGTTTTTAACTCCAGTCCACACCTATTGAAAGACAAGGCAGAAATTTCATCCCCAGCACAATCTTCTGCGCCCCACTGCAAAAGGGCTTTTTCTTTTCCACTTTTCTTTTTAATTGGAGATGGAATTCTAATTGAAACATTTTGAGTGAAAACATTCCTGGACATAAATGGACAGCAAAGGAGGCGGAAATGGAATTGCTGTAACTTTAATGAATTTATTCAGTTTTATTAGTTCAAAAGTAGTAACATAATTGCTTTTTCCATTCAGTGGCTGAAGAAGTTTTCACCAATAATAAATAGGATTTTAATGGAAATGGTAGAAGTGGTTATGGACGGTAATAGCCACTACAGTGTTTGCAGTTTTCAAATTAGGTCCACATAATTGCTCATAAAAAGAAAATTTCATTTGTTAAAAATCTCTAGAAACATATTGAATGTGTGATGGTAGAAATGCTGCTGCCATAGGAATTATTTTCCCGTCATATTTAATAATCAGGATCTAGTCAAGTATTTAAATGTGTTGCATAAACAAATACTATATTTGGAAAACACACAAAACTGTGTTTAAAAAGTGTGCTTGAAAATATCAGTGACTGCATTTCTTAGACTTAGCAATCGCATCCCTATTATCCAAAGTCTTCCCAATTAATTGCTTTTTTAACAGATTTTAGTGGTGGGAAATGAGCTGGGGATGCTGATAAATTACAAAATCTGTCTTTCTCTTTCTCTCTCTCTCTCGGCTGCGTGCTGCCCGTGCCCCGCCTAGGCCAGATGGTGCGTGGGCGCTCCGTGGTGCTGCGGGCAGCGGGCGAGGGCAGACCCTGCCCGGAGCAGCTCACCCAGCACAGGAGCTGCCCGGTGAAGCCTTGCTACAGCTGGCTGCTGGGGCCCTGGTCCCCCTGCACACTCCAGGTAGGGCTTCCTCCAGCTGGCTCCGCAGCGTCCCTGTGCCCGGGGTCAGCGGCAAAACCCTCATTATGTCGTGGAATTAATTGCTGGTCGTGGGTTCGAGGTGTCTCTGTGGCTGGTGAAGGTCTGCAGGGAGGAGGGGGAAGTTCAGGAGCGGTGAACCCCTGGCCCTCATCTCCCAACCATCAGCAGCCATCCATAAGCAGCGATATGGGTTCCAGTACTGTGAGCTCATGGAATTACTCTAGGGGATTTATGGAGTGCATGTGTTAGACTGGGCACAGTCATGGTGACCTATAATTTAATTACATAAAATATCTCTACCAAGAAAATAGGTGCACTGGATATCAAGACAGCTTAGCCCTTTCTTTATCTTTTTTTATTTCCTTTTTCTTTGAAGGACTTTATAGCAGGTCTTCCCCCCACCGAGGTCTCCGGTACAATAGTGTGAGTTATTGTATGAAGGGCTGGCTTCTACTTTCTCCTTACCCTGGCTATCTTTTTAATGATCTAAAAATGTCTGGATTCAGTTCCAATGTGCTGTCCCTGCACTCGACACCTCTGCTCAGCGCTGGGGCCATCATTTTTTCACTGGCAGTGACTTCCATCAAGCTTGAATTGACATTTTCTTCCCCTCTGTGCTTTTTCTTCTCTCCTTATCTGTTAGATCACATTTCCAATATTAAAACGTATTAGTTGGTAACCCAGTTTAAGCAGAGGTGAATCTTTCACAGTGAGGTTTATCAGGCTGCTTAAATCTGGCTTTGGCGAGATGGAGGCAGGAGAAGCGTGGTGGAAATGAGCCCTGTCTGGTCCCAGGGGACAGGACCTGTGCCAGATCTGTGGCTGCTTCTCCACATTATATCATGTAGGAGATTGAAGCCAATAATGCACATAAAGACACACATCCCTTGTGATTTCTGCTCTGCCAGTGCCTTGAATGCCCACGTGGTTTCTCAGTGTGGTGGAGGGACGTGTAGTGAATATGTGAGTGGCACAATAAATACACAGAATTTTCCCAGGTTCTCACAAATGAAATCTGGATTGTGACAGTCGAAGATCAGAGAAACAGAAGTGTATTTATATTTTCTATAATCAACAACTCATTGCAGCTAGTGATGTGAATGTGGTCCTTGTATGTGCTGTACTGAGCATGTATAACATAAATAGAACAAAATACTAGCATCAGCTGATATTTTGTGCAATTAACATAAGCAGATTCTGTTAAACATCGGGGAAGAGACCTTCAACCATAGGAGCTGATAGAAGAATTAGTAGGGAAGCTGAATTAAAGCCCTGGCTTACTCCAGATAAATAACACATTCTGCAGATTAAAGTGTGCCCATCCCAAATCCAGCTAAATTTCAGCTCAGAGCGAGTAATCACAGCCTTCCGTAACCCAGATACCATCCCTGCACTCGGTGAGTTAGAGCCTGCTTCTCTCCTTCAATTACCACAGAGCAGTTTTTCCTACCCTTTGCTTTGTTTTGGAGAGAAGCCATTCTATTCATGTTCACTTCTCTTTAATGAGGTGCTTAGGAATTAAATGTAGTTCATAAATACAGGGTGATTTATTCCTGTGCTTTGCCAGAAAAGGAGCTTAAGCCTCTGTTCTAAAGAAAGCTTTCAGAAGTCCCCTTTTCAAGGATGCTTTGTGAAATAAGGTAAAGCATCCTATGGTAAGGCCAAAATGCATAGTGTGAAAGTGTCTTCCTGTAATAATAGAAGCAGGACAATTAATGATAAGGCAAATTTTTTTTCCTTGTATTATAACTGAGACTGCAATTCCTCGCTGTAGGAGGACTATTTTATGCTAAATGGACTTCATGTGAAAAATAGAAGTGTCTGCATGTTTAGGAATAGAGCCTGCTAGGTGTTCTGTGTTGCTGAGTGTCACAGTGTGGAAATCAGTGTGTTGCTCCCCAAGTAACTGCACACATCCCAGGCACACCTGTGGCAGCAGGGGGCATTTCCCCTGCATTCAGAGGGATGCAGAACTTGGGAACTGGGCAGTACATCCAATTTTAAAGGGTTACAGGACATTAATAATTTTTCTCCTAGAGCTGAAGTGGTTTATCCTGATTAGCTTAAAAAAGAAAAAAAATTAGCAGTGGCTGACACTGTTCATCATTTTTTCTATTACGGGAATATAAGTGGAGTAGCCAGGCATTATCAAACGAGCTGGCTGACATTCCTAACAAGACTAAGAACCTTTCCTTTCTAACGGTTTTAAAAGCACTCCCTTAAATGTGATCACACAACACTCCCTCATTAGAGAGACTTTTACCTGATTAAATGCTCATCAACGTGTGAAAGCATTGCCCAATCAACTCTTTACCTAAAATAATTGTGAGCACATGAACCCCAGTAAAAGCCAAAAAGGGAAAATATTTCTTGAAGGCACATCTGAGTGAAGCATCTCATTAGGGCTGTTACCTCCTGCCTTATTAGAGTGTTACACGTGGGAAGTGTCAGCTGTGATGGGAGAGAAGGCTTGTGGAGATGCTGCCTTCCATCAGTGTGCTGCTGAATTCCAGAGATTCCTGGCTGTCCAACACAGGAGGCATAAACCTTCTCCTTGTTTTCCCCTCACGGTGAGGAGGGTGAGAGGGGGAGACTCTGTGCAGGTGCTGGTGGAGGGGCACACACATCCTGTATTTAGGAAACCCAGGATGGGTTCTGCATCCCCTGCAGGGTCAACATAGGAATTTTTGCAGCCAGATGACACTAAGCTCCTCTGGAAGTCTAATTCCCATGTATTTCCAGCAAGGAGATCATGACACAAGAGGCAAATCCTGGTTCTAGGCAAACCTCAGAGGATCACACCTTCTGAAGAAGAGCATTTACAATGAAGAATTGATCCCCTGAGTGTTGAATATGTGATGGGTTCCTTGGCAGTTCTCCTCTGATTAGCAGCTATTCCCTGCATCCTCAGTGTGCCATTGCTCCCACAGACTTCCTCTGGTTCCACACCTATTAATTAGATCTTCAAATGTATAATTTTGGGGACATGAATAATTTTGAAGATGGCAAGGAAGTTGATGCAGTGCTCCTGCATTGCTTAAGACCTTTTCAAATATACCAAAACCCATCTCTTTCTGTAAGTGACAGGGTGACATTTTATCTTTTGTGTTCAATTGATTGTAAAAACCCATTGCAGCTCTTAAAAGAAAGCAAGCAAGTGGAAGCCACTGTTAAAAACCAAATCTTTATCTTTGGGATTGTTTTGAGAATTCATAGGTTTGGGGACTTTTTTTATTCTAAACATTAGAAAATATGAACGTAGTTCCAATATAGTGTGATAGAAAAATCAAGTGTTGCCTGTGGCCTTTTATAGTGGAAACTGTTGTACTGAAAGAAATTATTGTTTTGACCTATTTATTTCTCAGTATTCTTATTACTATTTATATATTGATATGTATATAAATAATTATATACTGTTAGTAGAAGAAGAAGTATATTTTTGAAAACTCTTTTTGTCTTCTCCAGTCATTTAGTCATTCTTTTGAGTCATTTTGAACTGGAAATGCTGCAGTTGGATTAGTGCCCATTTCCGCCGAGAATATTCTCCCATCATCTTCTCTTCCCACCAGCCATTTCTAAGCACTCTAACCCAGTGGACAGCTGCGTGAGTTTTTCACACACTGTTAATCTCAGACCACAACAGAAGTTTCAGCAGTGAAGCAGTAATTTAGAACAGTAAGTTACACACTGACTAACGTGAAACACGGTGTTAAAAACTTGGAATCTGGCTGCACGTAGTAAATCTGCAGTAATACTTCTTTAAGATGCTTTTGATTAGCAGCTGCTCTAAATCCAGCTCATTATGCTCTAACTTCCATTTTACTGTGGATCTGCAACAGAAGGGATGGAGAGAATGCAAAAGCTGCCAGGTGTGTGCAGGAGAGGCATTCTCGAGATTCCTGCTAGCAAACCTGCTGCTGGATGAATGCACTCAGTAGGAATCATTCTGTTCTGCAGATGAAGTCCATTATTTTAAGAGAATCCACAGCCAAGAAATCCAAAGGAGCATTTCCCTTGGTTATATAAAAGCAATGTTTCTTCCTCCTTCTTGAGTTTTGTTTACTGGATTTTGTAAAGTGCCGTTTCCACAAGGCTTCAGGCGCACGTTCCTAAGGCCTCATGCAGACGTGAGGCACCTCAGCAGCATCACAGCTCTTTATCTGATGAGAATGAAACAATTCCAGCCTCTAGAAATAGCCTCAGTGCCTCAGCTCTCAGAGCATCCTCAGCCCTTGATCATAACTTTAGCAAAGGAATATTGATTTTCTACTAAAGGAAGTCATCTTCAGTAGTTTGGTGTATGCCTGGGTATTTTAGAACTGGGATGATGAGCTCAGATGGAGCCTCCTTTTGCTTGTTCAGATGGGGTTTAGTGCTGGCAGGTGATGGCTGACTCAGGTTGGGGTTTTGTAGAGTGTGACACGAGTTGATGATCTCTGTCTGCTCCTTTTAGGACATTACACAGCCCACAGTGCAGTGAGGGGTTTTGCTGTCACAGAGTTTAAATCATGTGAGTGCTCTTCTTGGGCCATATCATCAAAGGAGGGTAGAGGAAATGTCTGCTCCTTAGGGGCAGGCCCTGCTCTTGGCTTCTTCAGAGAAGCCAAAAACGTCTGTGCTCATGTAACTGGGCATTAATTAAAAATCAGTAAATTCATTAATTTGAATAAAAGGCATGAAGGGCAGACCTCAAAGATGATATTAATCCTTTATTAATGTATTCTCTTCTACACCTTTGATAATGACACACTTTCCTGTGTGACCCTGCCCCTGCCTCTGTGCTTCTGTAGAGAGGTGTACAGAGATCTCCATCTGTCTTCTCATCACTGGGGACACTGTTGCAGACCAAATTTGCATCTTTGAAGACTTTTCATGTAGAATCTACCGTGTTTCTTCTGTCATCTGCTGATGTCACTGATGTGTCCCTCTGTTCCCTTTCATCATCCCCCAGGGTGGACAGTGTGGAGATGGATTGCAGGTCCGCAACCTCACGTGTGTAGTGCATGATGCATCAGTTCCTGCTACGTCCAAACCTGTAGAAAATGCATTGTGTGGTGAGCTGCCATCGAAAGAGAGTGTGCTGCAGTTACCCTGCTCTGTGCCTTGCCCAGGTAAAGGCTTTGGAAGGTCACAGTGAATTTTCTGCCTGTGGTAGCTGTCTGAGGTGGACATGCTCCCGTAGCTCTGAGTACTGTCAGCCCTTGTAGTACAAATCTATGCTTCAGCAGATCAGGCAAATGCTCAGTCTGCTGTTTCTAGATCACCTGAGAAAGTCTCCCTTTGTTTTCTTGAGAAAATGAGATACCTCGTGAAGCAGAAAATCCAAATATTGTGTACTACAGAGGGATATCCTAGGGATATTTCACTATTAGAGCTGTTGCGTGCCTAGGTTGTCCTTACCCTTCAAGGCTAATTCTCTTTTAAAACCTGTGATTTCTTCTTTCAATGTGCAGGTGACTGCCACCTGACAGAGTGGTCAGAGTGGAGCTCCTGTGAGCTCACCTGCATCAATGGCAGGAGCTTTGAGACAACCGGGCGCCAGTCTCGCTCCAGGGCCTTCATCGTCCAGTCCGCGGAGAACCGGGAGAGCTGCTCCGGACAGGAGATGGAAACACAGCCTTGCTCAGGTAGCTCGGCCACAGCGCTGCTTCCTGCCCAGCCAGGGTTTATCCTGGGGTTGTTGCAAGGTGGAGAGTAACTGGTGTTGGTGTTGCAGGAGGGAAGTGTTACGAGTACCTGTGGCAGACCAGCCCTTGGCGAGACAACGTGCGCGCGGTGTGGTGCCAGCGCTCGGACGGAATGAATGTCACAGGTGTGTCCCCAAACGGCCTCGCGCTCTTGTCAATGAATGTCTCCACACAGGCTCTTCTGCTTCTGCATCTGTTGCTCAGAGGGAGTTGGGCATCCTCCCTTGCTCTGCCAGAATTTCAGTTGGGTTTTGTGTGTAGGAAAGCCAGGTGGGAGCTCACCAGCCTTGCTGTCAGCTCAACATCCCACATGTGTTACCCAGGAGTATTTGGGCTAATTGCCCTTACTGGCGGGCTGGTCACGGGAAGAAATGAGTGCACACGTACTGAAGGGCTGCCTGGGCTGGCCTGCACAGCCCTCAGTTCACCCTTCCTGGGGCTGTGGAGAGCAGAAGAGAACATCACACACGTGGTAGAGACCCCATCTTCTGTACCTCCTCTTCTTTTCAAAACACAGGAGTCTCAAATCACTCAAACTGTGAGATTCCTGCTGTTGCCGTGACCTACAAATTCTGCCTGTGCAGGATGAAAAGGGAGATTCATGGCCAGAACTTTGAAGCTCCACAAGAGACTGACAAAGGCAGTAGGGCTGCATATCCATGGATCTCTTTCAATATGCACAGGGTAAATGAGGAGAGAGTAGAAACAAAAATGCAGATGTTCATGTCTGGTTCTATTTATAATGACTGGTTAGGATAATAACAAAAGTCTTATGTGCAAAGGTTGCCAAGTATTTAAGAACTCATTAACTTGTTTTTATTCCTATAGAAGCACAGGCTTTCCCAAGTGAGGATGGGCAAGGGCATTTGTGGATTATGTCTTTTTATGTAGATAAGACATTAATGAGGACACAGAAGATCTGCATCTAATTCCCCATTCTGTCCCCAACTTCCTATGTGGCCAGTGGCAAATTGCTTAAATCTGTATATCTCTGTTCTCCATTAACAAGATGGGTATGATAATAATTCCCTGCCTTGTTAAGGCAAATTAATTAATGTGATGCCTACAGATATTATGCTAATGTGCTTAATAGACTAGTATTTAACTATATAAAATAAGCAAGCAAGCACTTCTTACACTGTGGTGATCCAAGACAAAAACATTTTGAAACATGCCCTTGAAGGCACTGGGTATTTTCTGTTCCAGGAGGGTGTCCCCTTCGGACGAAGCCTGCTGAAGTCCGGCACTGCAGCCCGGCGTGCAGGAAACCCTTCTCCTACTGCACACAGGTAACTGCTCGCTGCAGAACACGGAAATTAGCGCTGGGAGATGAACGCTGCGAGATCTAATCAATTAGATTGGATCTTAGATTGCATTCCAGCACTTAGAAAGTAGTTTAGTGTGTCCGTGGTACCACCTCGAGGAAGTTGTGGGAATTTCATCCTGAAAGGAAATGAACCTGCACGAGCCAGTGATGGAATTATTTATGTGGTGTTGCAAGTTTGGGATTGTTCTCTGGAGGGTTTTTGGGACCTCTTGGTTTAATTTTCATTGAATGCTGTTGTACTGTCCTGTAAAACATGGACTGTTTAAAACTTCTATAAAAGAGGAGATAAAGGGCATCAATCCCCTGTTCAGATCAAGAGTATCAGACCCTCAGACAGACATTATAGCTATAAAACAATTAGCAGAGAAAACAATACTAAAAAGCTGTTTTAAAATAAAAATCCAGAAAATGAAGTATCTATTTAGCAAACCACAGACTCCTAAAAAACCTTATAAAGAACTGCTTAGTCTGATCCAGGGTAATGGATATTTGGACATAAGAAAACATCATTTTAGATAGCCCTGTGAAATACCAGAGAGGAAACACATGAGGAGGGTTTGGGTCTGAAGGGGGATTGTTTCTGGTTTGTCTGTTCTGTTGCCCAGCAGGGTCAGTGGGAAAATTGTTACTGACAAGAGGAGTGTGCCACAGATTCCTGTTATTAAGCCTGTTGGGATGAAAATGTGTATCTGTTGGACTTCTCTGTAATTACTCACTCTTTTTCAACCAATTCTCCAAATATATGTGGCTTTTTTGAACTGAAATGGGATTGCAGGCACCAGTTCCTGGCTGCTTTGGTGTGGTGGTGGTGAATTGTTGTGTGCAGGTTATACCCTGCAGTTTGTTCATGCTTTCCCTGCAGCGTGCACTGTTCTGTGAGAGGCTCTGTTTGGTTTAATGCTGAATTCCCTTTTATGTCCCAGAGAGGAGTCTGCGGCTGTGAGCGGGGATATACGGAAGTAATGAGATCAAATGGTCTCCTGGATTACTGCGTGAAGGTACCAGGTTTAGAAGATAAGAAAGCTGATGTAAAGACCATTGCCGGAAAAAATAAACCTGTCAACTCCAAAATGCATGACATTTTCAAAGGATGGTCTATTCAACCTTTTAATCCAGGTGAAAAACTTAAATATGAATGGAATAGATTGTCTTTAGAACATTCCTGTAGAAGAAGGGTACAAGCTTTGTAGATCATAACATCAGAGATTGAGTCTGGGAGCTGCAGAGCGACCTCCCAGTTTCCAGCTGGTGTGCTGCCTTTCATGCCTTTGTGCCTGTACAGAGGAATCACAATCTCTTATGTTGAGAGATAGCAATGACAGAACGAAGCAATAATATTTTGTAAATGTACACTCATATGTGATTTGGGGGGATGTTTAGAACTATTATCTGATGATGTTTCTAAAAGTAATATGTTTGGGCTGGGAAAGATATTGATCACACTAGCACTTCAGAAGTTTCAGAGCAAAAAAGTGCTTAAGATTTCATTAAAGAAAACATTGGTTGTTTCTTGCCATATTTCAAAAATACATGAAAAGAACGGGGTAGAAAGTGTAGAGTTTAGTCTTGAGGGTTGAAGTTAAAACCTTAAAAGCATCCCACAAAGGCAGACAAGCTGCTGAGCCCAAGCAGCTTATCCCAGGTGGAGCTTTGACATCCACAGCAAAAAATCCTTCCCAGTTGGAACCATGGACTGGACGTGCCCAGACTGGTCCATTGCTGTAATAGCTGATTTCCATTTTGACTGTTGTTTGGAAGATGAATTCATCCAAAACAAATTTCTGAAATGCAAATAGGACTTCAAAAATGGGAAGCAAATATTTTACTGAAACACATCTGTTCTCCTTATATTACAAAATACTGGTGTAGCAGTTCTTCCCCCTCTTCTGGTACCTGACATTGCATTTGTTTGCAATTAGTTCCTAATGAACACGAGACTTTAGAAAACATGCAGCAAAAAGGTTCTGTTAGGGGATTCAGGAAGCCATAATTCTGTCTGATCTATGTGATCACACTTTGAATGTTACATTTACATATTTGATTTGCAGACAGTGGTTAACCTTTGCGTTGACAGTCTCTGGGCTCCTAGAGCTCAGTCCAAAGCCTTTTAAAGTTGGCTGCTTTTCGATCAAACCCTTCATCTAGTTCACCCACGCAGTTCAGCAGCAGTTTGAGTCACAGTTTGGGGTTAATTGCCTTTTTGTCAACATCCCTGGCCCTCTGTAGGCTGTCTCACTTGGGTGTCATCTCCTTGGTGGTACCTTCATGGAGTTAGAAAAAGGGAGAGAGGTGTAGGTGCGTGCTGCAGTGCTCTCTTTCTAAATCAGCATTTGAGTGTGCAGCCCCAAAAGCTTCTGGAGGGCTCCGTGCAGCATCTGTGAGCCAGCTCTCACCCAGGCTCTGCAACAGAAACAGTGACTGAGGAGCTTTCACAGAACATGGTGTTGCTTAATTTTGGGGCAGAAATGTTACAGAAACAATAAATGGGAAAGGAATAAAGGTGCTCTGTGTGTGCTAAGTGTATCACCAACCCTGTGTTATCCTGCAGTTTACCCTTCAGTCTGTATGTGCTCTTCAGACCCTTGCTCAAGGCTGGTGCTCTTCAAATCACTCCCCTTTGTCTAACTTCACAACAAAATGTGTAATTACTGCCCTCAAAGAGGCTCTCAGGCTCGCTAGTCTGGGGTTTGCAGTAGTTACTGCTGGCTGAGCCAGGAAACCACTGTTACCTACGAGTTCTGCTCCTGGTAGCAGGTCTGTGGTGAGAGCTGCCTGTATGGATGGCATCTAACACCCTGCAGCACCACAGGCCTTGACATTGTGTTGGTCAATGAAAGTACATGTGCCTTCTTCAGCTAATCTATGATTTCCCATCCCATTTACAGTTTGGAATGCTAATTTTATTTTGATTTAATGAGGCTGATGTTTTTGTTCTTGTAAACACTCTACAGGAGTGCACAGAACTGATTTCAAATCAGGCTGTGTTTTTTCTCTCTTAACCACACTCGGAGAGGCCAGAGTTCAGGTACAGAAACTTTTCTCCAACTTGAGAGGCAATTTAAATAGCATTGTTTAAATTGTCAGATGACACGGTCCAGTGCCTTTCTGCTGGGGATGGAGAGCAGAGCTGCCTTCATAGCAGACATGCTGTGACGCCTTTAGGTGGCTGTGACAGTCCCTTTGCAGGACTGCTAAATATTCCTTGGCCATCTCCACTTGAGAGGGCAACAAATTTCATACCTAGACTTCAACCAAATAACCCAAACAAACCAACCTAGACCTGATGAACAGAGCTCTTCTCACATGGGTGATAATCTGCAAGTGTTTCAAGGGGCAGAGAAAATCTGTGAGAGGTACTCAGCCTTTCCACAAAGCCTGGAAGAAAAATGAGAAAGAATGGGATCTGATTAAATGTGTTTCCCTTTGAAAAAATTTGTCATTCAAACATAAAATGAAAACCAGGCTCGGTGATTGTCCCTCTCACTTGACTGAATTTGAAATGGCCTCTGTCAAACCGTGTCTGTGGGCACGGCACAGGTTCCTGTTCCTGCCTCCAGTGTGTATTTGCAGCTCTGTTGATGTGAATCAGCTCAGACTGCTGCTGCATGGAAAAGTACCAAACGTGCTCCCTGCGAGGAAAGCTGTCCAGCCAGAACAGAGCGAGCAACAGAAATATTGATCCTTCAAAAATTGCTGCTATTATTAATGCAAAGCTTGTAATTAAGGACCTGTCCAAGTAAAGTGTTCTGAGACAAGGGAATGTTTGAACAGACTCAAGCCCACATGTGCAGGAGGGGTTCCTGCAGGGGTCCTGGGTCACTGCAGCCCAAACAGCCCAATCCACAGCCTTGCCTTGTCCTAAAGCCAGTTTTGTCTCCTGCTTCTGTGGCCCAGCCAGAAAGCTCCTTCCCAACTTTATCCCTCTTACTATTACAGAGCCTATTCTTGTTTTTATTCTAAGCTGAATTTTTTCCCATTTGTTTCCAAGTTCTAAGCAGCTTTCCCACTCATGCTTGCTGGTGTTTACCCCAACTGACCCCCAGGTATTTGTGGAGAACAATCCCATCCCTTCTCAGCCCTCAGCCAAACACATCAGGTGCTGCTTGTGTCTGTCTGGGTCAGCTGAGCATTGAACAGCCTCTACCAGAGCAGCCACTGGGCTCTGGGGGGAATGCACCCCAATTATCCTGTGCCTTTGCCTCTTTCCATTAAAACTTTGTCTTTAAAATTATGGATTTTTTCAGAAATCTTCTTTGCTATCAAAAATACGGGGTTTATGGATTACTTCCAGCCAGTCCTTTCTGTGTTCACCATGCTACTAATTTCTCTTTAATTGGTTTCTTAAAACTTTGTGTATTTTAGAATAAAGTTTTTTATTCGCTCCTCTTCTACCTCTGTCATTTTTCTTTGTCTTCCAACAGATGGTAAACTGAAGATATGGGTATATGGAGTATCAGCTGGAGGGTTCTTTATCATTGTTTTCCTGATTTTTACATCCTACCTGATGTGGTAAGTATGGCAGGTATTTTGTCCTTAAATAAAAGCCAGTTTGCTTTTATTTAAACAATCCGAAATACATCACAACACTGCATTGCAGGGATTTACTGCTCTAGGCTTCAGGAAAGGATGGAGGTTGGACTACCTAAATGCCTTCATTTGACCCCTACCTCAGAGTAATTAGAACTCTCCAAATTGTAAATGTTAACAGCCATTGTTGTGAAGAAGTTTGGTGGCCATGCAGGGACAGAATTATTTTTGGTTATCAATAGGCCCTATATTTATTCAGACTTCTGCTGGGATTAGAAAGGGGTTTTATTGTATTCTTCAAAAAAAGATAAAGTAAAACTGAAGAAAGGCAAGGAGAGTGATTGGAACAAGGAGCTGGCTTCTGCTCAAGGAAGGACTAAATAGAATAGGGACATTCAGTTGAAAAGTGATGTTTGATGTGGGAATACAATAGAGATCTATGAAATCATGACTGGGGGAAGAAAAGGGTGCTATGGAATTTTTATTTCCCACAATAAAAGAAGTAGGAGGCATCTGATGAAATGGTCGTTTAAAATAAACAAAAGAGATTATTTTTCACACAGTGCATTATTACCTTACAATCTTGCTGCTGCCAGGGCTGTGCATGCCAGGAAGATAAATGGATTCAGAGATGGCATAAGAGTTCATGGGAGATTGGGTCTCTTGGTGTTAATTGTGGTTTTTTGGCTGTGCGCTACAGCTCAGAAAATCCCTAAATAGCTTTTTGCAGTGAATACATCGGGTGAAAACATGTCCTGTGTCTAAAGCTGCTCTCCCCAGCCATTGTTAAGGTCAGGGTGCCTGGTCTGCACCTTTAGTCTGGGGCTCTGGGGTTTTCCTGGGGTGAGGGGTGTGTGCCCTCCTGCAGCGCAGCCTCACAGGGGCAGGGGTGCTCACCTTACTCCCCCTGCTTTGACTGCCATTGCTGCCTCTGGGAGGGCAGAGAGGGAGAAGTGGGAAGCATCCAGGTGTCCTGCACTTCCCTGGGATTTGGCCTGAACTCACACACGTTCATGGTGCAGGCTGGCCCAAGCCCTGTCGGATCAGGGCAGGCAACCAGAGAGTCACAGCTGTGGCCTGACAGCATCACTGCCCACTTTCATCCAGCATCAGCTTATTCCCTTTCACTCTCTCAGTCTTTCTCCTCTCGCTCTCTCAGTCTTTCTCCTTACACTCTCTCAGTCTTTCAGTCTCTCTCTCAGGTTAAAAGCTCAAATAACAGCTCAGAAGCTGCAGCTTCCTTGTTTTCCAAGCCATGTTGCTCCATTTCTCTGTGGCTTCACAGCGGAGGATACAGAGGATTTTTTAAATAACATTACACACTTCTCCGTCACTTGGAGGCTGCGGAGGAAATGCATTTCTCAATAATAATTATTGTTGCTTCAATACCGTGCCAAAGAAAAATGAGAATATCCCACTCCCAGACAGCTCATGTTCCAATTTTTCTGCGAGGTGTTCCTTGTTTTGTCAGCTGTGAGGAGAGAAGGGGAACGAATGTGCTTTATTTCCTCTGCAGATGGGGAGCACAGCTGGCTGCCCATGCCACACACATGGTGAGAGCACAGCAGAGGGGCTGTGTGGTGCCACCCACTTACAGCACTCAGTAGCCGCTGCGGAAAGTTGATTTTTTTTAATTGAACTTTAGCAGTTGACAATGTTTCTGAGCTTATTACAGTTTGTAATTTTGTCTTCTGAAACACTTTTCTTGCAGCAAAAAAACGAAGCAGCATCAAAGCCCTCCACCACAGCAGAAGCCTCTAACCTTGGCCTACGATGGAGACATTGATATGTAACATAAACAAGAAATCCAAATGTAGACGTCGACTGCCTTAACTGCTTTCTTTTTTGGAACTCTCCGACTTCTCAGTTTTTTGAGGAATCTCCTGATGTATAATATCCTGGGCAGAACAGAAGTATTGCAAGCTGAAAATTTTGCCACCTCTTTATTAACAAAAAATGGACTCAAAAACTTGGATCTTGTGAAACTTTTCTGAAGAGACCAGAAACTACATCTCTTCCTGTTGAACAATGGGAATAACAAAAAAAAGAGAGAGAATCTACAGACATCAAAAGGAATTAGTTAAAAAAAAAGGCATGACAATCCCAAGGAAAATGTGACATTCACTGTAAATGACAAGTTTGACACAGCATCATTATGCACTATATTAGTGCAGGGTTCTTTATTCTTCACATACTTCAACAATGAGTTTTCTAGTGTTTACATTTCGTTCAAAGACTTTAAAACCAGATCATGTATTTTGAGAAATGCAAGGAAGAATGAGTTGAAGTGTCTGAAGTTATCAGGTTTTTTAAAGTTTCTTCCTTCTTATCCTGTTTTCTAGTCTGGAATATGATTTTGCTTCATTTCCACCTACAGGACAGAATAAGGATTGTTATGAAAAAGCATAGGTGGTTTCTTAACCAATAATATTTTTTAAAGAGTTGAGTAGATAGGTGTTTTGATGAATGGCTAGAGGATTTGATTCTTTAAAAAGGATTTTAAATTAAATTAAACCATGTAGATACATTATGGCCAGTTTAAATTGTTATTCAGTTTAATTAAAACAAACTCTGCTTTTGTATTTAAATTTTCTTATCTGAAATATTTATAAATTCCTTTTTTTGAATTTAATTACCTGACCTCATTTAATATACATCAAACACAAATGCAGTTTGTAGAAGGTCTTGCTTTTTTAAATGTTTCAGAACCACTGAGAAGTTACATGTCGTAAAATTCTGGGAACATTTGAAGAGGGTAAGTGTTTATAATAGTGTGTGTTGCAAGTAAGAAAGTGCCATCTTGTGGTATTGACTTGTATTTATAAGCAAATAAAATGCTGAAGAGAGTGAGAAAATTGCTTCTGGTATGTTGAATTAAATGTGTGTAAACAACTCGTGTTATTAGTCATTTGCTGGACCTGAGATTGGCCTTGGATTTTGAACTTCTCTGGCATTATTTTGTGCTGCAGTGATTAGTGAGAGAAAGAGTACAGACAAGTACAAGTCGAGAGAATAATTGCAGGTCTGGAGAACGCTTGGTCTTATTTTTAACTCAATGCTGCTGCTTATTCCAATAATCAGAAGAGAAAGAGAAGAATTGTTACCAGCCCAGCACCTGTGTGGCCCTTCCCCATGCAAAGGGTCATCCCAGATGGGTACGGCTGGGGCAGGAGGCACCGCTCATCTTGTCATGTTGCTATTCACAGCTTTGTAAAGTGGCTTGAATGTTACAGTTTTATTGAAAAAATGATGGAATTGTAGATAGCTTTCCTTCCCTAGGTCAGGATCCCACCCACCCAGCATTGCTCCTGCAGCATGGAATTGAGATGGTGTTGTGCCACCAAGGCAGGGTCAGGAATGTGCTTTTCTCTTCCCTCATTAAGAAGGCTGGTGGAACTGCGAGGGCAAATTGTCTCACATGTTTCTGGCCCTGAAGATGCTCTGCTGGCCCCTAGAGCTATAACTGTTTATGGAATATAAAGCAGGATCTGGTGTTTCCCAGTAACATTGGGGGTCCTAAATATTTTTTTAAACAGTGCCTTTTAGTGAACCACTGAGTAACATCTACAGAGGAATAGATTATGATGATCTGGCACCATTAGGAACAACACTGACAAATCTCAATATATTTTGTCTGTGGGATACAATGTCAGCAGAGTGGTTCTCTGAATAATGAAGGAATGAACTCAATTAAGCATGCTGTTCAGCAAGTCATTGGAGTGGGAAAGTTGGTGTAATAACAGCAAAAATGACAGCTGCAACATGTGGTCATTGCCCTCAGCATCAGGGTAAATTACAATCCAAACTGTGATGAAGAGAAGGCTCTGGGGAGACCTCAGAGCACCTGCCAGTGCCTAAGGGGAGTACCAGGAGAGCTGGAGAGGGGCTTTGGATAGAGGCATGGAGTGACAGGATAAGGGGGAATGGCTGCAAACAGAGGGTAGGTTTAGGTGAGGTACCAGGAAGAAATTCTTTCCTGTGAGGGTGGTGAGGCCTTGGCACAGGTTATCCAGAGAAGCTGTGACTGCCCCATCCCTGGAAGTGTCCAAGGCCAGGCTGGATGGGGCCTGGAGCAACCTGGGATAGTGGAAGGATGTCCCTGCCCACAGCAGGGGGGTGGACCTTTAGGTTCCCTTGTGACCCAAAGTGCTCTGTGACTCGGTGATTCTGTGTCCGGTGCGGGAGATGTCAGATGCTGGGGGAGGTGAGGAGCTCCAGGTCCAGCACTAACAAGTGTGTTCTGATGGAGGAGATGGATCTGGGAGTGTGGTTCAGTTTGGTGCCCTCCTCCCACTCTGTGTCCCCACCTGTGCACCTGCTGGCCAAGAGGAACTGGCCACGGTTCCTGCTGGGGCTGGACACTGTGCGTGGAACCGCGGGCACAGGGCTGGTGGATGAGCACGAGAGACAACATCTGCTGGAAAACTGCTGCAGTTCAGCGGTGCCCTTTGGGGAATTGTTCAGAAATACCCAGGAAATGAGTGCACCTGTTTGACTTGGTAAAATGAAATAAAACAGCAGGGAAGGCTCGTGGGGCTGCTGTTGGAGGCAGTGGCTGCTGGCCATGCACTGTCTGAGGCGCACACAGGAATCTGTGTCTGCTCCTCATCCAGCCCGGACGGCGTGGTGATTCAAATGTCATGAGGTAATTGCATGTATTTGATAATTTGAGATTGAATTAAGCTGTGAAATTGAACCAGTGGCCCTGCAGGGTCCATGGGGCTGAGAATGCAGCCTAGTGCAAAACCAGGAACTGGTCGTTTAGACAGATGCCAAGGTTATTGCTCTTTGTAAGAGCCCTGGATATCCTGCTGGGGGGGATTCCCAGCCTCTATGGGAACACTAGAGTCAATCCCTGCCTTTCATTGTCCAACCTGAGTCATGAGGTGGAGAAAGGATTAGTCCCAATTCTTGCTGTTTGGGATTTCTAAACTTTTTGCTGCAGTAGCTGGCCAGCTGCTGTCCCCTGCTGGGGACAGGAGAGAGGTCTTGGTCCTGCTCAGGAAGGGAATTCCTCTACTCCCAGCTAGGGCATCCCATCAACACACACATGTGTTGTGTGATTGTGAGTGGAGGCATCTGTGGGTGAAGAATTTCTTCCTGATATCTAATCTAAATTTACCTTATTCAAAGCCATTCTCCCTTGTCCTGTCACTCCATGCCCCTGTCCAAAGTCCCTCTCCAGCTCCCTTGGAGCCCCTTTAGGCACTGGAAGGGGCTCTAAGGTCTCCCTAGAGCCTTCTCTTCTCCAGCATGAACAACCCCAACTCTTTCAGCCTTTCTCCACAGCAGAGGTGCTCCAGCCCTCTGACTGTATTTTTTCTAGATGTATAATATAATTTGCACTTGTGAGTGGAAGGAGAAACATAGTTTAAGTATAATTTTAAGGCTTGTTTTCAATTGGGAGGTCATAATGCGGAAAAAAATTACCTTGCTTGGGACCTTTTGAAAGATGGATCTGGCTACCTGATGTATTAACGTGCCTCAGGACAGATTATGGTTCTGTCTGGTTTAAAATGTAATTTAAATGAATGAACTTCCACATCTTACAGCTGTGACACACACCTGTCCTGGAGAGGAGCTTGATTTATATCACCCCTGTGAAGATCTATCTGAGCGCAGGCTGTTACGTGCCATCCATATGGATGTGCTCCTTGATTCCCGGAGCCACGGCCTGGCAGGTGACTCTGTTACTGTCACTTAGCTGCTGACATGACTTGTGCCACCAGCCATGCCATTAAGCTATTGAGATGTCACACGACCTGATCCCTAATGCTCGCGATGGGCTGCGCCTCCTGCTCCTGTCAGACGTGGGAGATTAAGGAAGTCCCAGGTAATTCCTCCTGGCCTTTTCTGCCAGCACTGCCTGGTGTGGCTGCACAGATGGGTAAGACATGTCAGGGAGTTGTAACTGCTTGGAAAGTTGTACAGCTGTGAGGTTGCTTCAGAGAAATCTGTTTGCCTCATCAGAATAACCAGGACTAGAAACAGGAGTGGAAAAAACTGGAGGTATTTTCACTAAGTGCCACTGGATAAACAGAACCGCGCACAGGCGTTTCCTGTTCCTGCCTGGTAGAAGTGAAAGAAGTGTCTTGCTGTGAAATCTGATAGCAAGGGACCCCACTCTGCCTTGGAACGGGTTATTACATAGCCACGCTGTGTGATTTGGTTATATTTACATTTGGGGAGAGAAGGGTAGATTTGAGTGAATAGTTATAACAGTAATCACGGCGACGGGATGCTTTCTGTAGGGCTTTTTAATGTGTCCCCTTTCATCCTGCAATCTAATAGAGTTCATTCATATTTTAAAATCTAAACCAGTGGTAAAATGGTCACATATGAAATGTCTGAGAAAACAACCTAAACCCCCATATTTGCAGTCATTGGTAATTATGCTCATTTACTTTGATTACATGTTTTGTTACAATCATGACGGGCTGTAGGCAGATACATGGGTTAAAGCAATTTATGGGATTTTTCCCGCCTGTGAAGAGATGTTTTGATGGAATGAAAAATCAGATTCAGTTTCCTCCAATAAGGAAAAATGTACTGTTCTCCTCTGCTTCCTGAAAGTTCACCTGAATGTTATGAATGTTGGGGTTGTCACACACAACATGACATTTGGGAAAAACTCTCCAGACGTAACAGTGAAGAATCTTTTGACAGCACGTGGGTGTGCTGGAGCTCCCAGAATCCATTTTGCAGATAAGGAAGGTGGCACTTGTGATCTATTTTTTTGGGGTGCAATCTGGCTCCTACCCCATGTGAGCAGGCTTCAAGCAGCTTTTCTTGCAGAAGTGTCTGAGCAGATGAGTGCAGCCCAGAAATGGGGTTTCCAGGATGCTGCCATTGCCCAGTGGTCACAACACTGTGCAGCAGCAGGGTTGGGCCAAGGAATGATGTGACGTTCCCTCTCTCCATTGCAAATACCCTTTGGTGACAGTTCTGGAGCTCAGGTTTAGCAGGAATTCACATACAGATAGTGCCACTTCTCTGTCACTGCCGTAGCATCAGGCAAACACATAACTCAGGTGGCAAAGGAGGGATGTGTCTGATCTAAAGTCAGCAAATGATTCTTATTGACTCCATTTAGAGATGATCAGACCATTCAAAGTTTATCTGCTGCTTCCTTAGAGTTTTCCATCTTCACTGAGCTTTGTGAATATGAGCGCATTGATCCTGAAACACCTCATGTGGCAAATTAAGTGATTTAATTACACAATTTGCATTTGCTTTTCTACATTACAAGTCAATTTAGCTCAGTGACTGGATTAGAGATTAACATCCCAGCAATTGACAGGTCAGCGCAGTGAAAGATGCAAGTGTTCCCTGAGAAATGAGGTCTGGGCTGCTCTTCTGCAGTGGAAGGGTTGAGCTTCTTGGCTTGTGTGCATTGGGTACATCAAGTATATCCAAATTTATCTAAGGGAAGCACTTGGGGTGTATGTGAGGATGGAAATCTGGGATTTTTTCAATGATGCAACAGAGATCCAATTTTGGTCATCCATGCTTTGAGAAAAGCATTTGTGTCAGTCAACATCTGTGTTTTTCCTGTTCGTAGTGGATGTTTTAAATCTTTCCTCTGATGAAACAGAAGCCTTGTCCTGCAAGCAATTGAAAGTAGGACTTTGGAGAAGGGATTCCACTGTGACAGAGGGATTTTCTTCCAACATACACCACACAGAACCTGTGGGTGTTGTAGCACAGCTGAAGCACAGGTGAAGTGTTTGTTTTGGGAGATGGAAGAAGGACATTTGCTGAAACCTTGACACTGTGTATGAGCCACCCCTCCCAGAGACAAACACGCTGAGGGACTGCCAGGGAGAGTCACAGCAGAGCCAGGTCACACCAGAGCAGTGCACAGCGAGCTCTTGTTTTCTCTAACGGCCCCACACCACCTCTTTACCTGGGCAAACCACTTCATCTCCTGGTGTCTGACAGTCCTGGAGCAGAGAAAATGGGGTTTTATAACCCAGTCCAGTCCTAGCTCTGGTTTCTATTGCAAGGGTCTGTGCCTGATGGGCTCAGCAGAGGAGCATCAGACACATACATCTCTATAAAGCTGTGCCCCGTGCCTGACGGCCGCGCTCTGCGGTGACAGCAGTGACATTCAGGCGGGCTTCTCATTGCTGGGAAGGATCAGGAGATTGCTGCTTCTCCAGCAGAGATGGGCTGAAAATATCACTTCATATACTGAATTCAAGCAGCTGATGGAGCCTGTTGAAGGCAGAATTGAGATGAAAAGCTGTAATGCAGATGTGTCACATCACAGTTGTGTTGTCACTCTGTTTCTTTGTATGATACGACAGAGCCACAGCAATTAATTTTAAATGCAGTCTCTATTACTGCAGAGTGGTAACTTGAAATATTTACTACTTTATTTGCTTCATGCCAAGAGAGATTTCACTCAATTTGTCATTAGAAACACTGTTCTCTTCTGAGGAGAGAGTATATTTACATAAACTGCTCTCCAGTAATTCTGTGTTTTCTGCAGGAGTAGATTATGTGCACAAAAATCTGCTGATGAGCCTGTGGGACTGAAGACAGATGTTGGGGAAGGAACAGATTTGTTCATTGCCCTCAGTGGGCTGTAGAAAGGCCAAAGAGCTCAAACTCCCATTCCTTTGTCACTCCTCTGCATGCAACATGGATCCTCAGTGACCAAAAAAAGTCCCTGAAGCCAACAAAAACCCCATCTCTTCAGTATTGCAAAGTTGCGCAGCATTTTTTAGGTACTTGCAGAGCATGATTTAGAAATGAAGAGCTGCTATCTGCAATGATTTTGCTGGATCCTTTCGAAGTCTCTGAAAACCAAAAACCAGAAAACTGCCTGTCTCACCTAATCATGGGAACCCAGGAAGTGGATTTTGGGGGAGGGAGGGTGGTGGAAGCCAAATGCTGTGAAATTTGATGTGAAATGGGAGTGCTGCAGCCCAGAGCACAGGGGATGCGGTGCTGGCGGCAGGATCAGCTCCCTCCCGAGTCTCAGCAGTACCATGTGGGGATGCCTTGACACTTGTTTGTCCTGCTGTTTTACAGAGAAAAACGTGTTAATTTATCAAGTCTGTAGAAATGAAAAAAACACACAGGAGGCTCAGAGTCCTTCTCACTCTCTACAATCCCCTGACAGGAGGCTGGAGCCAGGTGAGCACCAGGCTTTCTGGGTAGCAAGTGATAAGAGGAAACGGCCTCAAGATGCACCAGGAGAGGTTTGGGTTGGATGTCAGGGAAAATCTCTTCACCAAAAAGGTGGTCAGGCATAGGAACAGGCTGCCCAGGGCTGTGGTTGAGTCCCAACTCTGGGGGCATTTAAAAGCTGTGTAGATGTGGCACTTGGGGACGTGGTGGACTTGGCAGTGCTGGAGGAGTGTTTGGAGTTGTTAATCTTAAAGGACTTTTCCAGTCTATTCTATTCTGTCGCTGGTCCTCTCCTCCCTTAAACTTCTGCTCTTCAAAGCACGAGCTGCTTCCTACCCTGGAATCAGTCTGGCTTTATTTCATGGGTGCAACCGTTGCATGGGTGTGGCTGTTTGGGTACTGCCTTCAGGGCTGTGTTAAAACCTGATTTAAACAGGCAAGAAAACCCCATGGTGTTTGAGGATCAGCCCTGCTGCCAGGCATGGGCCAGGGGCAGCAGTGATGCTGAGCCAGTGCTGGGAGCTTTGGGAAAGAAATCCCCATTAAGATGCTGTCAGTGCCTGGATCTGTGGCTCGGTGCAGTCAAGCATGTTCTGTGTTTCACATTCTGTTTAATATTAGACACTGTCTGCTGCGTGCTTTGTTTCTATTAATTATCTTTCATTTTCTTATCAGCTTTGCTTACCTTTTTTTTATGTAAAACTTTGGATCAGCTTTTTAAGGTAAAAACAAAAAAAAATTAAAAGTGGAGCTTTTCTCCCTTGCTGACACTGAAACAATGAATATGGATCAGAATTTTCATTTCCTTTCTTTTACCACATCCATTTGCTTGATAGAGCAAGCTTACCAGCCTAGTTTTACTTTGATAAACCTAATAAGGAAAAAGCACTTTCCACCTCCATATTATTTTATGCCTTGTTTGTGACTTCAGCATCCCTTATACAGGTTTAAAGACAATTTATTCTTTATTGCCCTTGAGTCATTTTGGGAGAGCATTTGTGTTTTTCCCGACATAAAAATGTCCCCCTGTAGCATGATGAATATTAAATAGGTGCTTGAATGAGGATGGATCGGCATGCTCTGACCTGACAGCTCCATTTATAGCGGCGTGACCGGGGGGAGCTGAAGTGTCAGCATTGCCTGGCTGTGGGTGTGGGGCCACGCACCCAAATTACTCCACCAAATGACCAATTTCACGATGGTGACGGTGTGAAGTCCCTTCTGTCCTGCTTTCCTAAGGAGTCATTTGCTGCCCAACTGAAAGGAGACCTTGGCTGCAAAAATACGAAGCTGGTTTCAGCTCCTCTGCTGCCACCATGTAGAACGGGGCTGGCCCAGGGTGGCTCTGCCAGCAGGAGTGAGGGGAAACATCTGGGTTCTCCTGTGAAGGGGCTGTGCTGCTCACAGTGAGACCTTCCCTGTGTCAGCAGCTCCCCACATCACTCATTTCCCCAGGTGGGCAGCCCAGGGATGAGCATCAGCTTGGGAGCAGGAATACCCTGGGCAGATTGAAAGGCTGAGGCAGGGAAGGGGGGAATCTGCTGATGAGCAGAGGAGGAGCTGGTGGGTCCCTTGCAGAGCTGTGCTGGGTGCCTCAGCCCCTTCCTGGGCAATCCCTGTGAGGACAGGCTGCAAGTACTCTCAGGATGAGGTGGCTGCTGGCAGAGCTGGAGCCATCACCCCTGGCTGTCCTCTCTGCATGACGGGGACAGCTCAGCTGCCACAGCCCATGTGTTCCCCCATGAATCACCCCTTGCGACACAAAAATGCCTGGCTGTGATATTTCTTCCTGCTGCCAAGACAACAAGCTGACACCCTCCTACTATAAAGAAGAATTATGAGGAAGGGAAATCCTTTCTCATTCCTGCACTCCAAGGACAAGGAATGTCCAAGGAATGTGAGGTTTAGACTGGATATTAGGAAAAATGTCTTTGACAAAAGAGGGGTTGGAGATTGGAACATGCTGTGCAGGGAAGTGGTGGAGTCACCATCTCTGGAAGTGTTCAAAAAGCACATGGATGTGGCACTTGAGTTTATGGTTTCATGGTGAACATGGCGGGGCTGGGTGAAGAGCTGGACTCGATGATCTTGGAGGTCTTTTCCAAGCTCAGTGATTCTGTGGTTCTGTGACAGTCCTGGAAGCGTTGCCTCCCCTAAACTGTTGTGTGTTCCATCCCTCCTCATGCACAGAGCTGTTGCTGAGATGGGAACTCTCCAGTCCTTGTGGAGGGAGAGTTGGGAACAAGGGAGAGTGCTGAGATGGGAACTCTCCAGCTGCTCTCCAAGCAGAGGTTGAAGCAGAGAAACCCTCCTTGCACACACAGGGCAGCACTTCAGGTTAGTGCTGCCTGGAGCTGGCTGGAGCAGCCTTTCTGTGCTGCAGCCGGTGATGAGGGCCATGGGGTGCTTTGTGTGGCTGGATTTATTATTCCTTTCTCTGTAGGTTTTTCTCTGAACACTGCATTCCATGAATTCGTATTGCTTTTGCCTCTGTTCCATTTGGGAACTGGTGGAAGGATGGCTGTGCTAATAGGGTGCAACACAAGTGCCCTTGCTGAGTCAAACATGCTCATGTTATGAAAGCTGCTTTTCCATGTGGGAAGTATTCATTTTTAAGGAATAGGAAAGTTGCTATATCTGCACTATCTACAAGCACAAGGGGGACAGCCGGGTTAATTATCGCTTGCTTTAGCAAAAATGGCTGTGTAATGGCACAGAACAAATGGTATAAATCTGCCCAGGATTATTTTAACTAACACATTCTCTCAACTGAAATTAAAAACTGTCACATAGGAAAGATCCTTGGCCACCCACAGCAGCAAATGTGATTGCCCAATCACACTGTCCTAACCTGCTCTGAGACCTCCCTGGGCTTGTCCCTGACTATTGCCTCACTCACCTGGCAGTTCTGCATCCATTTCCTAGGAATGAAAGAATTGGCAGCATTCTTACTGTTCCTCAGTAATAAATAATTAAATTCTGTAAAAGTATTAAGCAATAATAGATCTGACAGAGCTAATGTATTAAGATCTCGAGGATCATTAGCCAAAATAGTGTCTACTTCACAGCATCACAGACTCACAGAATGGTTTGTGTTGGAAGAGACCTTAACGACCATCTAGTTCCAACCCCCTGCCGTGGGGATTTAGTACTAAGAATTTAAACCCAGTGTGAATGCAGCAAAGCAAATGAAGATTCATGGTGATTCCCTGTGCCAGTCAAGACTACAAGAAAAAGCAGTGGGGAAATATCCACGCTCAATAGAGATACATCCTATTCCAATTTGTCAGGGCTGTTAAAGGTAAGAGCAGCTTTGCTTTGCCTCGAGGCCAGGCTGGACGTCACACAGGGCCTGCGAGCCTGAGCTTGTTTGTGTGCCCTGATGAATGGCTCGGGTTTTATTTTTTAAAATTTGACTGCCCACATCTTCCAGAGAGCCTTGAAGAAGTCAGGCCCTGGCACTATGGAATGTCTCATCATTACATGGCCATGGGATGAGGTGGGTGAGAGCAGCCCCCTGGGGCTCACAAACAGAGGAGGAGACAGGGCCACAGTGGGGTCACCCCAAGCAGCTGTGGAGGAGCCCCAGTCCCTTGAGGAGTTGTACTGAGAGCAGCTGAAGGTGTGTCCTCAGGGGCAGGCAGGAAAGTCAGCCCAGCCGTGACAGCACCAGCAGAACGATGGCAGAGCTTAGGGTCTGCACCACTTGTGCTACTGTTGGTTTTTAACACCTTTTCCAACTTTCTGTTTCTTTCTAAAGCATTGGTCCTGACACATGGCAAGACCAGCCACAGCTGCAGCTGGCAGGTGCTGGTTGCCTTATCCCTGCATTGCCATGAAGGTGGGATCTGCCCCGACTTAAAACACATCTCCTCCCTTAACTGTGACCTTTTGGTGTGTGCAAAGACATGGCAAAGCCCAAAACACAGCATTAATTGCATCCAAGCCTGTACAGCCTATCACAGAACTACAGGACAGCAGCAAAGCTGTCCCTCCTCTATTTTGCCATCTGTGAGGGCTTGTAAAGGTGTTTTGCCCCCTTGCCGTGATGGCAATAAGCCTTTAACTGAGCAAATTGGTTTTGAGGTACTGGAGTTTGTACCTTGTTTGCTGCTGCCTTTCCTGCTGTTTCCATCCTGGCTCTGGGCAGGTACAAATAATGAATTAACTGCTGGATAAGCCCCATGCTCCCCTGAGCAATTATTCTGACTTCTGCCAGAGCAGACTCAATTTGTCCTGCAATAAGTACAATTTTCTGAGAAGTTAGTTCTGGTTCAGGCGCTAATCATCCACATCTGTGCAGCACAGGTATTTTTGGGGGGGAGGAGCCAGTTGTGAGTCAAGCTGCCAGACTGGCACATCTTCAGAGTGTCGTGGTGCTTTTGGGTATGCAAATGCCCTCCCATCTGTGTGTGGCATTAACTCAATTAGTGGAGGGAGGAACAGTATAAAATAGTATAAAATATGCAAAGATCTTGAGCACTTGGGCAACACTTGCTTCCCTGTCTTGGGGAGATCAGCACTAATGGTCCAACATGAATTTAAATCTCAAATATCTAACATTTATTTGCAGAAGGTGCTGGAGGCTGGGAATGGAGATGCTGGTTGGAAAGGTGATCTCCTACATCTGCTAATTAGTTCTGGGAAGGAAGTGTCATTAGACAGAAAGCAAATCATGGCAAACAGTGTATTTGAGCAGCAGTGGGCACCTGTAAGCCTCACACACATTTAACCACCAGCTGAAAGAGGAAATCCTGGTGGTGACTGTGAGAGCCCATGCTGGACATAGTGACCTGCTCAAGGCTTTTCCTGCTGTGTTTTAACTTCAGTATGCTCAAACACAGTGGAAAATGGGGCAGGGTTGGACACAAGCTCCTAATTTTGCAGTTCATCGGGTTTATGGACCAGGATTGTGTGCACAAAAATGGGCTTTGCCCTTTTTTCTGGGTGCCCTGGGCTGGTGAAGGGCAGCTGGGGATGGGTGCCAAGGGATGTTTGGCTACTGGTCTGAGGAGCTGCCTGAACCAACAGGCTGCTCCCCTGCTGTATCCTCAAATGTCACCTGCACATCTGAGACAAAGCAGGCCCTGCCTGCTAACAGCCTTTTTTAGGGGAAAAGAGGAGAAAATGGCTGCTTTTGTATCTTCCCTCAGAAATTCGAGATTATTGATTGCACAGCAACAGGAAGAGCTCCTCAGGGCCTCCCCCGGACAGGGATTCACAGCAGGTGCAATAATCCCACTGTTTTCGTGCCCTGGGCTGGGTAAGAAACTTGGCAAATTGCCTCTTTGCTGGCTCTGGTGAGGTCTGTGAGAGCTTCTGCACCAGCTCCATCATTGTAATCAGCTTCCTTCTTTGCATAATGTTTTGATGAGTCAAAATTGCCTGGTGTGTTAAAACAAATGATCTCAGCACACAGTGATAACTATCTGCATAATTGGTGTTAATCACTGCTGAATGCTCTGCGAGTCTCTGTCATACAACCCCTGTCCTGGCCCTACACACCGAGGGCTTGGGTGCACATACCCTGTACAGAATGAGGGTGCCCCAGTGTTCAAAAAGCAAAGTCAAACACTGAAAGGCTTTGAAAGTGAGATTTTATGGTCTCGTGCCCAATCTTTAAATAGATGCAGAATCACAGACAGTGTTATATCCTGTTTACTCACTTTGAATATATTATTAAGTGTTTATTGGTACCAAAAGAACGTAATTAAATAGCATGTCAGCTGCAGATCAACACTACAGTGATGAAGGCTTGTGGCACAGGAGATGTGTGAATTTTATTAACGTTGTCATTTCCAGTCCCCAGCATCATAAAGGACTTGGACATTTCCTATTACAGTTGCAGATCTACCTTAACATTGCTAAAGCAATCATAGTGTGGGAAATTAGATATAAACTGAAAAATAATTAAAGGCCCGGTGACAACTTGATAACACTGAATAATTGAAGTGTTGGTAACAAATCCTGAATTCTAATTTTCTCCCTGTAGCTGATGCTGGTAATCAAGATCAAAAATATCTTCGTTGCTTTAGGAAAGCTCTCACACATGTACCACATAAGGAGGGGAAGGAAAAGAGGTGAAAACCTTAGGTCTGGGTTAGGTTTGCTAAGAGCTCAGAATCCCACTAAACCCTGCAGGTGGGAATGTGCCAGAGCTGACCATGCTGTTCCCCTCTTAGAAACGCACAAAAGCTGCAGGAGATACCTGCAGGAGCCCCTGCAGTGCTGTACATGTTTAGGATACACACCCCAGGGAATATGTGAGTGCAAGCAATCAGGGACATCCACTCTGAGGGAAATGGCCACTCCAGGGGGGCAGACATGAGATCTGCAGCACGGACTGCAGGGGCTGGGCAAGGATGAGCCTGATGGCCTGAGCCACGGAGTGTGGCTCAGTTCAGAGAGGTCCAGGTTCCACCGGAGGTGCTTCATTTGCTTTTGTTTCCTGGGATTTCTGAAGCAGTTGTGCTCTTGACACATTGAGGTTAATGAAAAGCTTGGTGCTGTCCTTTGTGACTCCTCACACCTGCCTGGAGCTGTGGGTCACCCCTCCCTGCTCAGCAATCAGAGCCTTTCGGGGTAAGTGGTTAAAATCTGGCTGGGGGAAAAGGAAATGAGATTCTGCAGCCACATGAGAGAGCAAGGAGAGATGGGGGAGCTGGGGCCATCAGGACCTGTCATCACCTCCACGGCCAGGAAGGACTTCCTGCAGTAAAAATCACAGCTGCTGTAATGATGCCTTAAATAGCATCCTTGTCTGAAAAGATATTAAATACCTTAATGTTGTCCAGGGTTCTTGCTGCCCACTTTTACCTGCGGTGCTGGGGCTGATCCTGTGCCCCTCTATTGCCAAGGTCACCCCCCAACAGTGACACAGAGCAGCAGAGGTGGCTGTGCTCTGTGCTGCAGGTGTGGTGTCCATCCCAGCTGGATCTGTGCAGGCTGCAGGACACGGGGAGAAGCCCATCGGAAATTGGTGATAGCTGGAGGGAATGGCAGGGGAGCAAACAGCTCTGAGAAGTTCCTTTTATTTTTGTCAGTATTCAGGTAAACATAAATAACTGCTGAGGTGTGTTACAGCAGCACACAGCTTACAGTCTGGACAAGGTGATAGAAGGTTGCCTGTGCTGATGCTTGCAGTAAAATAACCCCATTTTTTTCTTGAATATCCTGTATATCTATCCACGTGAACGTAGACGATTTTAAAATTACCTCTTTGCTCCCTATGCTGAAACTAGTCATTACTGTACTTTTTTTTTGCCTGATAAAAACCATATGATAATATTTTGACATAATTTAAAAGCCATATTTAAATAAGGCTGTAGGAGGCTGTAAGTCACCGTCCCTGGAGGCATTTAAAAGGCATGCAGGCGTGGTGCTTGGGGACATGGTTTAATGGTGGGCTTGGCAGTGCTGGGTTAGCAGTTGGACTCGCTGATCTTAAAGGGTTTTTTCAACCAAAACAGTTCAATGATGATATGACTCCAAAGAGCAGGAAAGCCAAGCCTGTCCCTCGCTCTCTTTGTGCTGTTGGCTGTGTGTGACTCGAAGGCAGCACAGAGTCCTGTGCCCCCCACGGCAGCGCTCTTTCCCCCGCGTATCCTGTCCTGGCACTCGTCTGTGCATGTTTATTGATCAGCTTATCGAACTGAATTCGGCAGTGTGCGAGGGTGGGGATCATCTACAGCGTGGTGAGGAGCATTTTGGCTCTGGTTGCACATTTCAGACTGGAGGCATGTGCCTTCTCTCCTCTGTTATCCACTGCTGATCCCCTGTCAGTTATCTTAACATCCTCTGTATCCCACCTGACCCCTCATCTGGGAGCTCTTTGAATCAGGTATTGGATTTGCTATTCTGTGTTCATTTGGCATTCCAGCAGAAATCAAACTCTAATTAAGAAACAGAAGGAGGAAGTGTTTCTGTAGGACTGGGACACTAGAGAATGCCTGGGGAGTGACAGCACACCCGACACCTGGCTGCCCTCCCAAAAACCAGGAGACTTTGGGATGAAATGAGGCACAGACTTTGCTCCAAGGGACTGCTATTGTCAGTGAGCAAAAGCAAGAGCTGTTGGGAGACAGGGAGGAAAAGGAGAAAGACTTTGATGATGTCCTGCAGTACAGAGCAGTAGCTACTCTGCTGCATGGCATCCCATCTTCTCCAGCAGACCCATGCCCACATTTGATGAGTTTGCTAAAGATTCCTGTAATTTAAGCAGTCTCTCCTAGGAGCTGCTGCTGGAGCAGGTGTGACAGGGGATGCAGGAGACACCTGAGGCCACACCCTCACTGGGGAGAGAATGTGCCAGCCCTGGGCACACTGCAGATGGTGTCAGTGCTCCACGGCAGGACAGGACCCTGCTGGCACTCCCTGCTGCATTTTGGGGATTCCCACAGTGCCGGGGGGAGCTTGGCTCCAGGAGAACCAGCAGCAATTGGGGAAGGAGGAGGGACACATCCTGCACATCATTCCTTCAGGCACGTGGCCCACGCCAGGGTGCAAAGCCAGGGGCAGGATGGAGGTGAGTTTTTCAGACAGGGTTTTCACAGAGTTTGGCTTTGCTGGCTCTGTAAGGGCTGAGCAGCACAACAGCAGATTGTAGAGGGACACAGGGCCCTGTAACTCTATCAGCTTTGATCAATTTTTCAGTCGAGCTGGGAATACACCAGGGAGCGTGTCAGAGTGCTTTATGGAGGGCTGCAAGTGCCTACCATGGCTAATCCATAAAGCTCAAATGTGTTCCTGGAAAACAGACATTTTGTTGTCACCATGAGGAGACTACTAAGCAGTGAGGAAAAAACACAGAAGAGGAATAGCTGGGATCTGCAGTGCCTGCTGAAGCCGCTGGGAATGCCCTGGCAGGGATGGTGGGCAGCACCCGGCGGGATCCAGGCCTGGGGTGTCCCCAGGCAGAGAGTGCAGGGACACGGCCCCTGCTGCCATCCCAGTGCTCCTTCAGCCCTTGCCCTGCAACCTCTCCACACTCTGCCCAGGAAAAGCAACTGCCCTTCTGTTCGTGCTTAATGAAGTAGAACAATCCGTTTTCAGCAATTAGTGGAGATGCAATGGAAAACACCAAACAGTCCCTGGTGCCTCTGTTTTCCCAGTCCTTAAAACATGGATTGCCATGAACTGGCAGCCCTAGCTCCATGTTTGAATATTTGAACGGTTCTCCCACTTTTCTGAATTGATCGTTATGATGTAAGATTAATTTGCTTTCAGGTATTTACCAGAGCCTTTTTTCTCAGACTCCCAAAGACACCCTGGCACCCACTCTCCCTCCCTGCCAGCCACTGAAAGCATTCATGAAATTGCTCTGAAATGAATCAATTTTTTTTATTTCTTTCAAGGTATTTTCTATGTTTTGAAGCCTGGAGTGCATTTTGGGTACCTTAGCGTACTCCCAGAGCTGGAATTTTGCTGTTAAATGTTTGCTAGATAAGGTTTTTTTCACATTTCACCTGACTTCAGGAGCTGGGAATTAATATAAGCACCAAATATCCTGACACTTGAGATAAAACAGTACGAGTGGGTGCTCTCTGCAGAAGGCCAAGGTTACTGGAGGTCAGGGCTGACAATTGCTGTAGGACTGGAGCCCTCCTCACTCCCATGCATTGCTGATGCATTGCACGGACTCCTGCAGCCTAAGTGTGCTCCTGGGGTACCTCTGTGGAGTGCTCCTGCCCCAGAGAGCAGGGCTGATCCTCCCTACGCCTCTGCCAAAGCAGTTTTCCTGATTTTATCTCTCTTATTCACAGGAGAACTGTGGATTTTGAAGAAGGAGAAATAACAACAACAAAAAAAAATTACCCAGAGATTTGACTACTGAGCCTGAGGAAATCTCCTGGCTTTTTCCCTCAGTAACTGCTCCAAAGTATGGACATTTTCAGAGATTACCAGTTTGCTGAATACCATTTTTCCCCCCTGTGTTCAATCTAAAGTACTTTTTCTTTCCACAGCCTCTAAAAGAAGACTAATCCACAAACTGAAAGGCAAACCCTTTACTGTTCCCTCTGCTGAGTCTTGGTGCAGAGAACAATATTCAGCAAGAGGCAATTGCACTGTAACTGCTGCCTAAGGCCTGATCCCTACAGGATGAGGACTCAGCGAGTGATAAGTTTCCAAATGACCTCTGTCAGCTGCTAAAGAGAAAAAGCAAAGACAACAGCAGCCCGTGTGAGTGGGAAAGGCCAGCTCGAGCTTAACGTGATGGGATCAAAGCGTAACAGAGAGCAGAAAATGTCCTTGCATCCCCATCTAGTGGCTCTTGGTAAAATAACTCCGCAGTGCCTTGGTTCGGACATGCTCTCCCCTGTTCCTGCAGGCTGCTCAGGGATAGATATGCCCATTGCTAGACTTGGTCAGCCAAAGCTGCTGGATTTGATGTATTTTTGTAAATATTCCTCAGGGTTTGAGAGATGGCAGAACTTAACGCCAATGGAAAGGAAGCTTTGACCCAGCTTTCAAAGAAGAGTTAATTTAGCTGAGGTTACTGTTATCAAGAGTGGGACAGAACAGAACGATTCACAGAAGAACAGCCAAAGCTTCTGTGAAGTGTGATCAATCCCCACTGGGCTCATGCCCACTCTCCCACTGCTTCTTCTCCCTGCTTACCCACGAAGAAGGTGACACATCATCCTATCCACATTCCAAGAGATAGTCCAATTTTGTAACAGATTTCTGCCTGGCAGAGTGGCTTTTTCCTGGGATACTTTGGCTGCCTGGAGCATTCAGATCCCTTCCCTTCAGATGTGGTGTGATGGCTGAGCTCAGCCTTGCTTTAAGAACGGGTAAGAAAAAATAATCTAAATTCTGATCCTTCATTTCCTGTCCCACTCAATTCATCCTCTTGAACCACAAAAACCCCTCAGGTACCAGTTTCCAGCCTTCCTACTTGCACTGCTGACTTTGTGCTGGGGACAAAATCTCCTTTGTTGGCAATTCCTCATGTTTGGGACGGCAGGAATTTGCAAATACCCCTGTTTTGGAGTGCTGCTCCTGTTGGATGTGTTTAATCCTGCCGATGTTGGATTCCCAGCACATGCTGTTGGCAGCAGCACAGATACAGCCAGAGAAATCTAAATTCTGAGTGTGTTTTCCTGGCTGAAGGTGTGAGTTTTTGAGGGGTAAAAGGCACATTTTACCTTATCTGTCTTTGCTGTCAGAGAATTTTTTTTCTTTTTTGAATACTGGCTGGTCTGTGGAGCAAAGCTGGTCTTCTCCTTGTATCAAAAGAGCCTTTTTTGCAGGCAGCCACATCGGACTTTCCCTCTGCCCTTACCTCGGCTCTGTAATTACAACTGCATGAGTTATGACCTCCAGTCAAATGGGTTGAAAAGGGTCGTTTTAAAAGGTCTGGAAGAACAGTACCGGGAGCCAGGCTTTAATAAGGAGCAGGAAGAGCTGTGTTAGAAAAAAAAAAATATCTCGAGACATAGATACTTCAGGTTTTTTGGGAGGTTGAACAGAGACGTGTCTGGAACCCAGCAGCAGTGAGGGCTGAGTTCTGCTTCTGTGATGCCTTTTTTTTTCAGTATTGATCAGAAATTATGTTCTTTTTCCCATAGGAAAATATCCTATATACACATATCGAAACAAAGACTGTTTTTCACACTCCAAGATCTGCTGCTGCCCAGGATTACAGGATTAAAGAAAAACAAAATTTCTTCCTTTAATGAGAAATCTTGTTAACTATCAGGAAAATGGGTGCTGTGAAATTGCTGGTTATCCTTCTCTCTCCCAGAACTCACTTGATGGAGAACAACAGGTTCAGATGAAATATTTTACTTAGGAGAGTACAGAAACTGCTGTTCTCTAGAATATTAATCCCATAAACTGAAAATATCTAACTGATGAAAACACTTGCATTAAAACAGGAAGCATTGCTGCAGAAGAGCTTTGCTTAGAAGAAAATCAGTGACATTACCTGAGCTTTAATCAATTGTTCCAGGTGGATTTGGAAGGGTCTCAAAAAACAAAGTGGTAAACATGGAGTCATACACTGGTTTGAGTTGGAAGGGACCTTAAAAACCATTTAGTTCCAAAACTTCTGCCATCAACACTCTAAAAATGCCAAGGAGCTTCCTGACAATCATCAGCCGAAAAGCCGATTGCTATTTAGAAGGTAAATTCATTGAAATTGGATGTCTGAATACCCAGCTTTCCTGCCGGGAGATGCAGGTTTTGTTGTGGTGGGCTGATGGAGATGAACACTGAGGGGGGCTCGGGGCCGTGGGCAATACCAGCCTAGGACAGGCTTGCCCTGGGGACAGTGGATGACCCATTTCTGCAGGCTCAGCCCAAAACTGACCTCCGGAGCCGCCGGGCGCGAGAGGAAAAACAATCGCTTTGTTTTCCTCTCCTGGCAGCCCAGCTCTGGCTTTAGCCATCATCTCACTGACCAAAAATCAGCTTTTTCAGCGTGTACCGAAAACAGAGTGCAGAGCGGATTTAGTCACGAGCTCGCCAGAACAGCCGAAAACACGGCTGGCAGAGGGCACATCCTCGCTGCTGCCAAGCCCCGCCGGCGCGGGCAGCTGCCCACAATGTCCCGTTGTTTGTTCCCCGCGGAACAAAGGCTGCTGTTGAGGGCTAATGCCGGCTCAGTTGCGCCTACGTGGGCTCCGGGGCCGGGGGGGCACGGGGTGACAGGGAGGGAGGGCAGAACGCAGTGGATGTACACGGAGGTTTGCAGGGGCTGCGCAGCTCCTGGCTGCTGGACATTTCTCGACAGCTCCTGGCGCTCCGGGAGGTATGGCTTCCTGCGGGGACCCGCGGGGTGTCCGTCCCTGGCTTTGGCATGGGGGGCTGAGGGGTCACTCAGCTGGGACAAGGCTGGGGGACACGGTGCTGCTGCGGGAGCAGCGCTTGGGGCTCGGCTCGGGCACTCCAGGTACATCCACTGGTGCACGGTTGGTGTCTGGGGGTAGCATCTCTGAGGGAATGCTGAGGGGTTGAATTGACTGATGTAAAATCCCTGCCCAGGTGGTCACGGGGCACCGGGAGCCAAATCTGTACTTGAGACCTAGCAAAGGTGTTCTGGTCTTTCCTCATCTAGAATATTTTAATATTTTGTTGAAAAGTACCAATGCAGTTGTTTCTAGCTTAATGTGCTGCTGCGGACCTGCCCTGAGGTGGATAACTTAAATCCATCTGGAAGCCAAATCTAGTTTAACCAAGGCAGTCACTTGGTGAAGCATCCCCACCTGAGGTCTCTAGTCTCAGGGATCTGTGCAGGGCACGAAGTTTTCTGGGGATCTAGTCAAGGGGGGAGACTTTATGTGTCATCTGCTCAGTCTGTTCTACCCGTTGTCTTCAGGGAAAGGGAGTGATGAGGATCCTAATGCTGCTCTTTCCACCAGTGGATCTCACTTGGAAATAGAAAATCTTTAAATCCTTTCTTTTTTACATTTGTGTGGTTAGATTTTAGGCAAAAGGAGCACCAGTCCTGTGGGTGTGGGTAGGGGAAAAATACAGCAGCAAGTACAGGGAGCACCCAGGAATTTATGTATTTGGAACAGTGATCACTGCACCTTCTGCTGTGTTATCCCTTCCTGGGGACCTCCAGCCACCTCTGCCCTGGACAGCTGCCCCCAAAAATGTTTCTTTGCCTTCTAATCCCTGCGGTTTAGCAAGCAGAGTGGGAGCAGGATGGTCTTGCTGTCCCCATTCCCCCCGTCCCTTTGGTGGGGCAGGACAGGGGGTGCCGGGCTGCCCGGGGGCTGCAGTGCTCGCCAGAGGTACTGCCACTATGCCCCATTTCCCCCTGAGTCACAGACGGGAAAATCACTCGCTCAGGTCTGCAGGCAGCCAAAGAGCTCCTCTTCTCCCCGGGGAAGGCAGGGATCTCCCACAGCATCGCCCGAGCATCAGGCAGCAGCGCGGCAAGGATGCAGGAAGGCGTTCCCTCCTGCCCAGGGCGGCGAGCAGGAGGGAGAGGCAGGGCTCACAGCACAGGGAAAAGTGACCGAAACGGCCCCTGGTCTGCCCGGCGCCGGATCACAGCCCTCAGCCGCTGCCACTCGGGCTCCGAGGGTTCGGGAGTCTCACCGTGTCCCTTTCTGTGTTTCTCTCCCCCGCACGCAGCCATGAGGACACCGCTGCGGACGCCCGGCCCCGCGGGGCTCGGGTTTCCCCCTGTCCCTGCCCCAGTGACGCTGCCTGTCCCGACAGGTCCGGCAGAGCCGCTCGCCGGGGCAGCGCCAGCGCCGCGGTGCCCGAGCCGTGCGAGGCGGCAGCTGGACACGCTGGACAGGCTGGACACGCTGGACATGCTGACCTAGGGCACGGGCGCCTGGCTGATCCCGGCCCCGCGCCCGGCCGCCGGGTCACACAATCGCAGCGTGTTCGGAGCTGGAGGGGACCCACGAGGATCATCAATCCAGCTCCGGTGTCCCTGCTCAGCATCCGCCCCGACCATGGAGCCGGCCCCAGAGGTGAAGAGGTACGTGGGTTCTGGCAGCGAGCGGGACGGTGTTTCCCCACCTGCTGCCTCTGTGTCACACATGGGTGTGTGTGAGGCGGGAGTAGCAGCAGATGTGCCCGTGTCCTGGGATGGATGGGGGCTCAGGGCGGAGACCTTTAGCCCCTCTGCTGCCCAAGTTTAGGAATAATGAAGTTTATGAGTTAGGAAGATGTCCTTGCAATTTGTGTTCCTAGAAACAACTTTTTCAACTCAAAGGGGCTGCATCACTGAAAGTAATACTGTGAATTCCCTGCTCCTGCTGTCCATAATGCACCCAGCTCTGTCCACGGAGGGAAGAGGTTTAACCTTGTGAGCTCAGTCTTAGCTGGGAGCTGTGGCAAGACCAGCTGCCCACAGGCATCCCCTCCCTAGCAGTCCCTGCCTCAGTCCTGCTGTGGGGTATTTGGGCCCTGGGGTGGGCAGCACCAGCCCAAAATGTTATTTACAGATTTTAGGATCTGGTCTGGATTTTAAGCCTGATTTTAGAGGAAGTCTCTTTGTTCTTGTTTCACCTTCCCAGCAACAAGTGTTAATCAGTCTCAGAGTCTAACCCCTGTCTGGAGAGAAATGGCAAAAGTGCCAGTGGAAGAGATCTTGGCATCATCTGTGCTGGTGAATGCTTGTGCTGAAGTCTGTCCAGGTCTCCTGGCAGGTCTCTTGGCATGGCTGGAAACATTTGACCGGTCAGAAATGGATTTCATGTCCAGAGTTGTTCCTCCCTGCACAGGAAAAGCCACACTACCCTTCGGCATTTTAGTGGGAGATTTACCCTGAAAACCATCTTGCTGGGTTCACCCAGCTGAGGGGACAAAATAACCTTCTGTTTGGGTGGGAAAAGATGGAAGAGGTCAGAGGGTTGAGTGGAAATTGGAGGGTTTGGCCTGAAGTGGAAATTGGAGGGACTGGCCTGCAGCCAAGCTGGAGATTATGGAGGTGGCCTGAGTTCTGGCTTCTTCCTGCTGAACTTCTGAGAGGTCTTTCCTGAGGAGAGGTGAGGTCACGGTCTTGGAAGAGAGACCTTTGACATACCCCATGGAAGCGAGTTACATGGCTTTGGCACTGAACCCAGATGAAATCAGCTGCTCTTGCAGGACTCTGGAAGTGCCCCAGTGTCTCCAAGACTTCTGGGACCTCTCAGTCTTTTCTCACCTTCATTGCCCACAGCAGTGCAGTATCTGCACGTGGCCACTTCCTTGCTGCATGACCAGCACAGTCATTAAATATTTGTACCTCAAAGCCCCACTACATTACTCCCTTCTTTACTTTTCCACCTCCTGCCTTGTTTTTCCTTCTCTTGGGATTTTTTCTTTGGCAGAGGAGACTTTTGGGCTGGAGTCTGCTCTCTCAGACTGCTTGTCCTGAAGCATTTTCTAACAGCAAAACTTTGGTGTGCCTAACACAGGCTGTACAGGATATCACCCCTAGGACTTGCTGTGCATCTCGACACTGAAATGTGGTTGCACAGGAGGTGACTCTTCCCTTTGAACAGACAGCCTCATCCCAAGCCTAGCTGTGCAGATGAGAGGTCCTTGCTCCAATTTAAATTCATCCCTTCCTTTTGCCAGGGGCACCTCATCCCTGTTTTATGTGTGAGGCATGTTGTCAAAGGGAAATGAAGAAAGGAAAATGTCAGGGGTATGAAAACTTCCACAACACATCTCAGGCAAACACTGGAGCAGTGGCCAGTTGTGGATGCCCCATCCCTGGAAGTGTCCAAGGCCAGGGTGGACAGGGATTGGAGCAAGCTGGGACAGTGGAAGGTGTCCCTGCCCATGGCAAGGGACTGGAACGAGAAGAGTTTTAGGGTCCCTTCCAACCCAAACTAGGCATTTGATTCTAGGATTCTATGACTCCGATTAACTACAAAGAAATTTTGGTTTTCTGTAGTGAAAAAGAACAAAATAAATTATTGATTACCAGGAGAGGAAAGTCTGTCCTGGAGCACCTTCCCTTTGTTCTGCATTTTCAATGCAGCTTCAAAAAAAGCATACAGGTTCTTCAAATAACTGAAGTGCTATACTTTCCTTACAGGAATAGTTTCCCCAGCATGAACTTTGAAGCAGAGATTCTGACAACTCCACACGATAATTCAGGTATTTGGGAGAAAAAAAGAAAAAAAGAGATTAAGTAAAATGCCCACTCAGATCACTATCACTACAAACATGTTTTAATTCTTTTGGAGATAGAGATTGTTTAAAAAAAAATGAAGAAACAGGATGGTAAACTGACTGCAATTCAGGTGATTTCAGGTTTATGTTAGGGCAGAGTTCAAAGTGTTGAGGACAGACATTGATATCTTTGCCTTCAATAGGACTTGAACAGGAACACAGCTGCCAAGGACATGTGGTTTGGAAACAGCAGAGACATTCAATTTGAGATTGCACTCTCCTGGATGAGACATATGTAGCTTTCTTATTAGTGGTGACTAAAGGCAGGTGATAAAAAAGCAGCTCCTTGAAAGGCAAAAATGAGAATGAAGATGTTCATCCCCATGTCATTTAGGAGGAAAAGCTGATTTTTTCCCACTGAATGATGCCTTTTCAGCATTGATCTTGCAGGTGGAGGCTGCACCATGAGTCCCTTCCTACTGCAGCCCATTGTCTGAGACAGAGTCAGCACTGCAGGGCATCTTCTCACGAGCCTCAGGTCTTAGTGCTGCACTGCTCCTCAGCCCTGAGCAGCTGGGCAGAGCCTGTGCCCTGGCAATAGCCCTGTGTTAGGATGGGACAGCAGGAAAGAGAGACTTTGCAATAATTCCTTGCAATCCCTTGAGTACCCCCGGGTTTTGGCTCAGAGAGAGAGATCTTGGTGTCAGCATTAATTTGAACATGAACCCCTTCAGGAGAAATGTTTTGCCATCAGTTGCCCTCCTGGCCATGAGCTGAAGGTCCCAGCAGGGAATTCACCTCCCTGGCAGCCCATTTCAGTCCCACGCTGGCGAGGGTCACAAAGGAGATGCACGGGGTTGACTGGTTTTGCTGCAGCTGCAGTGTTTGTGTTGCATCAGCCCTCCTGTGAAGTGTGCCAAGAGCTGCCCCTCTCAGTCACACTGCCCAGCACGGGCATGAGTGACAGCCCCCAGGTTTGGACCTGCTGCGTGATTCCCCTCACCTTGTCTTTAGTCTTCCAGAAAACCCCTCCAGTTCCGTCCCTTCCTGCAAACAGAGGGCCCCACACCTGGCTTAAGCATTTTGGAGACATTTTCCTCAGACTGACCTGTAATGATGAGTCACTTAACCAACATGCTGGTGTCAAAGGGTACCCAAGAATAATTTTTGAACCCCAAGTGTGAACAGATTGGAAAGTGCATCCTCTGCATCATTTTCCCAAATCTCTGGCTCCTGCTGGGTTGGGTTGGGTTTCTCCCACGAGGTAAGTGCTCTGACCCTTCACTTGCCTCGAGGCCACTCACATGCAATCGGAATTTGTTTCCCAAGAGCTCTACATGATCCCTTCCATGAGAAGCCTCACGGCTGAGGAGTATGTGGAGGCCTTCAAGTCATTCTTGGATCACTCGACTGAGCACCAGTGCATGGATGAGTTCAACAAGGAACAAATGCCCAACATCGTGGCTGGGTAAGGAGCATTTCCACCGAGGTGGGAAAGCCTCTGTTATCCTGGGAGGGCAGCAAAAACGTTTAAGGATTTTTTGGGACAGGAAGGAACTTTTAATGCTTTTCAGTTTTAAGTCCCCTAATAGTGGTTTTTAGGATATTCTGTTTAATGACTGCAGAGTGCTCGCTGTTTCAATGAACACACTGTGCTGCCTCTCAGCTTACGTAAAGGAAAGAATCAAGACCTCATTCTCACATCCATCTCTTTTCATGAGCTGATTTTCCGAGGATTAAAGTTGGGTTTTTTTGGTAGTTTGTTTTTTTCCAAAAGAAAGCTCTCTTGTGCTCTCTCCCTGCTTTTGGGACTTCATCACATGCATCCAAACAGAAACACATCTGTAATTCTCTCCTAGTGGCTAATTCTTGGTTTTCCCAATCCCCTAAGACCTCCTTATTTCTATCCTAAGTCGATTTGCCTTGCTTAAGTACCAAGTGATAATCAGTTTTTTTAAGTATTGATGTAATATCTTAAGGCTGGATAACTGCAGATAGCTTCAGAATAGCCTAGATCTAAACAACAAGAAAGCCCTTCTAAGTCTGGGTAATTTTTGAGTCTTATAGGAACTGTATTCTCCATTGAGAAGAGGTTTAGGCAGGCAAATTTTTGTTCTACAGATTGGATAGCTATAAAAACAATCAACTAAATATCAATAATTAAAATATTTTATTGAAAATTTTTAATTGTTAATTGAAATAATGGAAAACATTGTGGCTTTCTATGATGCTGATTTTGAGTTTGTCAAAGGGTCTTGACCCTCATTAGGGCTAAGGCTCCCTGACTTGCTCACACCCTTCAGGATTTCCTACTCATCCCACTGCTGTGGCGTCTCCTGTGTTTGGGAATCTCAATCCCTCGGCACAGTCCAAGCCTGAGAGCAGAGTAAACCCATAAATCATGTCAGAGCATGGCTCCTCATCCTTAAGCCAGGCTGTTGTGAAATATTCTGCTAGGAAGCACGTGACTGGAGTCTTTTAATAAGTGAATTTTCTAAGATAAAAATTATTGAAGATTCAGACCCTCGTCCCAATTTCAAGCCAAGGTAAGCATCAATAAGAGATGATTTCCAATCACCTGGATAGCCTGATGGTTTTGCTTTTTCTGGGTATTTATGTCCAATATTTTCTCATGAGGGTGCTGAGGTTTTCCCTGGCTCACCTTGTCCCTGCATCCCCTGCAGTGCCATCCCAGCCAGGTACAGCCCCTTTGCCCTGGGGTTCCCAGAGGCCTTTGTTCACGGTGCCAGCCACAGCCTGAAGAAAACTCCTTGGCCTTGGGTGAGAAACTCTACGCCCTGGTGCCTACTATACTTTGAAATATGAGCTGGCTGATCTAGGCAGATGCCTGCCACGCTGGTTATCACTGGGCTCAAAAGGGACACTCAAATTTCTGTCCCAATTTGTGTGCATAACATGAAAATTTCCAGGCCAACGTGTCATCCAAGCTGTAAGACTGAAACATGAAGTCTTGTGATACAGTCTGGTTAAGTGATGTGTATTTATCCTTTCAGTCTCGGCCCTGGAAAATCAACCATCAACGTTCTGGGAGTTGGGAGTGGCACAGGTGAGGAGTGTGGGGATGGGGGATGGGGGTTCCTGTGGGCAGCAGAAGGAGATACTGAAATATTGGGCAATGAGGAGAACTACTTAGGCATTAATGACAGTACTGCTCAGATCTTTCTGGGCAGTGAAACACGTGTTTTAGCTTGGTTTCTGCCTCTTGGTGACTCTCACCTCACTTTATTTGCCTCAGAGCAAGGACTCCTCCTTCTGCTTAGGTACAAGAGCATCCTCAAACCTTGTGGGAGAGAATTAGAGACATCATAGAGGTTCTTTCTACTCACAGTCCTGCCTCAGACTATTCCCCCTGATGGGGTCTCTCCTTTTGCTTTGCTTTTAGGGATCCCAGAGGCCAAGGCAGGGCAATGCCCTGCTCCCAGTACTGCAAAAGCACCTGGCCACAACCATTAGCATGGACTGCATCAGCTTTTTCAAGATGTTTCTTTGTTACTGCTGTGCTTTTACCCAGTGTCAAGTAGGGTTTAACTGCAAATGATATTTTTCCCCAGAGAGAAACCCATCCTTTGGAAAAATAGCTTTAAAGCTGTTCTAAATGCATTTGTGTTTAAAAAAAGCCAAAACAACAAAACCAAAAAGTGGTGAAACAGCCAACTTTGCTCCTAGGGAAACTGGGAGAAAATAAAGAGTAGAGAAAAAAAGCGGTGGTTTGATTTGTCAGAGTTTACTTCTGCTTTGAAAAGTATTTTCAGCTGAATTTTAAGTGCTAATACTTTCAAATGAAAGTATTTTTCTCATTCTTTTTCTGGTTTTGTTTTCCTGAGTAAGAGAAAATTAGCATTCGATTGTTTTCCCCAACTGGGAATATGTTGGAGCATATGAGAAACCAAGCAGGAAGAAATCATTCAGTTCTCAATTACCCTCTATTTTCATTAAGTAATATAAAACAGAAATTCTAACTCCACAAAAGCACAAGGGGGAAATGAACTTTTAGCATCGTCCTTAATTTTTCTTATGTCCTCTTCAGAGGAGGTTTTAATGGAAAAATAAAACCTCTCCAATTTCTTGTGTTTCCTAAGTGTGCCCCTCACAGATGCCAGGACAGGGGTACAGACCTGCACCCCTCAGCTTGCCCACGGCTGCAAGAGCTGAACTTCTGGGGCTGGGCACGGAGTGAGCTGGGATGGCACTGAGCAAAAGGTTATATCTGATCCCTGACCTTTTCAGAGGTGGACTCTGGTTTCACAGAGCCCCCAGAATTAGTTTAGTTGATGAAAATATTAACGGGGATTAGCGGCCGACTACACATCCTGAAAGCCTCTGTTGTGGTCCAAATCACGTTTGCTAACTCACCCCGTGTTTTCCTCTGGCTGGTTTAGCTCTGGGCTGGAACTTCCCAGCTGCAGAGAGGTTCCAGTCCTGTCCCAGCCTTGCTGTGCTCACTGATGAAGGGTTGTTGCTGGCAGGGCAAGATGCAGCAGAGTGATTTTTGCTCTAGAGCGCTGTATTTTACTGCTTGTTTTTGCAGACACCCTGGTTGAGGTTTGCTCTTGCAAACACTGGATTGAGGAACTTTACAGAGGTGAAGTGAAACAAAAAACCCCAAACCTAAGCAGCTTTTAAGATATCTACTTGCTGTTGAGACACCCATTTTCCTCCATCAGTGGCACGGGGCAGTGATGCTCTGCCTCCGGCCTGCCCTGAGCCTGCAGGGAGCTCAGGTCAGCACCTCTGAGGGCTGGTGCTCCCCAAACCAGGCAGTGACAAACTGGCTTTCAGGACTGTCACAAATGATTCAGCTGCTTGCTGTGGGAATCTTTCTTCCTGCCAGCAATATTGGTCCCTGCACCCGCCTTCAATGGATGCAGCCTCTTCCCTTGAGCCTTTGGCCAGCCCTGCCCTGCTGCCACTGCATTCCTCATGGGCCTGGGGTATTTGTTCTCCAGTTTCAAAAGACTCGTCCTTCCTCGGATGTCCCTGTAGTGCTGGCAGGGCTGATATTTCCCTCCTTGAATTCTATTTACTGCAGCACCTGCCAAAGATGCCGGCCCTTCCCGTGGCTGGTGCATCAGCTGAGGGAGCAGGGAGGATGCAGTATCTCATATCAAGGCCTCTCTGTGTGACATTTGCAAGGGCAGGGCTATTTTTAGGCCCCACCATCAGCTACAGACAGGATTCTTGCAGAAGTCCCACCAAGGTGGTCGCATCTGCTGTTTATTTACACAGTTCCAAGTGAACGGGGGGACTCGTGCACTTGGCATACCATGGCATTTCTGGGAAATAAGCACTGTGACCTGCATCACCTCAGAAGAGGCTGGAAATTTCCTAGAACAGGAGGACAGACTGCTGCTTGCTCCTCCAGAGCTTACAAACAGCACAGGAGCACCAACAGCTAAATTTGCAGGGCACCCCCACAAATATGTGAGTCTACTTGTGTTTCCAAGATAACCATCAGTTATTTGATGCCCAGGGCTGAGACCATGTGGACATCCCTAAAGAGGGAGGATCCAGGATACTGCATGGCAATGGGTCTTTTCTCTTGCGGTGCAGTTCCCCAGGTCTTGGGGCTGTGCCACAGCAGCCGCTGTGTCCCTGTGACAGCCCCAAAGCCATGGACCACCCCATGCATGCTGGAGTCACACAGCTGTGTCAGCTGCCTCCTTGCACCCATTAGAACTTTGTGGGGTTGTTGAAAACTGATGTTTCATGGTTATTTTTTTAAACAGAGAGCTGTGATTCTTCTGACCTGTCTGTCCCATGAGCCAGGGTATTGCCACCAGCAGGTTTCTGCGCTGCTGCTTTTCTCTGCCTTGTTCCCAGGCTCCTCTGTGCCTCTCTGTTAGCTCTGCACTGCGATACCATGGTAAGGGTATCACCAGGCTGTGCCATTGCACGAGCCACAAAGCAGAACATTCCTCACTTCTGCTGGGGGATTTCCTGGCAGGAGTGGTGGCAGGTGCACTGGCATCCTTCCATCACATTTACCTGCTTTCTAAAGCAGTGACTTTGTGTTTATTGAATAGGTGAGCAGGATTTGAAAATGATCAGGATACTGCAGGCTGTGCACCCAGGGGTCTCTATTGACAATGAAATTGTGGAGCCCAACCCACAGCACGTGGCAGCTTTCAAAGGTAAGGCTACACCTGCTGCCTGGGTTGTAGCAAGGATCATCCATTTGAATGATGAGATTTTCTGCTGTTTTGTGAAATTCCTGGTTTTCTTCTGCTTTTTGAAACAGAGCTGGTGAATCAAGCTCCAGACCTGCAGAATGTTTCTTTTATTTGGCACCAGCTCACTTCCTTGGAGTATGAACAGCAAGTGAAGGAGAAAGGCACACATAAGAAATTCGACTTCATCCATATGATCCAGGTAATGGACACTGCTTTAACACAGGACTATTGGCTTTAAGTACTCCCTTCAGTGCTGCTGTATGCTTGAATTTAGGACCAGGGCTGAGCACAGCTCTCCCACAGCAATTCTGCAGCAGCTCTACAGTCACCAAAGCTGGCAATGCTCAGCGCTGTGAGGCGTCCCTAAATGAGCATGCAGAATCAGGAAAGGCTGGGAAGCAACTAGGACAGAATTTAAAACAGATCTAAAGAAAGGGTTTAAGCCTTTGGAGGGCCATTGCACTGTGGAGGAGGAATAACGGCTGTGTGTCACTGTCTCTTCTAGATGCTGTACCGTGTGGAGGATATTCCCAATACTATCAAGTTTTTCCACAGCTGCCTCGACCATCATGGTAAACTCCTGATCATAATTTTATCAGGTAAGGGAGACCTTTTATTTTTTGCTTCATTGCTGGAGTTTTGAAGAGCTTTGAAGTTTGAGAGCCACAAATATTTATCTGGGATGTCAGTAGTGCTTATTCTATAGTAAATAACTAAAATGCTGGATTTCATATGGAGCACACAATCCTGGGTTTAGCCTTGGGCCCCAGTGTCTGATGGGGCCACTCTAGGCACAGCCTTTGTGCTCTTGCTTCCCTGCTTATGAAATTCATGTAGTAGCGGGAAGAGTGGCTGTTTGTGAATGAGGGTCAATCCTTCCTCATGGCAAAATCAGCACTGTAAAAACACAACCCAAGCTCTGAGTGGACCCATCTCTGGGGCTCCTACCTCAGCACAGCAATGGCCCAGACCCCAGCAGGACAACAGACACTGCCAAGAGCAGCAGGCTTGATGGCAGGACAGGAAAAAAGAGGCACAACATGATTGCACTCCTTAAAATAATTGAGTGTTTTATTCCTTGTGCCATTCATAAATCCCTAGCTCATGGTGTGGTGGACAAAGCACAGATTTCCATGTTTCCCATTAAAACTGCCTCTCACCTTGCTTGTAGGCCATTTCTCTTGCTGTTTGGGGCTGTTTTTTCCAGGTTTCTTCAATGTGCACTTATTACTGAGGTTTGATGTGTGAAAACATCTGCAGCATTTCAGCCAAGGGGCAGTTAAGAGGTAGCACAGCTGTTCAGGCTCAGCACATTGGTACCTCTCTGTGTCCCCCTCTTTCTGGGCAAATGCAGTGCTGGAGATCATCTCCCAGGAGCTTCCTTTAAACAGGAGAGTTTGGGGGGAAGGCTGAGGCACAACAGAGTTTTATGAGGTGCAGACATTTAGAAGTGGTCTCGAGTAAGGGGAGAGCTCTCCTCCTGCTCCTGTCGAGGTCTGGGCTGGCGGCAAGGGAGCCTTTCCAGCTCATTTCATAGTTTCATTAGCTGGTGTTTGACTGCCTTGGCTATGCCAAAGTAACCCTCCCTGGTGCCCCGGCAGACAGCAGCGGCTGGGCCAGCCTGTGGAAGAAGCACAGAGACTGCCTGCCCGCCACCGACAGCGGCCACTACATCACCTGCAGCGGCATCACGGAGGTGCTGAGGCGGCTCGGCGTGGAGCACCGCGTGTACGAGTTCCCGTCGGGCTGGGACATCACCGAGTGCTTCGTCGAAGGGGACGCGGTGGGCGGCCGCATGATGGATTTCCTGACGGGCACGAAGAACTTCCTGGGCACGGCCCCACCAGCGCTGCGGCGGCGGCTGCAGGAGGCCCTGTGCCAGCCCGAGTGCAGCAGCACCAGGGACGGCAGGGTCATCTTCAGCAACAACCTCAGCATGATCGTGGCGGACTCCTAGAGCCCGGAGCGGCCGCAGGACGAGCTGGGCTGGGTGTGGGGCACTGCGGGCACAGGACAGCACAGCAGAGGGAGGAGGTGACCGCAGGCTGAAGGCAGGGAAGGGGTCAGCTGCAGCCTCCCCCTGCCAGCCAGCGCCAGGGGAGCCGCCTGCCATGCTGGGATGAGCTCTCTGTCCCCACAAGGTCAGGGCCAAGATTGCACCCTGGCTCTTCAGCCCATCCCTAGGAGAACATTTTCCAGAAAGCAGAGCTCCATCTCACTAAAAGCCTACCTGGAGTTGTTTTTTTTAACAGTATGCATCCTGTGTGTGCTTTCCCTGGGACCTGCACTTTTCTGTGTAGCCAGCATGTTTACACACCTACGGACGTGTCTGTGCCACCCCTGCAGCTGGGAGCGGGTGGCAGCCCCAGTGCTGGCCGTGTACAGACCCACTGCTTCCGTCTGTGCCAGGACAAACCCAGCAAGGTGTCCCTGCTGCTTTGCACCCAGGCGATGTCACTGCACCCAGGCCTGAGCTGTAAGTTGCTCTGCACTAGGCTATTTCACGTGGTTTTATCAGCGTAGGCATTTACTGCCTCAAGTCTCTCAGTGTCTCGCAGTATAGACATGTCTTAAAAATTTATCAGCCTTTTTGTTTGGAGAATATTTTGGAACCCAGGAGGATACTTGCCCTGTGCTCTTTCAGGCAGATATTAATTTTGTTACTTTCTTACTACTGTTTGTCTCCATATAAAATAAAAGCAATCTTAAAACAAAAATGTCACCTCTGGTTCTGCACATGTGGAGTTACAGAAAATGAAGAGCAAAGAGGTCATTTTGTTAAAAACAAAAAATATGCAAAGTACCATTTTATGGAAGCATTAAGGGTTTCTTGTCAGTGAGAAAGATGAGCCTGAGGATGTGCAAGAGCTGGGAGTGAGCTGCAGCTTGTCCTTGTGCTGCAGCCCTGGAAGGCAGCATTTAAAATGTTGATATAGGTGAGTTAAGACTATTTCCACAGGGCCCTGAGTGGTTCAGAGGGCTGAAGGAGGTGCTGCCAGGGCAGCCAGCTCCAAAGGGGGCTGCCACACAGGATACCCCTGTGAGGTTTGTTTGGCTCTGCATTTGGCACTGTGGTGCTGTGCAGACCTTGGACTGAGCACATGGGGAAAAGCTGCCTGCAGTGCCAGCAGCCCCAGCTCAAAGTGGGGGAAACACGAGCTCCGATGGGAAACTCCTGCAGGCACAGAAGCCATCTCTAGGTCTAATTTTTCCATGCTTAAGCTGGATTGGACACACCTGTGTGCATCTAGAGGGGCTGAGGTTGATGTCTGGGATGGATCAAATGGCTTCTTTCAGCACATGGACACTCAGGTCATCACACTGGCTTGCAAGATGTCCAATGTCATTGTCACCCTGAGTCCTGCTGATCCTGCTAAAGCTGTCCCACCCCACCCAGCTGACTGCAGTCACTGCCGAGGGAAGCACTGCCTGTCTGAAAAGGTAACGAGCCCATGGAGTCACTGGGACTCCACTCTGTCCTTTGGTTTCTTATTTTTTTTAGGTTTGTTTTTTATCATCTCTTTTTGAAAAGCAGCCATTTCTCCCAAAACTACTGTAAGGGGAAAAATGAAGAAAATAATGGCAAAACAGCAGCATAATATCATCTCCCTGGCAGGACTGAGGCAGCCTGGCCTGCAAGTACTATTGCTGTCAGTCCAAGAAACATCAATCAGAAGTGGATAATCTCCTCCAGGGTACCCATACCTGTGCACAAGCTTTTCCCTTTGAGCCATCCTGTTGTTTATTCCATCGGCATCTCCTTTGCTTGTGCTGGGAGCCAGCACTGGGCAGGGAGTGAACAGCTGGGCTGTTGGACAGGCTCTCAGCACTGCTCCCATCAGTGCTCTCCTTCCACTATTCCTTTGGTTTATTTCCAATCAGTAGCAATGTCTCTGTCTCCACCTGGTAGATGAAGAGGAAAAACAAAAGGTACCAAAAGCCAGGCTTGCTTTTCAAGCTTAGAAGAAAAATCTACCTGTTAGTCTTTGCAGAAATTTGGCACAACACAGGTTTGCCCAGATCTTCCCCAACCCGAGAGGTTTTCCACCCCTCCTTGGAGTTTCCTGAGCAGAGAGACACATTTCCAATAAGCAGATACTGAGCAGGACCCATCTGTGAGCACAAAATTGTAAATCAATGTGAAAATGCTCAAAAGAAAAGGAGCACTTAAAAGTAGACTATTTAGTGACAGGCTGGGGAGATGAAACAGGGCACCCCATTAAAAACACCACTGCTTAATGCTTCATATGTAATTTTTCCTTTGATTCTTCAAAAGCAAGTTGTTTATCAACAACTCTGCTTGTACACCTGGAATAAATAGCATCCTAAGTGTCCCATTTATTTATATATTTCTTCTTCGGTGAACATATGTAATAACTATTTGTTTTGCTTTCTGAAAGACGCTCTCCTCCCATGCAGAATTTCAGCCTGTGCTTCCCCGGCAGCAGGAGTGTAGCCACGAGAGGGCTGCAGCAGCCAGCGGAATAAAGCCACCTCCCCAAATGCTGGAAACGCCGAGCTGAGGAAGCAGAACCAAACAGTCAGGCAGACAAATGCGTTCAGCTTCCTTTGCTGGCTCATCATTCCCCGATCCCAGCAGCTGGGACCACACTTCTTCCTGCAATCATGGGCTCTGGCTCTGATTCTGGGCTCTGGTTTGTGAAAAAGTCGCGATGGCGCAGCACAGGTGGCACAAAGGGTGCACAAAATCTCCTTTTGGGTTGGTTTTTTTCTGCCACCTGATGGCTGAAGTGCTGCTTGAAGTCAGGTTAACCCTGCTGAGCTCAGTCCAGAGGAATCCCTACTCCACATGGAGTTTCAGGGCAGTTCCCCGCTGGTGAGGAGCCGGTCTGTGTCTGTTCCCCTCCATCAGCACGAGTTTTTCCAGCCCAAAAAGAATACTTTTTGTGGATAACCACGCAGTAAACTGCCATGTGTTTTTTGCAGTAGAACCAATGCCTGGAAAACCCAAACTGCATAGCTTCACACAGAGCAGTGGCAGATTTTATCCTCATTTCCAGTTGGCAATATGCCCATTTCAATGCACAGCTCTGATTATGTGTTACAGCCCTCTAAAAAAGGAGCTACAGAGAACAGCTCCTTATAACATCAAGGATGGGTAATTTTAGTTTTACTGGGCCTGCACCCAGTCTTGGGGGCTGAATGGTTCGCCTTTGAAGTGTTAAGGCTTCTCTACTTGTGAATATCATCAGGGGAGTGAAGGCAGCATAGGAAATGCAAAATCTAGTAGCTGATTTCTGAATAATCTCGTTAAAAAACAAGCTCGGTAAAATACTGGAGCATATACTGAAAAGATTAAGCTTAATCTCAGTAGGGGGGGAAATAAAGAGGCTGAACTTTTTTTCCTCCCCCTTCAATATTTTCCCACAGAAATCTGTTGAGGTTTATATCAACATGTAGGATTGTGCTCACCTTTTTGGAACTTGCAGAGGCCTTTGTAGGAATAATAACTTCCTGGTCATAGCTCTAAAAAGGTGTTTATTATCTTGCTTTTTAAACTGATTTTTTTTTTTTTTGAAGGTCGTATCCTCCAGACTGAGGATGAATATCTAATCTAAAAAATATTACTGAGCATTGCTCCTTGTAGTCACTCCACTTCCTTACTGAAGTATCAAAAGAAACTTAAATCTTGCTAAATGGTGAAAGTCCTCTCGGGCAGAAAATGTGTTGTTCATCCCCCATTCTCCTTTAATTCCTTGTTAACAACAAATAAATAAAGAAGGAAACAAATCCCTCCAAGATAAATGTTGGGAGCGGAAGCTCCAGCTGGAAAGATCTCGTGCCTGAGGAGGGTTTGTGGAGCATGTGAGATGGCAGGATCCCAGTGGGGCTTTTCCTCTCATCTCTGAGAAGGAACAGGGAAGAGCAGAACAGGAGCTACATTTCCACTCCCCACTTCCCGATGGTCTGATGACACTTTCGATTAGACCTGCCAGCAAATTGCTAGAGAAAACATATGTTTTGTCATACATGGTAATGATGGTGCCTCTGGTGAATTTATAAATGTGGTAAGGACATTTTCAGAGCAGTCCCTAAGCCCCTGTTGCTTTGTTAACATTTTTTAGCATCCTATTAATCACTCTGTGTGTATCTGTCAACAGCTGATATTATGGATTAAGGCAGATTACAGCTCATTGCTCCAGTGGCTGTTTTCTTTAGGCTTTAACTCCACAGGCACTTTGCCATTGGCCTCCCTCTGATGAAACCAGCCCCTTGCTTTTGCAAACACTTGGCAGTGCTTCCCTGACTAAGAGTGGTTTTACTTTAAAAAGTATCAAAAATGCTCATCCAGAAATGTTTTGATTTCATTATTTCTGGAAGAAGGGCTAACACACTTTCAGCGCTGAACAAAGGGTCCACAGATCCTGATTTACAGTTGTTTCCATGTAGATAAATGTTGACAGTTGTTTGTCATGCTTGTGCAGATCATGTCACTTGTTAGTTGGGAAAAGGGATGTTATTTGAGGAAATTCAGAAAAAAGTTCTACAGGTTTAATAAACTTAACTCATAGGCTTTCTCCATTATTTCCCATCAACTATAGATCATTCTCCAATTCTGTAATGGACTTTCTCCATTATTTCCTATCAACTATAGGTCATTCTCCAATTCTGTGTGTTTGCTATCCACTTTGGGATGCAAAGAAATCCTCGTGACTCTTATGATGCCACACAAAGCAGAATTAACACCGGAGAATCAAACAACTCACCCATGAATAACCTTCAGGCTAAAAATTATTCACCCAAACTTACCCCTTTGTGCCAGGACTTGTTTTTATACATCAAAACAATAATGTCAAAAATACCAATTTTGGTCTAGACATCCTTCCTGAGCTTATTTAATTCTTACAGCTTGTCTCCAAGGCCTCATCATTCCTTGCTGCCTTCTCTGGCAGAGCTTTCCCCCACCACAGCCTTGTCCTGAGACAGCCAAATTCAGGAGAACTTTCCTCCTGTGCTCAGAGGATGCAGGGTCATGGCCAGCCTCTGTCCTGGCTCACCAGAAATTCCTGCCAAACGTGAATGCAGATTTCTTGCTTCAGAGCCTCAGGTGACACAAGGCTCATCTGGGTGTTTTACTGGGAGCCTCTCACCCCATTACAAATGTCTGGAAACATCAAGCACTGCCAGAGCCTGCCTTCTCTGCACTTTGTGTAAATTATCCCTGGGCCACTGCCTAATGTGTATTATTTCTGATGCTTTGAAATTTTAAACCGATGGCGTTAACATAACCTGTAGTACAAGGCCAGGTAAAGGGGTTAATTGGAGAGGAAGTTCGTGCTTTTCTGTATGGGACAGCTGTATTTTGCTCCCCCTAACCCCCAGCAAATACAGTCCCCAAATTCATTCTTGTTTTGATGGCAATTTAAATAAATCTTCCAGTTCCATCTCTCAGCCACAAATTGCTTCTGAACATAATTAGCCTTTTTACTGGTACTGAAGCCTTGTTTATTTATGTGTCACAACTGTCTCTGGAAAGTGTAGGGATATATAAAATTTCACTCAGGCTTAGACAAAAACTCCTCCTTGACCAGAGTCCTGTACTTTCATGGGAAGGGAGGAAAGTAAGGAATATAGAAAATAGTCAATATTCTACATTTTTCTTATATTTTCCCTACCCTCTCATGCCTTTTGGAAACCTGTTGGTCAACAACCTCCTGTGCTGAATCCAGGCAGTCCTCCCTCCTCCTTGTTTTTCCTCATTCATTTCCCTAATTTCTTCCCCCGTGTTTTGCAAAGATAGCTAACAAATAAATCCATTCCAGGTGCCTTTGCAAAGTCACTGTTTATCTTGGTGAAAGATATCTCTTTTTTTAAAATAATTTTCTCTAATGTGAGGACCATCTGGCCAACTTTCATGTACATATCCTGACTGCAAAACGGTCTGTCACTTTCTGATTCCAAAATCAGGCTAGAAATTACTTCAGAGATCATCTGCTGTTCAAAATCTCTCATTTGGCTATTGAACAGAGAAACATTTAAGTCTGAGAATGCAAAGGAAAGTTCATTTTTGTAATTAAGGGTATCTGTATTTGCATGGGTTCCTGCCATGGGCTTTCCCAGGCTGGCCACGATCACTTCAGCTTGCTTGGAATGAATTTTCCATCTCTAAAACCTTCCTTTCCTTGCAGGCAGGTCATGAGGCTGGATCATTACTGCAAGTGAGAGGTTTTATTACTGAGGTGATAAGTGTCATGCCAATACAATGGTAATAATAAATAACTCCTCTAAAAGTGTAAAAGGGCCTGACATTATTAATTTCATTTCAAGCTCTTGCAGCGTGTGTAGATTGAGTTTGAATGCAGAATAGACCAAAGGGTTTTCTCTTGCTGGCATTTTTGCTTTTTGAAAAGAAATGGCTTTTGTTCAGCTGAAATGTCCTCCGTGCACTGACCCTGCAACAAACCTCTCACCTGTGCAGGCCCCCATCACCCCTGTCAGGGCTCAGGTGTCCCCGCTGGGGTGCAGAGGTGGAGGGACACCCCTCTTGAGAGGCAGGGGAGGTCTTTCTTTTCTTTTTTCCCTTTCAACAGCAAATGCAAATACTCTTAATCTTCTCAGTCCTAAGCAGAGATGGTGTCAGATGCCTTCAACAGGAAGCAATGCTTTCAGATACTTATAAAAGGTGTGATTTCCTGCATCTCTCCTGCAGGCTGGTGTTCACTGATGAATGTGCAGAGGGCCTCACAATGCCCCAAAAGTGACTGAAGCTCTTGGTTAAAGCAGAAGTTGGTCCCAGCTGCTGCAGGGCTCCGGCACAAAGCATTGCATACGGCTGCCTTGTACAGCTGAGCTGAGGTGCTCACAGCCAAGTTCACTGAGCAAAAGCAGGTCACACCAGCAGATTCCATGTGTCCTTTGAACCTCCTGCACCTCACTTTCCATCCTCTGCTGTAACATTTATCTTCTTTTCATCATTTAGTAACTGGCAGTTGTTTCATTACAATGGAAATAAAAATAATTGACAGCACAGAATGGTGTTTTCCCTATTCAGAGTGACAGTGGAAAGTTGCACTCCTGAGCTGGCTTGAATGGAGTGATGATTATTAAGTGGTGACACGAAAAAGACCTCTCAAAGGAGATAATGCCTTCATCCAATTAATCCTTGCTAATGAACTTACCCTTTGGAGCTGGGCAGAGCAGTTTCAGCATGAAGTTTCCTTCCTGTGATCATTTATGCCAATAAAAGTCTTGTGAGGAAGCTGATGAAAACTGATGTGAATGTGCCTGAAGTGAATTTATTTTGATATTTGACTTGTCAGGAAAAGGAAAAAAAAATGGTTTGTACTTTTCAACCTGATCTGCCATTGTGCTCTCTCCTGATGATCCTGTTCTTTATTAACTCCTCAAATTATAATAAGGCTCCTAAGGCATCCGCTTCCCTTTGAATTTGCAGCTGAGAAAATTCCATGTTTGAAACACTTGGAAGTGGAGTTTTATTTGATAACCTGTATTTTTGAGGTGGGTAACTATCTTGCTGAACACCTTGATGGTTATTTCAGTAATAGTAGTTTAAAAATTCTCTTCTGGCTCTGAGAAATTTGGACTGAGGAAAGAATCCTTTTTCCACTATGTTATAATGATACTTTGCACTTAGGCACATTCTTTTATCAAAGCATGTTTTATTCATCAATGCACCAGGCCCTCAATTGGTTTTGTTTAATTGTGACTCTCTTTATACCACAGGCGTGGAAGTCCAACTGTGACATTTTTTGCTGCTTTTTCCTGTACTTTGGAGAGGTCAAGAAAGAAAGTACCAGAAAGGGGAAAAGAAATGTGAAAGTTCAGCCAGAGCAGAAGTTGTCAGAGTAAAACAAATCCAGAGGGAGGAAAAAGGTCGGAAGGATTGATAAGAAGATTTTTTAAATCATATATTTATGATGGGTTGGTTCTTTTGTAAAACTGGGAGCTCCTGTTGATCTGCAGTTAGAACCAGTTCTGAAGTGTGAGACCATCTCCAAATGAGGGCACCCCAAATAATCTACCGAGGTCCCACCTCTGTTTTAGGAACTCATATTAGTGATCTAATTTTCACACATGCCAGTGAGTATTTTTGCAGCCTTGAAAAAAGAAAACATGTCTGAAAATTAGGATTTAAGCTGATAAACTGAAATTCCCAAATTTTAAATGTTGGCCACTACAACTTGCCCACTGCTATGAAATGATTCCATAAAGTCATCATGAATAGTGACTGAGTCTTCCCCATCTCCAATTTAAATAGCAAAAAAGGGATCTTTAATGAGGACAATGGAATTGATAGCTGGGGAGAAATTATTTTCCAGCTGCTACACGGTTCTGGGGTCATGATAAAATTAACCACTTTGAAGTTGTGCAGCCAGTTTCAAACCGCAGACAAAGAATTGGGATAATTTTTGAGCACTGCAAGCTGCTCATAGTTCTCCCACAGCTCGTGGCAGGAGGGAATAGTTCTTAACTTGCACTTTGTTAAGTATGGCAGTGGAAAAGCCAGTGTATCCAGCTTAGTGAATCCAGGTGATGGGCACAGAATTAATATTTCTTTCTGTATTCTGGAAGAGTGTCTCAATCAAAACGAGACTTTATGGCCTGTTTTTAATTTCACAGTTATAAAGATGAACATGCAGCTTTTCCAGAGAAATAATTAGGTATCACAGAATAAAGCACGCCACCATCAAATAATAACAACACATTTAATTAAGTGAAAAACTATACTAGCTCTAACAGATTTTAGTGTCTATAATTTATTTCTAGATTAATGACTACTTTGTAGTCCACCAGTCCACTAAGTATACTTAGTTTATAATAATGCTTTTCTTAGTTATTACTTCTGTTTCTATTCCATGTAGACTAAAAACTACTATGTCCATTCTTTTCAATTAACGTCTTGGTATCGTTTCTTTTAATGAAAACATAGTTCCTTTGCTCATTTTTTGACAGCTAAACCAGCCATCATGTATTTCTGTTTCCCTGGTGAACCCATGGATGATCTTGGGTTAGAGAGGGTACTCACCTAAAAAGAAAACACTTATAATCACATGTAATTGCTTGAAAACTGGCAACAGGTTAATTAACAGGTTAATTAGGGCAGACTATGGTCCTGAGCTGGACATGCAGGGGGTGTAGTGGCTGTGAGACCTGAACCTAAGCCATCATGAGGTTCAAAACAGAAAAGGACATTTCTGCTGGCCCAGCTTTCTGTGTTCTTTGATTTGACCTCCCCTTTAGGGCACTTCGGGTTGTGCCTCAGAGCAGGCAGGGGGAAGTGCTGCTGTTGTCTTCCAGAGCACGGGCAGGTCAGAGAAGACACATTCCCTGGGCTGGGTTTAAAAGCTTAGCCAGGCTTTTTGGCTCGTGGCTGAGCTGATGCTTGAGTGACTCCTCTGATCGTAAAAGACACTGATGCATCAGCACCAGCCAAAGCCAGAGCCATCTATTTACCCAGGGAAGTGCTGCAATAGATCAATGTTAAATGCTTATTTGTGCTTCGCTGCTCCGAGGCACAGAAACTAATTACCAAAGATAAATTAGCCCTCGTGACAATGACGAAGGAACACACGTCCCGGGATGGACCACCTTGACCACAACCACACATAACTCTGCCTGTGCTGAGGAGCTGCAGAGGATTACACAGCTCATCCTTCAGCCCGAGCTCGCTCCAGGTGGAGAGCTGGCAACCGTTTGCTGAGCCCCTGCCTCTTCCTTTTTATACAGGAGTCCCTCACTGGACTCCTGAGTGTCTTTTTGCCCAGCTGTGGATTAGCAGCAGCAATAAATAAAACACCTGATGCAGGTACCAGCTGACCTGGCTGATGGCAAACCCTCCCCAAGGGTTTTGGTTTAACACGTGAGGTTTTGAGCTTTGCCTTTATACCTTGACTGCTCAGGAGCTGCACATGCCTTGCTCTGTGTCACCTGTGCAGCAGCAGGTGAAAAATTGAAGATTTTGTGTGTAGGATGCTACTGAAAAGAGTTTTTCCAACAAAAAGCCCTCGGTGGTTCTCATGGCAGCTGTAATCAGCAAATGAGAGCTTGTCAGGATTGCAACAGGTTTGTAATGCCACTGCTCCCGTTTAACCTCCCCTGGACCTTTTGCTTCTCTCTTCCACCTCCTGGAGCTGCCAGATTTGGTGGATTGGAATCCAAAAAGGTCTAGCCAATGTTATTCTCTTACTGTCTACCTGGAAAAAGTGTCTGGAGCTGAGGGACTCTGGATGGATGTCTGGGAGTACCTGGGAGAGCTCCTCTTGATTTTCCCTGCAAGGAAAGCAGGAGTGAGCTGCTTCCATTAACTTTTTGCTCCGAGCCCTTACAAAAGATTCTGCCAGGTTGGGCACTGTATTTTCCACGAATTGTGTAAAACCAGAGTACAAAGCCATAATGGATTCAACTCTGCTCACTGTATCCATCACAACGAGCTCAGGGGAGACCTTCGGGACTGCAGGAGGAATAACTTGAGTGGGGAAACCTTGGGAACTCTCACAGTGCCTGAAGTCATGCTGGTGTCAGTATCTCTGAGAAAGCTCCTCTGTAGCCCAGGTTGACTAAATTGCTCTCAAACAACTCAGAAATGACTGCACTCTTCCCTGTCTCCATGGCAAGTACATCCACAAGCTGATACATCTTAGCGTTCCCCTTGCCCTTTTCACCTGGTGGTATCACTGGGGCACCACAGACCCCTCTCATGCTGGAGCAGAGCAGTCCCTCACCTGTTCCCCTGTGCCATCCCAAATTGTACTTGCAGCCCTCAAAGACATCCATTCCTCTCAGTATCACATCCCAGTTCTCCTCCGTACTGAAGGCACCCCCTGGGTTGGGGCATCAGCACATTTTTATCACCACAATCTTCCTTTTCTGCCAAGATCATTAATGGAAATACTAAACCATGTGGCTGACCCTTGAGGAAGACCCTAGAAAATGCCTCCAGGTGTGGTGCTCCTCTGAGCACTCCTCGTTGCTGGACCCCAGGTACGATTAAGAGGAATAGCCTGTATTTTTATCACTATGTTTCAGCAAGCTAATCTTTTCTAGATGTGAAAATCCCAAGTTCTGCATGAGGAACAGAAGCATCACTTCTGTCTCTGTGACACCCTCTCTCCACCTGTTTCCCAGCCAGCAGAGCGAAGCAGTGATGAAGTTGCTGCAGCCAGACTTGTAACACCCCCTGTGCTGGTTGGGGTGGACACATCAGCCCTGGCTTCCAGGTGTGGGGACACCGCCCCTGTCTCTGCCAAGCCGTCAGGAAGGGGTTTGTCCCAGCTCTTAACCAGGCTGGATTTTACAGCATCTCCTCAAGCTCTGGTTTGCAGGCCTGGAGGTTCAAACCCGGCCTCACCCAGGCTGGGTGACACAGAAATGGTGTTACACTGGGATGGGGTTGTACCGGCTCCATCAAAGCCTCCTGGCCACGTTTGTGCTGTCACAGGTACTTTTCCATAATTTTGGTTTCCGGCAGCAGAGGTCAGCATTGCCCTGCTGATGGACGGCCACATTCCCACCTGCAGGGAACAGCAAAACATCGCAAAGTCACTTTTGGTTATTTCTTGTTCTTTTATTGTGATGGATTGTGCCTTTGAGCTCCAGCAGCTCCTGGAGGGGCAGGTGACCAAGCCACCAGGCTGTGTCCCAAGGGAGGTGACAAGGGAGGCTGTGAGGTGGCCTTGCACACGCCATGGGCTGTTCCAGGTGCCTGGGGACAGCAGAGACGTTGCAAGGTGCTGCCATGAGACCTGTGGGACACCTGTGTCCCCCTAGAGCAGCAGCAGGAGAGAGGTGGACACCCCCAGGGTCACAAACATCCCCAGACATGGACAGGCAATGCAGCCTGGGGGGGCTTGGCCATGGAGGGGATGCTCCCCCAGCCCTGTTCGTGTCAAGACTGTGTTTTGTCTGACTGATTTACATCTTGTTTAATAGGTGAGGGATGCTATAACTATGACTGATCCAACTGCCATTGCATATAAATAATTATAGCTCTGCTAAACAACCTGTTGGACACCTTAGTCAGTCCATTAAATAATTTCTCCTTCATTATCAAGGTACTTTTGACACAGTGGGGGTCCAGGAGAGGAAACAGAAATGTGAGCCAATCCTCCAGGGATCTATCTAATGCTTGATTGCTGTGCTATGTCCCTAATATTTTTTCCTGAGCTGGGAAATTCATCTTTCTGACTAGGAGTAGTCTTTATTTTGAAGTCTTTGGGGTTTTCACCTAAATTTTGAGTGATTCAGCCAGACAGTTTCCAACCCATATGTTCTTCACTGTGCTGAAGTTACACCACTCTTGACAGATAATGAAAATATTGCACAGGAACAAGCCAGCAGCTGTGCAAGTCAGACTGGTTGCCTCAGTGTTGTTGTCAGCCAAAATCCCAATCTCATAATAAGCCCCAGAAGTTGTTGACAGGAGTGGTTTCCATCAGACGTGCTGTCTGGCACTCACTGTGTGCCTCCCCTTGGCGCAGGGGATGGCACAGAGCAAAGCTGCCCCCAGCTGAACGGCCTGTGGGGACAGCACTGGCAGCCCTGCAAAGCAAAGTGGCTTTGATGCCTCCATGGATGGAGAAGGTGCTGGTCAGCCTTTAGCCTGGGTTGAGGGAAACGGCTTCTATCTTCCCCCTTGTGCTCCAGGAGGTACAGAATTTTAGGGGATAAATTTGGGCTGAATGCCTAACAAAAATAAACGGTTTGAAGGCTGGGTCTGGTATATCCTGGTAATGACAAAGAAATTTAGATGCAGTGGTAAACCTGGTGAGTTTGGCCATCAGCACTGGCTATCAAATTGAAGATCAATGTGAAATCACCTCAAAAACATGTGTGATGTGGGAGACTTTGTGGGATTGATCGAGGGATGCTGCCTAGGGAGCCCAGGACTGACCTCTGTTAGATGAATGAACCCTTACTGCTCTTCCCTCAATGCCCCTCAGGCATTTATTGTATCTCATACATTTCTGTGCTTTCTCAAGTTTTCCATCTCTTGCAGATGATTGTAAGGCCCATGAAAATCTTGTATTAGACCCCAAATGAGAAGTGCACCAGTGGGACAGGGATTAACACAGCAGCTTTGGTCTCCAGACGTTTGGATGTGGTGCCACACGGGGATGAAGAGCTCACTGTGTGGTGGGAGCAGCCTGGGCTCTCCACCCTGCAATTTGAGAGGTGTTTTCTATTGAGTTCATAAAAGAAACACCACACAGAATTCCCCGGCTGTGGCAATAGATTCAATCAGTCTCAGCCCATTAGCTTAGCTAATCAATAGCTGTAAGTGCCATAATGCTCTCTCCTACTTCATCACCAAAGCTGAAAACTTACAGGAGGCCACATGTAATTACGGGCACTCTCTCCATTAACTTCAGGAGAATTAAACAGCCAATATTTGGGTGCTGGCAGGTTACTTCTCAGGAAAACTGGCTCATCCAACTTAAACAGAGCTGATTAATGGAAGAAAAAGGCACATCTTTATCGAGCTTTTTGTGATGTTATCACGTTACTGTCACCCCAGCTGCTCAGGATGTGTTTTGGATGTGTTTTGGATGGCAGAGCTGCATCTCCCCAGCTGCACTTTGTGGTGCTGACCTCAGCTGCAGGCACCTGAGACAGAGAGGTACCCCTGGTGTTGAATGACTGTGAAAGATCCCGTGCTCTGGAGTGAGAAAATCCTTGATGAAAATTGCCAGAAGTAACACCAAGGGAATAAAAAGTCCACAAGTAATAGTAATAGAAATAGTAATGATAATAGTAATAAAAGTTAATAGTAAACAACAACAACAACATAACAACATCAACAATAATAATAATAATAATAATCCTCTTCACAACTTTTTTTGCTTGTTCCCCTGCTGTAAACCCTCTGTCTGGAAAAAAGGTGGCTCCAAAATTTTATATTAAGCTTCCTTTAAAGCAGATGTTTGCCTCTGGGAAGCCAAAGGTAGACCACACTTGCATTTCCATGCCTGAAGGCTGGAGGCCAGACCTTTAACCCTGGATTACCAGGAGCATTCCAGAGCCAGGGGGTACATCCACAGCCTGGGTCTCTCCACTGGGCTCTGAGTTGTAAAACTCATAAACTATGGCAAGACTGTATTTTTTCAATTATTTTTGCCATAGCTCATACACTGTAACCAATTTCAATTCTCTTTGCATTTTCATGTACTGTACCCATTCTTGTGTATCCTAATTTGAAAGTTATTCCCTGCTGCCTTCCCCCACTCTTCCCAGTTCCCTTGGAATGTGGATGTGACTGCAGCAGGAAGACAAGCACCTAGAGCATGGCCAGGAGGTGACTCCTATCACCGAAATCAGGAGCAAATCCTGAAGTGCTTCTTTTGTCGTCATTAACTTTGCCAAGAGTTTGTCAGAGCAGACACAAAATCAAACCCAAGTGAAACACCGAATATGATCTGCAGAGCAGGCTCATCCCAGGGTAGAGGTTGCAAGGAGGATTCCTGCTCAATAAAAGCATGAATGCACCTATATATAAAGCAACTCAGAGACTTTTGTCTGTGGGAAGATGAGAGGTGAGTAGGGATCAAAATAACAAGATGGCACTGTAGCCTTCTAATAAAAGCCTGGTGCCTTTAGAGTAACTGGTCCCACGTTTATTTAATCAGGAAAATAGCTGGGAGTTTAAATAACTTGCAACATAAAGCCTGCACAAAGGAGAGAGTGAGCAGGCTGGGGCGGATGTGTCTGTGGCTCGTGGGAGGATGAGAGTTTGAAAGAAGCAGTGACGCTTGGCAACAGCCTACAATGGCACTAGCTGGATTGAGGGGAGAGACAGAAATGGTATTAAAAATTATTATTTCCAGCAACAGTTGCAGGGATCATGGAAAGAGATAAGGAGGGCAGGTGAGGGGTGAGGACACCAGCCAGGAACGGTAATGGCTTGGGCTGTAGCAGGAGAAGGCGCTCAAAGGGTGCAATCCGGGACTGAGCTGCCCCCTTCCAGGTCCGCCCGTGCAAGCTGAGAGTCAGGCTCCCTGCAGGCATCGCTCACCGCCCTTCCATCCCACTCATGACCTTCTCAGAAATTCCTTTCCAGACACAATCCCTTTGCAGACACAATTCTTCACATCTGGCTTCAGAGCAAATAAATACACCTTCAGTCTGAGGCTTGAAGAGACGACTGTCATTTCTTTAGGAATGGCTTTTCACAGAGGGGGGGAAATCCACAGAACTTTTACTTCTAGGGGAGCTTCAAGATGGCCTTTTCAGCATCTCTTGCTGAAGCATGAATGGACTCTGCAGGGAGGAGCTTCCAGCCAAGGCTCCTGTTGGCTCCAAATTAAGTTGTAATTAAAAAAAAATTAAATGACAGCACTATCCATGAAAAGCTCTTGCACATTTTCACTCGAGCAATGTTACAGCACTATGTCAAGGGCTTTTGCATGATCCATGTACCTCATAAGTACCAGCAAGAAAGCAGTGCTTCTGTACCGATATTTCACTGTGAAATCCCACATTTGCAATGTCTTTTGGCAGTAGGAGGTACACTCAGCTCCAAAATTAATATATTAGTTCAAACTCTAGTAAAAAAAAGTAGTATAAATTAAAGGATGGCTGTGTTCAAAGCCAAGCTACAGCACAGTTTTGGAGAGCAACTTTTTGCATAGAAAGGTAGTAATAGAGCAAGGGAGAATCATTTTTTGACTAAAAGAGGGCAGCTTTAGATTAGAAGTTAGGAAGAAATTATTTTCTGTGAGGGTGGAGAGGCCCTGGTGAATCGCTCTGGTGCCCAGAGAAGCTGTGGCTGCCCCATCCCTGAAAGTGTCCAAGGCCAGGCTGTGTGGGGCTTGGAGCAGGCTGGGACAGTGGTTGGTGTCCCTGGCCATGGCAGGGGGTTTGGAACAAGATGGTCTTTAAGGTCCCTTCTAACTCAGCCCATTCAGTGATTCTCTGGCCATGCCAGACCCTGATGGGTTGCAGACCATCTCCGCAATAGCAGAGTCCCAGGGTCTAACCATACGTGACAGAAGTCGGACATAACATCTGGCATTTAAAAAAGGTGAAATCATGGCTAATAGCAGTGTGCAAAACTGTCAGTGTGTTTCTGTGGCCCTGCAGTTTGTTTTGTGGCTGTGAGTTGCACGGTGCCATTGAAGCTCACTCTGCTGGGCGTGCTTGCTGAGAGTGAAGGGCTGGAGAGGCCAAGGTCACCACAGAGCAGCCCTCCCTGGCCAGCCACACTGCTTGCAGGAACACTTGATCTATATTTTTCCTATTCCTCCACCTCTGACCCATTGTTAGGCCTGGGAGAAATAAAAACAGCATGAACTGAGCTTCACTTCCCATCTGTGCCCCAAGGAGACATGTGGGGCCACACAGTTCCCTTGAGAACATCAAGGGCTGCTGAGCCCTCTTCCCACACAGGCACTCCTAGAGCTCACCAGCCCTCTTTCCACACAGATTCTCATCAGCAACCTGTGAGAACATCCCACCATTGTAACTAAGGGCAGAAGGGGCAAAAACTTGTGGGTTGTAAGGAAAAAAAAGAAGAAAAAAGGGCAAAGAAGAAGAGGGAAATGCAAGTGACTGGTGTGGAGGTGCTGGGGTTGCTGGATGCAAAGCCCCATTTTCAGGACACTGTCTTCTGTCCCAGGAAGCAGAATCTCTTCAGAAAGATGTGTGGAGCATTTCAGATATAAAGGTTGCTACAGAAATTTAATGCTCTGTACAGGGCTCTGCACTACACAGACACCGGGGGATGCCACCCCTGTGCTGGCACTGCCAGCTGCCACCCAGCCCAGGATCCCACAGGCCTGAAGGTAATCACTTCTGTCAAAAGAATATGTTTTACCAGGTCAGGGTAATTTACATGCGAGGTTTTGGCTTACAAACATCTGAAGTGCTCCTCATACAGACAACTCCTCACAAAGATTTTGATTACGAGAGCTGTAAGCAGCTACTGCCATTGGAGGGGAGCGAGTGTGCCTAAACCCTTCCCAAAGCTTAACATAAGTTCCCACAGGAAGAGACATGAAGGGCATGAAAATGTTACACTTCAAGCAGAGAGGTTTGGGAGGCATGTGAGCCACGCCAAGGAGTTCCAAGTGGAATATTCAGTTGTCACATTATGCTGTGCCGGCAGCCGCCGCTCCCCCTGCCGTGTCAGAGCAGGGCACAGGCAGACAGCAGCGCCATGTGCTCAGGGGGATGGTGCCTTTCCAAACACAGGCTAGAAGAAAGCCCTTCTAATTTTGGTTGATTGCTTTTCAAACGTGGCTTGTTCAGATCTTCTTTGTCACACCAGCTCTTCAGGGAACAGCTAGAGGAGGAGGAAAGGGGAAATTAGTAACGTGGGGAAGGTGCCAATGGGAAGTGGATACTGCACAAATATAGGAAAGACAGCAATCTTCTGAGCCAGGAATATTTGTTTGGAATAAACAACTATTGCTGTTACAAATGAAAATTAATTAAAACATGAGCAGGTATTAAGAGCTGCATGACTTCTGTCTCGCTTCATGCTTTTATCATCCATGGGTCTGAAGCGCCACTGAGTCAGCCTGATACCAGGGGCAGCCCCTCATGACAGCCTCTGAAAAAAAATGCCCAAGATGTTATTTTTCATTTATAGGTAGTTGGATATTTCTGTCAGTTCTCTCCTCATATCACTGCATCTTCAAAAGAGAAAATAATTATTCCCATGTATGGGTAAAATGCCCTAAAAATTGCTTTTTTTCATAATGAATGATTACTGCTTGCTAAAAGGTGTCAAAAACCTAAATCAACATCAAAAGTGGCACACAAGAAAAGCCATCTCCTCTTCCCTAGCATAACTCTGCTTTCCCATAGCATCAATAACCTGAGCCACGCCTTTGCTGAGTCCTTCATGCTTCTCCAGCACGGAAAGAAGTTTCTTGGCAGAGATTGAAGTCCCCAGGAAAAAAATTAGCTGCACCCAGGGCTAGCAAGAAGCTGAGGGTCTTTTGTCTGGTCCATCACCGCTCACAGCATCACAGGACAAGAGCTGCATGCTCTGGGTGATTTCCAGCAGCATCCCCTTTACCAGCTCCTTCTGGTGTGGAGCACCTGTTGGTGAAGGTGTGACCATCCTTCATCACCTCCAAAACCAGGCACAGTAATGAAATCCCTTTGTGAATATTTTTTTTCAATTTAATTTCTTTCTGAGGTCAATTCAATTACAAATTTGAGTTTCAAATTCCTAATTGAAACGCTCTAATATTTTGGTTTTTTTCAGTCTGGTAATAGAGCACTGATTTGTTTCACTAATTGCAAGCCAGAAATTTGGAGTGCTCCATAATGAGATAATTCACAAACAGTCTTTGATTCAATTAACTTCAGGAAGGGGGAAAAGCAAAATTATTTTAACTAAGGCACATATTTGTAAAAATTTAATCTGTTCCTCAGATGTACCGGGGAAGATAAAAAGACACATTTGTTGAATAAATTGTTTCTCAGCAGCCAAGTTCATGTTTTGCCTGTTGTAGTTTCTCAGTGTATTATGACAACAAGAAGTGAAATACAGCCAGGTATTAATTTCCCCCCATTTTTCTTTTATTATCTTCTATTTAAAAAGCATTTGGATAATGTCCTCAGTAAGATGCTTTAACTTACAGTCAGCCCTGAAGTGGTCAGGCACTTGGATTAGATCATCACTGAAGGGTCCTTCCAAGTGAAATCTCTTCTCTTCTCTTCTCTTCTCTTCTCTTCTCTTCTCTTCTCTTCTCTTCTCTTCTCTTCTCTTCTCTTCTCTTCTCTTCTCTTCTCTTCTCTTCTCTTCTCTTCTCTTCTCTTCTCTTCTCTTCTCTTCTCTTCTCTTCTCTTCTCTTCTCTTCTCTTCTCTTCTCTTCTCTTCTCTTNTTCCCTTCCCTTCCCTTCCCTCCCCTCCCCTCCCCTCCTCTCCCTGTCCCAGTCTTTGGGTAGGAATGACCTGCAGGAATGAACTAATTGCAGTGAGATGGGCTGGGGAGCTGCACCCCTGTTGTATGAAGAGCTGCACTAGCCCAAAATTTGAAAGGCCCAGTTTTAAGGTGATGATGCCTGTGCTGGGTTTGAGGAGGCACAGCAAATCCTCCCCCAGCTCACACAGGAAATCCACTGGTGCAGCAGTGGGGGGAGCATTGCACCCTCCCAGGCTGCTGTAGGTGCCAAGCCCCCCCAAAGCCGTGGTGGGGACAGGGCTGTTGAGACACAGACTGGGACAGACACAGCCATGCTCAGTTCCCCCAGGGCACCCCGCTTGTAAGGGCTGCTCTGGAGAGCTGCAGGAGGGAGGGGTGGCTGTGGCAAGGCCCCTCTCCCCCTCTCAGGGAAGCCTGCACCCGTGGCCACGTATGTGTGCATGCAAAGCTTGGGAAATTTCCATTTTAATAAAAGTAACCTTGGAGGAGCATGAGCAATAACCTGTCTGTTCTTTGGCACTGACAGTTCAGTTGTCCTGAAAAATGAGATTTTGCTAGCCCAGCGCAGTGCTCTTGTTATCATCCCCAGCTTACATCAGCGGGCTTTATTAGGAGACAGCAGAAATAATTCTTCAGACATTAAACAACGTCTCGCTTCTGCCTTTATCAGGCTGGCCGTGTGTGATTACATCAGATCCAGAGGTAAGCCAAATAAACTCCTGGATCTTTGGGCTCAGATATTTGGTCCATCCACAAATGCTTTGAAATCTGGTTAGAGGGTAGAAATTAGGTTGTTCCTGCACAGCCTTTCCTGCTCCTTCTGCCTCTTTCCAGTTTCCTGGATCTGATCCCCACACTCTGTACTACTGTGTTATGTTAAGGCAGGGGGGACTTTACAAATGGATCCATCCCCTGCCTGTTCCTGAGCTTAGCTTTTCTCAGCTGTGACTCCAGGCTCTGGTCTCTGCTCCAAAGGGATGGATCTTCCCCCAGGGGAGGGTCACTGCAGCCATTCACGGTCTGTTCTGGCACTCCCATCACTTCTGAGATAAAATCAACATTGCTCAGCTTTACTCTCCTCTCTTCACATGTGGGCAGCAGCCAGTCCCAATGCCCTGCTTGTACCCTGGTTATTGCTAACTTAGGTAGCACTTTTCAGCTCTGAAGGCATCAGTTGATTCACCAGTTACCGCAGCTCTTCTAAATCCTCACTGGATATTTTTTTTTCTGCTGTTTCCACTTCTGCCATGGGACTGACAAAGCTGTTGGAGCTTGTGGATCAGCACAGCTTACAGGAAATCCTGTTCTGCTGCTGGGCATGGCTGGTGGGCATCCTGGGAGCCTGGAGCAGGGCATGTTCCCCTCCCCCTTGCCTCCAACAAGGGCTGTCTCCCAGCATCACTTGAAGCACATCTGGGAGAAAAGATTTCAATGATTCATTTGGACCCAGACCATGACATTTTACCCCTTTCTCCTTCTTCCCAGAGTATAAATTTTCAGCCCAAACCCATGCAGATGTGCTCCAGAGAAGGAAATAATCTGCAGATGTTGGCTGTTCCCAGATTTGACTCATCTAAGGGGCCAGTGACAGCTACTTGTGTCCTTGCCAGGTTTCCAGGGGGACTTGTCTTACTCACAACTTTGTATTTTAGTATCATTCCACCTCACAGTTGGCCAAATACCTACAGAGCTGTGATGTGTCCCTTGAGCTGTCATGACAGAGAGATGTTTAATATGTAGTAGTGATTATTTCCTAAATATTAATGCCTTCAGGGCTTGTAGGATTTCCTTTCCACAGCTCAGCCTCCTGCTATCTAGGAGAGTGCTGTATATAGGAGGACACATGGTAGAATGGGACAGGAAGGTGATTTTTCATATATAAATATTAAGAATCTGTGGCTGCCCCATCCCTGGAAGGGCTTGAAGCCAGGTTGGGGGGCTTGGAGCAACCCGGTCTAATGGAAAATGTCCCTGCCCATGGCAGGGTTTGGAACGAAATGATCTTTAAGGCCCCTTCTAACAGAAGCCATTCCATGATTCTGTGGTGGTTCTGTGTTGTTAAACAGTGCAACCACCTCAATGAACAAACCCATAGATCTGCCAGGTCTGTGTGTGGCCAGCTTCTCTGCAGGGTGTCACTTTACAGAATGATCCCGGGCTCAGTCCTGGCCCTCGGCCTTCTCTGCTGGTTCACAGCCTCTGGCTCAGCACAGCCCTGCCCTGGGCACAGGTCCAGGCAGTGCTGCAGCATCCCCACCTCCCCAGCCCCCCTGCACCAGGGCAGCACTGAGCACACACCACACTGAAATGGCTGGGATTTCACTTAAAACTCACAGGATGTGTCCCCAGGGGAAATTAAGGAAGCAAATTAACAGCAGCATCTTTTATTTTCATAAAGCACTTAAAAGCACCAGATGCATATAATCTTTATTTTTGGCTCTCCAAACTTAGGTTTTCATATTAAATGACAACTGGCACACGAAGAACCCATATTTAATGCTCTACAGAGGGAGAAAAGCGCGGGCCAGATGCACTGAGTTTATTTTCTTCAGACCAGCTTGCACAGCTTTGGTGATGCCAATTAATACAGATTCCTAGAACTGCACAGAAAAGCAAACAACACTGATCTTGCTGCTCAGCTATGTTTGAGCAGCAGTGCTTATCACCAGGACAGAGCCAGGGTGGGGTTCCCTGGATGGGAGCCGTGGCTGCAGAAGGGACATTTGCTGGGACACTGCAAGCCAATAGCGGCTGGATTGATCTGTAGCTGACAGGATACTGAGGGTTTCATATTCCTTAAAACACCCCTTGAAGATAAAGTCATAGAATTAGAGAACCACAGAATGGTTTTGGTTGGAAAGGACCTTAAAGACCACCTAGTTCTAATCTCCCAGTCATGGGCAAGGAAACCATGATCGTTGATTTGAGAGGGCCAATCTATTGCTGGTCTCATTCTGCCTGCGTGGATTTGGCGTTACCCTTTGAAGCACAGAACCATGGAATATGGCAGGTACTAAACACCATGGCATTGCTGCTCCTGTTGAGATCCTTCATAAAGGGCTTTGTCTCTCATTCCCTCAGACTGTTGAGGAAATGGTGCTGTGAACACAGAGAGAAAAAATTGCAGTGGGTGTTGCCTTCACACACAGTCATTGTTCTGGCTGAGCAATTTTAACTGTTGATATGAAATCTTCATTTGAGTAAACTTTCAGCTAAATGTCAAACTTCAGCCATTCTCCCTGTAACTGTGCCTCTGAAAGCATCATTATTAATATTACTGGTATTATTTTATATGACTTTTGTCATGTGAACAGCTCATTTCTCCTTGAACAGTTCATTTCTCTAAGTCCAGAAGGAGAACTTCTTCATTTAGCTTAAAAAAATTCCTTCTTGCTAAACATGGAGAAACAAAGAATAACTTGAGGCACACATACGGCTAATATTTTATTAGAGCCCTGCACACCAAATCACAATGTGACAGCAGACAAGGGTCAATGGTTTTATCCATACTTATGTTCCTTGGGATAAAACTGCTCCTAACAGGGCTGCAGAGGGTGCACACAACTTGGAAAATGCTTCCCATTGCTTAAGCTCTGGAAAGTAAGGGATAAGAAGAATAGCTGCTGGCAAGAAAACCAGCTGAAAAGGCAAAGTAATCTATAATAGAAGGGTTCTATAGGCAAAGTGCAAATGATGCTGCCCATCGCCACATGCCACACACCGAGACAGCTATTTCCAATTTGTCAGGAGCTGCATTTTCTATATACCAGTGGCAGGGCTTCATTTGTCATCCGGACTCTAATTAACCCAAGGACAGAGCTCTGTGTCAGGAGATTCCCACGGCAGGGTGGCCGTGGCAGCTGTGTCCTGGGGACAGCTGCTGGACACCACGCAGAGAGTGGACACGGCGGGCAGGGCTTGAGCTGCCCGTCTGCCTGTCCAGGCAGCTGCTGCCACATGAGCTTACAACTGTGCCTGCTCCTTCCTCAGGCAGCAAAACCTCCCCGTGACGTGGCCCCGGGGGTGGGACGGCAGCAGCTGCTGGGAATGGGGCTGGATGGGAAGGTGGCTGGGCTGGAAGGTGCCAGGACTGGAAGGTGACCGTCTGGGAGCACAGCCCAGGAGCTCAGCAGCATCACTCCCACACCCCTGGGGGGCACAGACCGCTCCGTGTAAGTACGGCCGCCTGGGAGCAAGTGTGGCTGGAGCAGATTCCCTGCGAAGGGATCTCGCTATCGCTGGCGTTCGGCAACGCACGAAATCCTGTGCTAACAAACCCAAGCTGCCACTGCAGGCAGGTGACGGCTCAGGGCACGCTCACGTTGTTTGCCGGCTGCACGGGGAGGGTCCGAAGGGTTTTATGGTGGGTTTAAAGCAGGTTTCACTCTGCTCGCGCCGGCGCAAAGCAGGGACGGATCAAGTATCCGCAGCACAAAGGCAGTGTCCGCTTTCAAAACTCCTCAATCCTTTTAGGGAGCCACACTTAAGTTTGGGTTATCACTGAAGGGAACATGCCTGAGTGAACATTATTACCAAAGTTTCTATCAGCCTAATTCAGAAAAAAATCCTTTCCTTCCTTCTCTTTACTCATTTTTTAAGTTAACTGGCCGCAATTCAAACAGCAAAAAAACACGGAATGAAATAAATGGGGCAAATTCCAAGAGCTAAAAGTGTAATGAAAGAAATGAGACAAATTCCTTGGAACTGCACCTAACATGAAAATGAATCTCGGCTGCTCATTAGAGACTGCTGAGCAGGGGATGTTGGCAAATTAAATCATGGGAAGTAGAGGGAGGCATAGAAAAAAGGGTCGATTATCTAAATCTCATCTTATAAACCACTAAATATTTTTTTCAAGATTGGAGGTAGTAAAAATATATTAGTGGCAAACAGCAAAGCCTGCTTATGCACTTACAATAAAAATCAAGGAGTCAGGCATAGCAAAGGAATGGGTAAACAAAGAATACACCACTGTGTTTTCAAGGTGGGTTAGCAGTGAGTAATTATCATCCGAGGTACATCCAGGAGTTTGGAAAAATGAAAAAATTCCCGCTTGAATTCCCCAGGTTGATTCAGGTGTTGTTGGGGCTTTGAGTGCTGCTCATCTGGATCAAGGAGGGGTTGTCAGTCAGAGGCTGACAAAGTTTTTAAAGCTCTCCCATCTACTTGTTCCCAGTGTTGTACCAGCTTGTTTTTCATTAGAGCTCTTTAAAATGCTCAGTTTTGCTGGTTTTTCACTTGGAAGCATCCTTGCTGTCTGAGAAGGTGGGGAGCAGGGAATGTGCCAAAGCCAGTCTGCCTTGGAGGCAGCATGGGTGGAAAATCAGCCTTGGGACCTGCTCCAGAGGTCACTACTGCTCTTTGGGACTGCCCCAAGGGGAGCAATTATCACGTGTTACTAATTGATTATGAACTCTCAGCCATTAAAAGGCTCTGGTAGCAGCACACGCTGGAGGAGGCGAATTGTCACCAACCTTCACCATGCTCCTTCCTGCAGGAACCTTTGGGGTGTGGGGAGATGTGGCCCTTGGGCTGCAAAACCAAAACATGTCACAATTTGGATGGTACCTTTGTCACAAGCAGGGAAGGAAAATGGGCAAAGCCAAGCAGCTGATGTTGTCGTTGGAAAGGGGGCAGGGAGGGAGCTGGGGAGCTGCTCAGCATGATAGCTGTCCCTAGAAATAGCCCCTAGAAAGAATCCTTCAAGCAGCAGAAGGAGAATAGGATGGTGGTCAGGCAACATGGAGATGTCAGGGAGAAATTGTTCCAAGCCCATCTTTCTGCTGGTGTACAAGGGAGATGGAGATGGCACCATCGTGTGTGACATTCTCATAAACAAGTGAGGAAGATGTGGCCTTGATGAGAGAGATATTGGGTGGGTGGAAAACTGGTTGCACAGTTAGAAAATCTGTCAGAAGTTCACTGCTAGAAAGGGAGGTAATGGCAAATAGGAACCTGAGCCTGTTCCTCGTTTGTGTTTCTGCTATTTGATGTGCAGCTGGGAGGAGCTTGAACACAACAGAGGCAAGAACTACAATTCAAAGGGACAAGGTAAGTAGTCTGGAAAAGGCCCCTGATTTGTATTCCAGTGGTCAGGCTGGTGAGTGAAGGCAGTGGCTCTCAGTGGGGCCATGGAAACCATCCCGGCTGTGCTGGGAGCCAGGGAAATCAGCGGCTACGAGGGTTTTGCCCTTGGCTGCTGCACTTCAGCAGTGGGGCTTGGCTGGAGACAGTCCAAAGGGAACTATGAAAATAATGAGAGGTGGGTGAGATATAACCTCTGCAGGAAAGCCAGAGGGGATGGTATGAGACACTGAGGAAATGTGGCGTGTCCTTAAACATGGGGCCCGTGAGGAGAGAGAGGGTTCCTCTTTCTCCTTGCCAGTTAGGACAAGATGTCATGAACTCGAACTGCAGTTTAAGAGATGATAAAGACATCTTTGTGCACTTTTCAAGGTACAGTCTGACACTTCCCTGGTAACAGCTTTGCCTTCCCCGCTCCTGATTCCCTGTAAGCCTGGTTTAGCACAACGTCTATTCCAGTAACTCACGTGGCTTTGGTGAATTAACTACTGAGCCCATGGGAGTTGTACCATTATCTTCAGAAGAACTAGAAAAATAAAGTGCATTTCCAAGGTTTTTATTGTTTTCACCCCATCATCAGCATTCCCTTTAAGAACATCAAAAGATTAAAAAAACAGATAGAGACATCTGCCAGCGTCTCTGGAGATGAGTGTTGCACTTTCTTCTAATCCAGACCCAGCCTTCGGAGCCTCTCCATGCCTTCCCAAAACAGAGGAATTTTTCTTGTATTTAAGAACCATCTAAAGACCCTTTTACTGTGTTTTAACAGAGTCCTGTGTCAGCAGAGTTAAAAAATGCTGGCACTTGCTCTGCACAGATTAAAGATGATATATTGTCCTTGGCTGCTTGGACCCCATTTAGAGCTTCTATTGCAAGGTTGCGTAACCCTCTGAGGCAGCAGCAGGGCTGGGGACGTGGAGCAAAGTCCGGGTGCAGGCTGGATTTTCCCCTCCACGCTTTTCATTCCTTCCCTAGGCCTGAGAGAAGAGCTGCAGGGAGCAGCCCGTCCCCTCCTGCAGCCTCCGGACACCCAGCATGGCATCACCCATGAGGAGTTTGCTCGCTGACCCTGACAGATACCTCCAGTCTTTCCGCCTCTTCCTGGAGAGGTCGACTGAACACCAGAGCATGCAGGAGTTTGTGGAGAGGCAGCTGCCGGACGTGATAGCCAGGTAACGCTGAGGTTATTTGGTAATTAATCATGGTTAACACCGAGGTGCCCACCCTGGGCTGAAGGACAACCCGGGGCACAGTCCCACAGTGGTGATCGGCTCTGGGGGCTGCCTGTGAGAGGCAGATTGCTGTTCCCTGCCCCGTCTGTTGGTCTCTGATAGGGCTTGGCTGGAGATTCCGGTTGCACTCGCGGCTGGATGGCGGCTCTCCGGGACGGAGCCTGCCCAGCAAGGAGCAGATAAGGCTCCATTGTTTCCTTGCACACAAACACAGCTTGCCCTGAACAGCTCTGAAATGCACTAACAGATACAGCATTCTAGCACCAAACTTGATTGAAAGCAGCTTTTTAAAAAGTAATCTTTTCAGGTAACATTTCGGGTTTCTCTAGGATGGCTGGATAATGCTCCTGCTTTGCCTGCCAGTGTGTGTCCCCTGCTGGACCGCTCGCTTTGCAGGCTGGCTTGGGAGCAGGCAGCCAGCATCAAATCCTGGCTCTGGGGAAGCTCTTCCCAGGGTTCAGGGTTTCATGGCTCTGCCAAAGCCTCACTCAGGGGTATTAAGTGCATTACGCTCTCCCCTCTCCCTCCCCATTTTGCATAATGCAAAACTTCTACAAATAATTTTTAAGCTGCTGGTCCAGACCCAAAGAGTTCTCTGTTCTCAGAGCACAGACACGGAGAAGGCAAGTACCTGCTTCTGCTTGTATGCACTCCTAATGAAAGCAAAATGCCACCTCTAGAATTCCCAAAATAACTGGAAATTGTGAATATCCAAAGGGCAGAGTTCTGAATTCCATCCTTCTGCCCACTCGCAGGCATGCCTGTGTACACGCACATTTTGTTCGGGGTTTGTCCTGCAAGTTTTAGTCTTAATGGGATCTCCAGTGTCTCACACCATGCATGGAACCCTCTCTACTGGGCAGCTCTCCTAAAATGCATAAATAATGTTTTTCAGTATTGGAGATGGGAAGTCTACAATCAATGTTCTAAGCGTTGGTGGTGGAGCAGGTATGTATGAACTTCAATATTGATTTTTTTTTACTTTTTTTTTTAAGAGCAGAGGATCAAAAATTGCAAAAGGAGCAGAGTGGGAAACCTTTCCTTGAAAAGTCAGCTCCAGGGGCAGGTGGTGTTAGCTGGTGTGTGACCACATCATCTGAAAACAGCTTGTGCCTCCCCACTCTGATTCTTCCACGTCCTCCACAAAAATCCTCCTTGTACACCATCACTCCTCAAAGGCAGAGAGAAGCTTGAACTGCTCCATAGGGTTTCTACACACACAAAAAATGTGCCATAATGTCTTAGATTCCTGAGAATATTGCATTTTTACCTACATTGCAAATATTTTTGCCTATAATTATTTATTGAGGCGATAACTCCCACCTTTGCTATGTGAGAGCCATGGCTGGGCTCTGCTTTGCCTGTGTTTGCTGACCACCATCAGTGTACAGGCTCCTCCTGGAGCTACAGTCCCCCAAAACACTGGAGCTGAGCTTAAACTCCAGGAGAAATCCAGAGCAAATCAGAAATAATAAGTCTTTTATCTTTAGTTCACCGAGCAGAAAAAACAATACCAGTAAGATCAAGTGGCTTCTTTCCATTAAATTCTTGCTTAAGTGCCCCCATAATTAAAACCTATGTTTCCTTCTCTGCCCATTAAGTCACCACACTTAAATTTTATATGAACAGTTAATCTAGTTTAAATGCTCTAGTCATACCATCGCCAAAGACTAACCTCAATTTTGTCAATCTCTCCTCCACACAGTAATTGTATGTAAATGGCAGGCATTAGTTATAAAACAGACACCGTGGAGGAGCAGGAACATTGCTCTCCAAAGGAAACCATTCTTCTGCAAAACAGAAAGAAAGAAAGGTGTTTTTAACAGGAACAATTTACTTAGTGAGGTACTTCACTCCCTGGCCAGAGACAGTCCAGCTTGCCATCAATCAATAATGGGCAGGCAAAGCTCGCTTTGTGATATAAAATTCCCCAAATCACCCAAGCCCATCTGCTCGCTGGTTTGTTCCATTGCGGATCCTGGCGAGGTCAGGAGGGAGCCGATTCCCAAATACCCCAGCCAGCCCTGGCTGCTGTGGGAGGGCGGTGATGGAGCTGCTGCCCCAAGCCCACCCTCCCCTGTGCTCCTCAAGGAGGGAGCACGGAAGGAAAGTGCTTCCTCTCCAGTTTTCCACCTTGGGAGACAAGAACCAATTTATCGCAGCGCCCTATCCCACCGCACCGCCCGAGTACGGTGCCTCTGCCTTCGCTGCTGCCTTATTGACTTCACACCCCAGCGCGCTGCACTCTGTACCTTTAAAAACCATAAAAGCCCTCAACGCCGCTATAAAGTAGCAACTGGGCTATAAACCATCCCGTTACGTAAAATGTTTAATTAGAAACTTAATGGCGAACATAGTGGTAGCCTTTAAAAGGTAATTGTGTTGGAGAGTTTAAATAATTCGGATAGCCTAATTGCCAAATTGTTGATAATGCAAGCTGCCACAGATCTGACTGTAAAATGCCTCGGGACACTTGTTTGCATATAAAAGAGCTAAGTGAAGTCAGCTAAGGCTGTGGATTAAATTATGAATCGAAGGGGTGGGTTTTTTTGGTTTAAAACAGTACAAGGGTGATTTGGCCACAAGAGTGGAAGAGAATGTATTAACCTATCTGCATATGGAAATACAAAATTCAATTTTTTTTTATCAGGACCTGCACAGCCTATTTAAAGGGCTACATCATTTTACAGAAAGCTGGTAAAGCAACCAAAAATCAAACTATTGCAGTAGTTCATTACAAATTCTCTGTTCCCAAATTTTGCCACAACAGCCTGTAGACAATTGGCTTTGCTCTGATTTTTCAACAGAATACAGGGCTTGCAGGATAGCAAAGCTGCAGCTATTTCTGCTGCCTCAGAAATTAATTTTCTCTCCCTCAAAGAATGTGCTTCCAGAGATGCCACACAAATGTTGGTGTTGCTGGTTGCTCTAAGAAAAGACATGTAAGTCTGAAAAAATGCAACTCTTCCTCACTTTGTATATAATGTCCCGTGGGTGCTAATGAGCAGTTTAATGCCCAATATTTTCCTTTTGCACCAAAAATATTCTGCATGATGGAGCTAATGCTGAAGTGGTGGGAGTCCAGGGGCACTGAAAATTATGAGGGTGGGCAGATTCTCCCTGCACAGCTCTTCAGCAAGGGCCCATCTGGCCATCAGGGCTTGCTGGGTGGTTTTGCACTCCATAACTTTGCTGGGTGGCCTTCCATTCAGGACAAAACTTCCTTCATTTGTAGGGAATTTCATAACATGGAGTTTTGTGCAAGCACAAATAAATCTTTCAGGACAAAGCTCAATATGTGCTTGTAACACAACCCCTGGATCTGTTACTCGCTGTAGTTACTCTCTGTTTCACTCTTTCTTACCTTGATTTATTCTGCTGTTATTTTTTCCACCTAAAATCTATCCAAGCACAATAAGCAGAAGTGAGGTTGGAGAAAGCTGAGCAAACCAGCAGGATATTGTCCCTGGACCCGTGCCTGGGTCAGGAATGCCATCCCCCTGAGTTTCCTATGCTGCCGATGGGGTGAGATGGCCAAGAATAATAGAGCTATTTTAAAATTTTGAAATCTTGGATCTACCGGTATATCCATCAATAAAATAATTACAGTTGGCCTGAGCAGTGTTTAGAGAGAACCCTTCCTCACCAAAAATATAAAATGCAGTCATCTCTGGGGTAATCTGTAAACAATGGTTAGATAAACACAGTGGTATGTGCTTTATTCATCGTTCTTTTGGGGAAAGTCACAGGACGCTAAAGACAAACAGATATGAATATTGTCTCTGATTGCAGTGTAAACACAAATTCCCTTTGCCCTCCCCTACATGACCTTGTGACCAGTGAGGTGCCTGGCTAACAGTGCTCCTACTGACTCCCGAGAAATCCTGCCAGGTTTGCTGGTGACTTGGAACCATCAGAGCCGTGTAGGAACTCCCCCTCGAGGTTAGATCATGTCCAGAAAATATGAGGTCAAGCCACAGGCATGACTGTGTCTGGTTTTCCCTTGGCCCTGATGGTGCCAGCCAGAGAGGAGAAATTAAGAGGGTTGGAACTGATACTTGAATTTTTCTCAAATCCTAGAGCTCAATCTTCAGTGACAACCTACTGAGAATACCAAGCAGCTGCATGGACCTCTGTGGTGCATCTGTACATAAATGGCAGAAATCAGTCTGCAAAACTGGGGATGTGATGGTGGTGGAGATCACCTTTGCCTGAGCTTTGTTTTCATCCTATGTTTTCTGCTTCCTTAGGTGAGATGGACTTGCAGATCCTCTCAAAAATACGAGCCAGATATCCTGGGGCCACCATCAACAATGATGTGATAGAGCCAAGCGCTGACCAAATCGCCAAGTATAAAGGTATTTTTACATTAAATAAATTAAATTTACATTAATTATTTTACATGCATTAAAAAGTGTTGAAAGGTGGATGACCCCCTGTTCAAATGCCTTCTTATCAGAACTGTCTCTTCAAAATAAAAAAATTCACAATTTCATGCTTTTTTGCCATGACTGCTTCTCAACAATGTTCATTCTCATTAAAATCTTAGTCTCTCACACTGCAAAGAAATCTGCATGGCAAATGCTGGGCTAGACAGACTTTAAAAGCTAAACAAGATGGGAAGTGAGGGGTGATTGTATGGGAATGGAGTGAAATCCCCGAATTTCAGAAAGTTTTTCTACTTTCCACTTGCAGTGAATCAAGATCCTTCCTCAGCATCAAAGGGAAAATTTTAGTGTCTCCTGGTAATTCTCTCACATCTTAAAAACCGTTTCCAACAAATAACTAAACCTCACAGTGGGGCACTAAATTAGTTACCAGGCTTTGAATTAGAAAACATGGAAGGGAAAGCAGGAGTGATAGGAAAGACTTTCGCCGTGTGCTCTGGGGCTCAGACCTTCTTTCCTTCCCCCAGCCCAAAGGTCTAAGCAGGATCATGAAGGAAAGGAAGGATTTTCCGAGGAGGATTGGGTGTTAACGAGGGTACTTTGATCAAATTGCCCTACAAAGTGAGCATTAAATAGCGCTGCAGTTTGATTATCACCGGATTAGCACCCACCAGGACTCCCCCGCAGGTGATGCTGGTGCTGTGTGGAGGTGACACCGGCCCTGAGCAGAGCGCACCTGGCCGGTGAGCGCTGCTGAATGGGTGTGACAGCCCAGAATGAACCTCATCAGCCGGCTCTCCTGTTGGAAACGCTCCAAACCACAGTAAACACCAGGCTGTAAGACCACACTGTAAATCTCTCATCTTGGTCTGGCTTAAGTCCTTAAAACTGAAGCACTCCCAGTGTGAATCAGCTTGTGGAAGTCAAAGGGAAAAAAGCAACAATCCCTTTCTCCCTGCAGTGAGGTAGCTCAGAATCACTGGAAGCACCAAAGGCTCTCAGGAAAAACCTAATTTTTAAATATTTTTCTCTATATAACACAGACCTGATCTTTTAAAAGATGGCTCATGCAAAACCCCTGGAGCTTTTACGTTGCACCAGACTGAAATGGTGAAGGATGGGCAGCACAGCACCTTCTCTGTTTATGGGACAGCTTCCGCACTTGCACAAAGCATTTCTGTCCTGTCTGGGCTACATAGGACTGGATTTGCTCTGACTCTTCCCAATGGTCCCACCACCTACCACCAATTAACTGGCAGTGCTACCCTACAGCAGTGAGTTTCTTTCCAGAAGAAAGTTAAAGAAAATATAAAATGTTGTCCTTGCTTTAAGTTTTATGCTAAACTAGAAATGAAATATTCATCTGAATTTCTTTCTTTAAACTCTTATTTGGTAATTAATCATGTTCCCAGTAGCTACCATTAATTAGGTTTCTGAGGCCTAAGATTTTCCGTGGAGAATTAGAAACATTATCCGCACCTCTGAGGATTCAGCAGTTCTGTTTTCTGCCTCGCCAAATGCTTTCTCCTTGGGAAGGGGAAGCCAAGCTCACGCGAGAAACTTCCTAGTGGGATGTGCAGTGATGACAAATTCAGGTTTATCTCAGGCTGTGGCATGCGATGGAGGTTTTCCTCAAAGCCTCATAGATGGGCTGTGGCTTTCCTTCATTCCTGGTGGAATCCCTTGGTGGCCATGGTTGGGGTGCTGGTGGCCCCACAACTGAGCTGCATCACCAGTGCACCTCAGGCAGCCCAGTTTGGATGGCACCCATCAGGTCACAACCAGCTTCTGGCCAGGAAAAGCATCTGGGGTGAACCCAGGGAAAAATGTAGGCAAATTTTTCAAAATGGCTTTGGATGAATCTTTGTGCAGACGCTTAGCATAATCTCATAATGAGTTTGCACCTCCTAGAATTTGGGCTAGGCCCAGCCTGCAAAGCAATTCAGTTTTCGTCCCAGCTCCTCCTCGCAGACAGACCAACAATTGCACCGAACCAGATTGCCTCAGGTTATTGGTGACGGGATAGGAGCTGCTGCTGAACGATGCCTGAGTTTAGAACAGCAAATGAAATCTGAACTGCCAGTGCTGGGGCCAGCGACTGATAAATGGAAGCTCAGAGAGTAGCAGTGGCAGTATCTGAAAGGGGTGGCCCATTTCCAGCCTCGGAACAGAGGAGATAAGCACTGATGGGGCATTTCTCATCTGTCTGACAGGGATGTGTCCTAATCAGAGCCCAAAAGGAGAAACATTGTTGTTAGCGGTGTAAAAGCTCTGGTCTTAGCAAATGGTGTTGTTCTGAACATGTGTTCTGTAGCTAAGGCTCAGCCTGCCTTTGGGCCATGTGAGTTTTAAATTGGTGCAAACTCCAGCAAAGCACAGGAATTGCATCAGGGCCTGCTTTGTCCTGGAGCGATCCCGAGCGCCAGGCAGCAACGCGGCGAGATGAGCTCCATATGCCAGCAGATGGACATTAGTATTCCAGCATCCCCTACGTTATGAAATCATCTCTCAGTTTTGCTCCCATAAAAACCAAAGAAATGCTGTGATGAGCCGGGCCCTCAGTGTAACTTATTCTTTGAATCCAATTCTCCAAATTTCTGCTTTCCTCAGTTGCTGATGTTCATTGTATTGAGGTCTGAAGACACACCATGTGTCACTCCTCAAAGCTCTTTGCTTTAAAACACTGTCATCCCTTTTGCCTGAAGCAGTTGGTCAGAACTGTGAGCTTCTGAAAAATTGTTTGAACACAGAAGCAGCTGAATGTCAAGAGATGTGTCCTTGCTTTTGGAATGAAGCTCCTTCCCTGTCCCACCACCCCAGTTACACAAATCTAGAAAATGACATTTGCGCTCTATGCCCTTCTCAACCTTTTAATTGTGCTTCTCTCCACAAGAAACCCCCACTTTGATCCATCCTTGAGCACCTGTTTTTATCTGGGGAATATCCTCCACCCTGGCCTGGCTGCTGCTCAGCCACGTGGGTTTTGTGTGGCCCACAAGTGCTGGGGCCATCAGTCCTTCTCCTATTCAACAAGAAATGTGCTGCTCATGGCCTAGTAACAATTCATCCCAGCCAACATCTTTTAATTCAGCTTGAGTCAGTCATGGGGAAGAATTTCTTTCTTTTGTTTCTTTAAATCAGGTAAAGACCAGAGGAGCCAAATGAGGAAGCAAAGGGAAAAGCATCAAACCCTCTTAAGATTTCATCCTATAACGCCCTCTACAGCATTCTCATCACATATGGGCTCAAGGTTTTAGATATTCCACTGTTGTGTTAAACTGGTACCAAAACTTTCTACCTAAATATGGCTTTTTGGAAAAAAATATAGCTCTGAATGAAAATCAGCCCCATATTTGCAATTGAGATGACTCTGTCCTGACTTCTCCTCTATTTCAGAGCGTGTGGCTCAGGCATCAAACCTCGAGAACGTAAACTTTACCTGGCACAAGGAGACAGCTTATGAATATGAAAGTCGAATGAAGGCAGAAAAGAAGACTAAAAAATGGGACTTCATTCACATGATCCAGGTAAGAGTCTCTGCAAAGTAAATGTTGTCAAAGATTTGGCTGTTAAGAGTATGCATGAAGTATGTGACCTCATTATCCACTCGTAGGGGAAGAAAGGTGAGTTTACTCCCCAGTAATTTGAAGTGCTTTAGCATAAGTGAACTGCAAAAATGAAAAGCAGCTTTGAGCACAGTAGTCCTATTAACCAGGCTGTGGGTGGCAGTCAACTAAGAATACATTTTTAGCTAGTGTCTTCAAAAGCTCCTTGTCCTCTCCATGAAATTGCCTTTGTATTTCCAAGTTCACTGAAGCCTTCACCGAAGAACGGCAAATCTCTTTATCTCAGGTTAATGAACATGAGCTCAGTCCTGGGAGAGGAGGAGGGCAGGCAGGGCACGACAGCCCTGAGCCTGCAGAGTGAGCCCACTGCCCACACCTTCCTAATGCCCCTCACTGTCCCTGCTGTTCTGTCAGGGTTGCCCCCATTTGGTTTCTTTTAGCAGTGGTACCAGTTACAATAATCACCAGGATGACAGTGTATTCTGTGAGCATCTCTGCTTTTTCCAGATGCTGTATTACGTGAAAGATGTCCCAGCAACCATCCGGTATTTCCACAGCCTCCTGGCATCGCAGGCGAAGCTCCTTATCATCCTGGTGTCAGGTGAGAGCTGCTCCGTCAGGGAAGGGCCATGAGGACCTTTGGGGTTGCTGTGTTTAGCACAGGGAGTAGAGGTGAACAGAGATCCACTGAATCTTGCACAGTCTCTACCTGTGTGGGTCATAAAGGCCAGGGTTTTATGATCCAAAAATCCCCATATCATGGGCACAAAACATCTTTCTCTGCCCTTGCCCATCCTACAGCCTGTCCAGTGATGGATGGCAGCAGAGGCCCTGCAGCAGGAGAGGCTCCATCCTGCAGCTCTCACTCACAGGAGCCCCTCAGCCTCTGCTGTTTGCTGGGAAAGGCTTCCCAGGCTGGGCATGGCATTTTCTCTCTCCCAGAGACTTTGTGGCATTAAGCAAATGGCTACGGCAGGGCTCGGCTGTGCCATACAGCAGGTGTTGGAGCACATATGGTTCATTTTCTTCTCAAACTGCCCATTTCCTTAATATCATCATTTTGGGTACAAAGCGGCGTTCTTGGGCTGTTTCAGATCTCAGAGAGATGCTCTGCCGTCAATCCAGCAGGAAAATGCTGGAGCAGAGTAAACAACGACCTTTTAATACTGTGGGCAAGGTTTGCCAGAGACAGTGCAATGGTGGAGTGTAATTTGACTCTAGAAAGCCTTTAATTTGCCTCAAAAGCTACAGAAATGTTAGCTGTGTAAACAGTCACATCTAACAACTCTGAAAGGGATGTTAAGCATTATTTGTTCAGAGGTTTGAGCTTAATTTCTCATTGAATTTGGCCATGATTGCAAACTGATGAAGTTCCTTTTATTTTGTTCATGAAAGATCCACGATGAAGTGACACTTCTGAATTTTTTCAAACTACTTTTTTTCCAAAATGTTTTTGCTTTGAAGTGTTTTCAAGCAGTTCACAACATTAAATCCATATTTAAAAAGATCTTAAAAAACCTGTTCATGTTCTTTGGCTGAACAAGAATAGATCATAATATCGGACTGTTGCTGATTACCTGCATATAGTTAATTAAAACTCTTTTCCGGTTGCTTAACTTGTCCCTTTGGATATTCATAAAATATGAATACAGGAAAGAATGTATGCCTATTCAAAATTAAAATGATTAAAGTTCTGAGTTTGTGGAAAGTATTTGAAGTCCTCTCTGGGCCAGGTGACTCTGTTTTCTGATGGAGCAGAAATTGCTGGGGGCAACAAAGAAGTGGGAGAGAGGAGCAAGACTCAGAACAGCAGAGAGGGAAGGAAGGGGAAAACCTTGAGGGGAACAAGAGAATAGAGAAGGGAAGGAAGAAGTGCCATGAAAATGAGCACTGAAGCAAAAGGAGGTACTGAAATATCATCAGAACAAAGCTCATTTCACAAAGGGTAATGTCATCTCCACCACAAACACATCAGGCTGTGTTAATTAACAGCCAGCCTGGGAGCAGGGCTGGGAGGAGAGGCTGGGGTCGCGCGGGGGAGGTTGCAATCCCTGCTGCTCCCACCCTGCCGCGAGAGCAGGAGTTGCAGGGGCTGTGGATCTGTTGCCACTGCCTTACAAACAAAAGCAGTGCCATATGCTGAGCCTTCCGAGAGCCATCACAGCAGCGCTGCGTTCAGGTGGGGTGGAATTGCTCAGCTCAGAGACGGCACTGACTCACATGGCACTGACACCAGCAGATTTCCTGCAATTAGCGCTCTGCATCCAATTTCCACCAGGTGAAAGGAAATATTGTAGCCTCTTTTCTAAACACCGAACTGTTTATTTGACTATAAATAACTGTTTGCAGATAAAGCAACTGCAAATCCACGAGTAACTGGTTTTAGTACCTAAGAAGAATTATTGTTGTAACTTTTTCAAGAGCAGCTCATTAGGCTCAAAGTTATTTTCATTCTGTCCAGTCGTTCTGAGTAATACTTTAAAAATTATTTACAGCAGAAACACTGAATCAGAGGTCCAGGCTGGGGGAAAATAAATATGTGAAGAGGTATGAGGGGACTTTTCAACTTACCCAGCTGGTTTGCCTTATAAAATGTCTCTTGAGAAGAGGCACACGAGTGTGAACTGCTCTGGCCTCAGCTGGAGGCTCAAGGAGAGGTGCTGGAGCTCCAGGGCAGGTGTCCACCCACTCCTGCAGCCCCCAAACCTGAGGAACAGGAGCAGGGAGGCAGCTGACTCCACCATGCCCCAGGACATGTCCCAGCTCTGGAAAAATCCCACTTGCAGTGATGACAACTGCTAAAAAACCCAGACAATCCAAACTGCTTTCAAAGAGTGTTTTTCCTTAACTCTGAGTGCTTTTCTGGTGGTTTATCCCTTAGGAAAGAGCGGCTGGGAAACGCTGTGGAAGAAGTACGGGTCTTCCTTCCCTTTAGAAGATCTCTGCTCTTACGTTTCCTCTGGTGATTTGCCAAGGATGCTGGATTCAGCTGGGCTGAAGTACCAGCTCTACGAGCTCCCGTCCCACATGGACATAACGAGCTGCTTCATCGAAGGGGACAAAGACGGGGAGCTGTTGCTGGATTTCCTGACAGAAACGCTTGACTTTGCTCAAACTGCCCCTCCTGAACTAAAGCGTCAGCTGATGGAAGAGTTAAGAAAGCCTGGATGCAGTGAACTCAGAGATGGGAAGGTGTTTTTCAATAACAACCTGGGTGTAATAGTGATTGAGCCATGAGTTAACCTCTTCTTCTTGATCCAAGGCAAAAAGTCAGATACAAACTGTTAACAGCTGAAATATATTTTTTCATCTTTTATAAATGGCTTCATTTACTTCAGCAATGATAATAATTTTTGGAGCTTGTTTAGAAATCAGTATTAACATCTGTTGTTATAAGTGAGCTTTAATACTTGATTAATTCTACACTAATCTATGAATGTGTAACTCACTAAGCAGTAAATTGTGCTTTATTGTACAGATGTTGTGTAATCAGCTATAACTCAGACCATCCACTCAGGCACTGCAGAAACCTAACTATTTCCTAGGGAATAATCCAGAACTCCATTTGGTCCCACCATCTTAATTTAAAAACTCTCTGCAGACCAGATACACAAATTGTAATTTCTTGGTGCAGCTGGCAGGAGAGCAGGCTCAGAATGACCAACCATTGGGTTGATCTTTGGTGGGATTTCTTGAGCTTGTGACTCTAAGATCTCAAAGCTCCAGCTACTGTGGAAGTGGCCTCACACCCGTATGTCCAATGGCTGCCTGCTCCTGCCTCTGCAGGCATCTCCATTTAACGACACTGCTTCCCCTTTCCTGTATTTTTACTTTTTGTCCTGGTTTGAGACAAATTTGGGAGGAAATTTCCCAAAAGGGTGTCTTTTTTAAAAGGCAGAATTTCAGCTCCTCCCCCAGCCAAGGTTCAAAAGGAATTTTTTTGGAGGAAAGTAAAAAAATTGTTTATTTAACATGCAAGGTGTACGCAGGTACAGAAAAAGAAGAAATGAATAATGTTGGATAATAAATCTTTGTTGTGGAGAAAAGATGGTGGATTTTAGAGTCTCTTCTTTCTCTGGCTTAGCTCCTCCCGAAGTTGGGCTGGGTCGGGCTGGGAGGTCCAGCAGCTTTCTGTCCGTTCCCACTGGAGTGTCTCACTTGGATATGGTCTGATTGTCAGACAAAAAAAACAAGCCAAACAGTCCAAAAAGAAGGAAAAAGCAAAAAGTTGCAGTCCCAGAGAGAGGAAAACCTCCTTTCCTAGCTAACAGGCTAGTGAGGAATGTCAACTAATTCTGTGCCAAATACAGGACGTTAGAGGAATTTAAAAACAAACCGTGCCGGAGTTCCCTGGCTGCCTCCCGTCCCAGCTTAAAGTTACAGGAGCCATTCCTGGGCAGACAATAGGGAAACACAGAGCATAAAATCACCCCAGGACACTTTGTGAGGAAGCATCTGCAGAGCAATCTGTGTGCCAGGTCCATCCTGGCCCTACAAGAGGGAAGCAAGGGAAGATGGTTGAGGCACAGGGCTGGTAACAACTGTCCTGGAGAGGTGGATTTCTGTGGTGAGCCCTGATGCAGAGTTTTTGTTAGGAATCAGCTGCTGCAGTCACACAGAGCTTTTTTTTGTATTTTTTATTAACATGGCTTCTGGTCCCAGCCTTCTCCTGGCCCACAGGTGGCCTGTGAGATTTGTAACAAGGAAAATGTAAAAATAAACTCTGATACCAAAATGATTGGTTCCAGTAGCATTTTTTTTTTCCTTTTCAATGGCATCGTGTCAGATAAATCTGTTCACTGTACAGGGTATTCAGCAAGAAGGGGTTTCACCTCCTCAGCCCCCTCTCCATGTGAGGCTGTTGTGGTTGGTGCATTTGTTTTGCTAAATGGTTTTATAGTTTTCAGAACTATTTTCTCTCTACAAGGCACAATACATAGTGGGATACAATAGAGTCGCTTGAATGGATTTAATAGCCTGAATACTCGATTTATCCCCTGAGACAGGTGTGATTTCTGCCATTGAAATAATTTGATTCAGTGTTGAAATAGTTTACTTTAGGTAATACTTTAGCTGCAAGGAATTACGTTTTCTTTTTCCACACACATTTCTGATACAATATAGATTATTAATGATTTGAGGTGATTTCAAGAGATCATATTGGGTATAATAGCTGTTTATATTCATTTTAGGGCAAGTTATTTGAAACACAAACTTCTTCTGGTGCTCAAATATTAATTCTGGTGGATTTTAGAATGTTTCCATGATAATCCTCTATTGGACAGAACAAAATCCATTACCCCTTTGCACAGTTCTGTGCACAGGCTCCTGCATTAGAAGACCTCAGTATATCTGTGAGCTGCTGTGGTCACATGCCAGAGCAGGAAAGAAAGAAAATCTCTCATTAGAACAGACTGCTGGGCGCATTTCTAATGGGAAACAAATTAAAGTTACATTTATTTTCGTGGCTCTTTTGGGCTGTCAGTGACCTTTTCTAAATGGTGCTTGCAAAGCAGGTGACCGCTGAATATTGCCACATCAACCCTGTCAGGGGTAAGATATCTCAGGGAGCCACAGAAATGCCAGAACAAAACAAAAAAACCACTAATCCAGCAACAGAACCCGGCAATAAGATGGCTTTGCAGATCCTGCTGTTTTATTGTTTATCAGACTTTTAAAAACCCAACAAAATGAGAAAAAAGGGTTTTAGGAGTTTTGAAGGAGGCTTGTTCTGAAAATGTGGGAGAGAGCAGGAGAGACGAGAAGCAGCAGAGCTGATCTGGAGAGAATAGAGGAGGATGTGACCACACACACACAAAAAGGATATTCATTGTCGATGCACGAGAGAGCTTCTTCCCCTCTTTTGCTTCTGAGGAGAATTCCATTAAAAACTGGGGGGAAAAACACAGTAAACTTCATTCTGTGCCTTGCAAGAGCTTCTGTTAAGGGGCTGGGGGAAAACTGAATCAGCAGAGCACCCTTAAGGGATAAATTAGTTTTAATTTTAAATTTGTAACACACTCACACATTTTCAAGAAGCAAGTACTTTAAGTATTATTTAGTAGGAAATGAGTGTGGGGAAGCACAATTTTATGCTCATTTTACCATAAAAACTGAAGGACATTTGGTAAATCTCTCAAACAACTTCCTAATAGAGTGGAGACCACATTTTCATGTGAGATTCGCCCTTAATTGTTCAGTGAGATGCTGCTATTCCACAGCAGGGTTGGAAAGTACAGCTTGTCCATGGAGTGGGAGCTGCACAGCAGTCTGTGCCAGGGCCGCATCACCCTCAGGAATTTCCTCCTAATCTCTAATCCAAACGTGCCCTCTGTCAGTTTGAAGCCATTCTGTTTGCCCTATCACTAAAACCCTTGTAAAAAGGTCAAGCCTTGATTCCATATTTCCCTGGCTTGCACCCCTAAAACATTAATTTGTAGGCTTTCTACAGAGCTTCATTGAGAGCAGTGGTATTAAACCAGCACAACACTGATTGGATCAAGTTGGGCTTCAGGATACCTGTATTAAAAATGCACCAGAAATGATCCTGAAAGCTCTTCATGCATGGCTGCCCCTTTCTGGCTAAAATATGTGTTTTAGACCTGAAATGTGACTCTGGGTAAATGCAGTCCTTAATATTGCATCTCTGTGTTTTCCTCAGAGATGGCTCTGAGCAGTGCTTGTTTTTAAATTGGGAGACATTTTTGTTTTTCTTTTCATTTCACGAGCACATAAACCTGGAATATGCAGATTCTAGTGCAGGTAGAGGAGAAAAAAGCTGGAAGGAGGGAGGGAGGAGGAGGAGGAAGAGGAGGGAGTCTTTTGAAACAACAAGCAAACACCTGGGCCTGTGTCCCCCTGATAAGTAAGTGTGAGCTCCTGGCTCTGATGCTGTGTCAGGTGATGATTTCCCAAAGCAGTTCCTGGGGGAGCTTTGCCGTGCAGGGAAGGGAACTGCCCGATGTCCATGAGTGGAGCACGGCTTTGGAACGATGCCTCAAAGGCTGGGGGGAACCACAGTGAGGGAGGGAAAGGCTGACCCCTCCAAAGAGCCCAGAATTCATGCACAGATCCCTCCACATCAAACACATCTGCCTGAGCAGCTTCAGGGCTGTTCCTTTAAATCATACGTAGAAAAATATTCTCACTGCTCCGTTAATTACTACAGCAAATTGAACAAATGCACTCACAGCTCGGCTGCTGTCACCATTCCTGCACTGGGGTAATTCATGCTTGCAGCCCATGATAGGATTTTTAATGTCATTACACAGTAGGGCAAAGTCTTCATTTTTAATAAAAATACAAATGCTAAAATGAAATGGATTAATATCTAATTTTACATCTTCATTTACATGATGTGCAAAATTATCTTAAATATTTGTTATGGATGGAGTGGCTTTCCACCAATTTAGGCGCTTTTTTTTTTCATCCTGGAGAATGTTAACAGAAATTGTAGCATAAATCATTGCCTTGTAGAGTACCAGAAGGCGCATATAAAAACCCATATCTTTACTGCACATATTTCCCATTAACCATAATCTATTAGTAATTGAAGTTCATTACAAATTCTTGTAGACTTTATTGCTATCATGCTGCATGACATAGTGAACCTGGCTTGCATAACAAGAAGTCCTTGCTGGGAAATATCCTATTAACAATGACAGTGCATTTGTCATTGTGATAATAAATCCAAAGCTGCCTGTAGATTATAAATTATTGCGGCGCCATTTCCACCGTTGTAGTTTAAAAGTTTTGTCAGCACTTCCATTTTACCCCTGCTTTACAGGCAGTTATAACTTGACCATAAAAATCTGCAGCGAGCTGAATCCCATCTTACAAGGTCTCACTCTTACAGAGTGTTTCTTCCCCCAGTGAAATTCATATTTCATCCACATGAAACCTTTGAGGCAGAAGCTGTGTTTGTGACAGATTTTTAGGTTCTGCATTTGCACAGATTTTAATTGGAAAGCCCAGGCCATTTGACAAGTAATTTGTCCATGATATTTCTAAAGATTGTGGTAAAATTAAAAAATTCAGCAAGACAAAAAGACGGGAGCTGGGCTGAGCTGAGTGTTCGCTGGTTTAGCACCTGAAAGAGCTTCTGTCCTTATCTCCAGGTGCCAGAGACTTTGGGGAGCCATCAGGTAAACCCTGCTTCTCTTCAAAGGAGGAACTGGAGAGAAATGATGCTCCCCATAGGCCTCACAAAGGTGTTTTGAAGATTAATTACTGACGTTGAAATTCAGGCATGCACTCAAGTCATCCTTCATCATGTCTGTGCAATTCTTTCAGCTCTATATAGGTTTTAAGTGTTATTAAAAGAAAATTGCTATAGAGTTGAACTTTAAGTGTTAATTATGACTCGAGATATAAATGACATCAGGTCAAGTCTTTCACAATTTAACTCTCTAATTGACTTCAGTTCTCTGCACCAAGGGATATCTCTCCAGCTGAATGCATCTGTCTATCACATTTCTCAAGTGCCTATAGCAATGCATCCAATTAGCTGGACGTAACCATTATGCCTCAACAGCTCCTAAATAGTGCAGGATGAAGCCTTCACCTCCCTGAAATCATCAAGGAAATTTTACCTCTCGCCAGGCCGGGTTTTCACATCATCCTGCAATACATGCTCTGTTTTTAAGTACTGTTTCCAGCTGTGAATAATGAATTCTGGAGTAAATACAACAATTGTCTTTTCACATCAGTAATGTCCTTCATCTCACAATGCCCCAAATTACTTTAAAATCTTGATATGCAAAATCACTTCACTTACCACTGGGGTGCAGCAATCTCCTGGGTGGAATTCAGCAGCTGTTGGATCATCCATGGCACCGTTTCCCAGCGATTCAGGGCAGGATGAGGAGGAGGAAGTTGGCAGTCAAATGCTGAGGAACAGGAAGCAATTTCCTGGGCTGGTACTGAGCAGGGCCACAAGCAGTGACCTGTCTCCAGCCAAAACTGCAATCAGCTTCCCCTCTTCCTTGGCAGGAGAGGAGTGGGACATTGGGCTGGGACACGGGGGTGGCTCAGGGTGAAGCCCTGGCACATCCAACAGCCCACGCTGGTGATGGGACCGAGGGTGTCTACCGTGAATAGGCCTGGCAGCAGCTTTGTGTTGCAGTGTCGTGGTTCATATGGAGTGCAGGGATGAATCTGATGAGTGTAAGGGGGACAAGTTGTCTCCCCTTTTTGCTTTAATGGGAACCAAATTGCTCTTTGCACTCCCAGATGGATATGAACAGTACCCAACAGAGATGTGTGAGTGTGTGGTACTGCTGTGAATCAGGATGGTGCTTTGTCCAGAAAAAAAATTGTTACAAAGTACTGCAGATTTCCTACCCAGTTTCGTGTATTTTGTCTCTATTATCTGGGCAAGGAACACCAAAACCCAACGAACACAGAATTAAACAAATACTCTTTGAAATCCCTAAACTTAAACCATGTCTTCCTTTCCCACTTTGAAATCCCTCAGTCTAAAACATATCATAGTTCTCCACTCAGACAGAATATAAGGACCTAATATCTTTGTGACTCTTAATGCTATAAATACATTTTGATACTTTTATAACCATGATTTTGCAGAGGTCGCACTGAGGTATCATTTATTTTGGTGAGGGTAAGTAGGCTATTTGCCAGCAGATGTAATCTCTTTGTTTTCTTAAAAGAAAATGAAATGACAGTATTTGGAGGCTGTTTCAAGGATCCCGTGTGCTGCAGTGGATCCTGGCGGAGATGAATTAGTGGCCAGTGTATAGGTGATCTTGCCAAAAATGAATAGCAATGCAATTTATCATACCCTCCTGTAATTTATCTCACAACCATGTATTAGATTAGATAAAGACAGAAAGACATGTGAATTGGATGGACTGGACTAATACTGAAAACTTACACCTGCTTTTATTGAGGCTGACAGGAAGATTTCTGTTGCCTGCATTGCAATCAGGATTTGGCTTCACATTTTTAATTTGCTTTGAAGTATGATCTTGTCCAGCAACGAGAAAAAAGCTAACTCAACATTAAAGTTTGCTGATTGTGTCTGCTATTTCTCATTCAATACAAATTTGATCCATCATATATTTCACATTCAATCAATTAAAAAGTGTAAATCTAAACAAAAAACCCTCAACACTCAGAAGCTGAAAAAGAAGAGTAACAAGCAGTTGTGAAACTGCTGCAAACACTCATTACATGCTACACCGTTTTCAAGGTAACAAACCAATAGTTTATTTTGTCCCCTTCCAACAAAATCCATGCTTCAAAATCCACTTTTCTTACCAAATCGGTCTGTCTGTAAGACAAACAGTCTGCAGCTGGGAGTGTTTACCTACAACAGCAGAAAGATGTGCTACACTGCCTTCAAATTCAGGAATATCACCAGCTACCTTCTTCAGGCTCGTTGTGAGCCCAGTGATTGATATCTGTTCTTTTGCATTGCTTCCCTCTCATATCTCTTTGTCCCGCTGCTATAATCGATCACAGATTTTTCCATCAGGCTTTGTGTCAGATTAGGATAGTGAACATGACTGGCTTAGAACAAACTGCTTCAAAGTGCACCGAGGCAAGCCTGGGACTTGAACTGCTCTAAAAACGATTGTTTTGCGCACATCCATGAAGACAGTGCAGCAGCAGGCAGTCAGGAATGTGCTTTTCTGGCATGGGTTTGGGATGGCTCCTCTCTGTGGAGCCTGCTGTGATCACAGTGCCACTGTGGGGCGGGTGTTTTCAGTGAGGAGCAATGCCCAGCTCATCATTTTCCTGATTCAGGCAGAAATTTCTGCTTGGGAGTCTATGGATGGATCTGGCAGGACCTGCACATGCGTCCTACCTGAGGCTGGAGTTGCAAAGGCATGCACAGCTTTTGTGCTCAGGGCTTTATGTGTGCTATCAAGGACTGCAAGGAGTGAAAACCAACAACTTTCCCTGCATAGAAATAGATTCTAAACATCTATTTCAGATGATTAGACTGTGAGCAGTCTTCCCAGGAGAACTAAAATATCAGAACCTTACTTAAACAGCTCTTGGGGGAATGCTGCTTGTTATTATAGTGCCTAGCACAACTGAGTCTTCAACTTGCTTGGTGTTTAAGTGCATCTGTTGTATAAATAACAATTCTTTTTTAATGTGAAGAACACAGCATTATTTAGAGAAGAGGGCTGTAAGGATTTGATCCAAATATGGATCAGTGATCATGGATGAATTTGCTGACAGCAATTGCCCCATGGATGCTGTCACTCAGATCCATAAATCCCAAAGGCGGAGGTGGCTCTTCCCATGGCTGCTGGGTAACCTCTGGGACTTCTCCTGGAAGAGGAACAGATGTTGAACTTTTACAACGGTTCAAGAGAAGATGAGAATGTGGTGGATGAGAAGTGTTTTGAGGAGAATCACCCAGTGTCCAGTGCAGGACATCCCTGAGCGGAAAGAGGTGCAAAAATACTGAGGGAAATTATCCCACGTGCTTGTCCTGTACATATAAGATGCATGGGATAGTCACTGCTGGGTCCATACCCATGACTCAGGTACCCAGGGCTGCTGAAATGCTGCACCAGGTAATGGTCTGGGGGGATAAAAAAATAGGATTGAAAAAAAGTGCAACTAAAATCTTGTACTCTGCCAAAGACAGGGTTTTCAGCACAGATTTTGAATTATTTCTGTGCCCTACAGGTCCTGGCTACTCTTCCTCTTGCCTTGCAGAGGTTCTGAGGCTGTGCCTGAAGACAGCACTTGCCTTATGGAAGAAACTGGGGTCTGCTGGAAGGCAAAGGATGACAGCCAAAGAAATCTGGAGTTCCTTACCTTGCAGTGAACCTCAGGGCAAGAGGCTGAGCAGCTGATTTGAACCCTTGGGCAGCTAACCCACACAGCAGGAAAGGTTAACCCGGGTTACTGAGGGAAACCTCATCCTGGGATGATTTACGGAGAGGGTACAACTGCCCTGTATCCAAGCAAAGGCCACAGATGCCGTGGTTTGGTGTTCAAACGGTTTATCCCTGTGTAAGGTCATTCATCACACATTGCTTTGCACTCCCAGGCCAATACATATAAAAGTCTGTCTCACAACAAGCACAGCCTTTTCAGCTCCCATCTGCCCACAGCAACCCTTCCAACGCTGCTAATTACATCCCTGCCCTTGATTATATTGGCTACAACTTACCCTGGTGTGCCCCAAGGGGGGATTGTGTTAATGAACACAAACAAACACAAGGTCTCCATTTAAGGGCCTGTTTCAAAGCCCAGAAGTTGTAAGCTCAACCTCTGGACAGCCACACTCCCATGTGGAGGGCAGGATTGCTCCAAGACTGCTTTATGGGTTTCAATTTGTTTGCTATAATTCAGTTTCTTATGGATAAGTGGCAGGACGCTCCCACTAACAATGCATGGAGGGGGTCAGTTCCTTTTGCAGGCAAAAAAGAAAGAAAGAAGCACACAGAGGAGACAAGAAGGATGAGCTTGAGAGGGAACCACAGGAGCCGCAAAGCTGAGGCTGTGACTGGGCTGTGGTGCAGGACAGAATTCCAGGTCTTCCCAGAACAGGTGTGAGAGGGGAGGTGGCACTCTCAGGGGAGAGTTTCCTCTCTTCTGTTATGAAAAGCAATTAAAACAACCTAAAAATAGGAAGGTCTCTTCCTCTCCCCCCCCCCCCCCCCCCCCCCCCCCATGCTCCCAAGACTTTTGCTGACCTAGATAGAGGTGGGGGGACACGTCTGGCCTAATGCACAGGCAGAAATCGCTCTGTTTATTAACCAGGGACTTGCTCTGAGGCAGTACTTGCAGCCCAAAGCCTTGGAGGAGCCCAGGAGCTCAGGCTGGAGCTGCTGTGAGCGCGGTGCCCTGGGGCCGTGCCAGGAGCACCGAGGGCATCGAGCAGAGCTGCCCACACCCAGCCAGGGCAGTGCTCAGCAGGGGGGTTAAACCTCACCACTTTTAGGACCTAGGTGTTTATTCTTGTTATTAGACATCTTCATGCCCAGCAGGGACAGGGCCATGACACCCAGACAGGGCCATGCAGTTGTGCACACCCGGGCACTTGTCCCTCCTCCAAAGGATGGGCGAGACCACCAAAGCAGCTGGGAGCTCCAAGGGTACAGCGAGATGGCTGCTGAAGGCTCTGTAGGCTCACAGTTGAGTTTTAGGGATGGGGTTGGAGAACAGCAGGCATTCAAAATGAAGTTTAGAATGCCTGGAAAGGAAATTTGGTGATTGTTTGTCTTAAAATAATCTGATTGTAACAACAGCGTTAACACAAAAGGAGTAGGGAATAGGAAATTGTGTAATGGAGTTCTAATTATAATTTCTTTTGTTTTCCTAAAGAACATTAAAAAGCCATGATGTGACCAACGACTCAAGCCCAAAAAATACTTCCAATTTTATTTTTGCACTCATTTGGGCCCCTTGTTAATTTACAACTACTGAAATAATAAACAAAGCTGATCTTCTAATTTGCATCTGACACTATAGAAATGGTAATTCTTAAAAGGTTACCCAGAACCAGTGTGAAGCTTTGATTTCTGTCATTAGCATATTTAAGTTTAGCTTAGGCAAGGTTTCTTCCCTGAAACACACATTTTGTTGAAAGCTGTTTCGTGCCCATAACTGTTCAGCTGCTCTCAAAATATGATGCCCTAGCAGGCCAGAGCTAACCTGTGCATATGAAATAAGTTTAGTTTAATGTTGTGTTAAAAGAGTTTGGTCTCTGGAGCAGTCACTCTGCTTAATAACACGTAATCATATGCCTTCTATTTAGTTCTCATTTAACTCGCCCCATACAAGCAATGAATCCAGTTTAATTAAATGTTCTTTTAAACAGCGAAATGACACTGGCTTGTATTTTAAAAAATCTATACGCCACAGGGCACCCTCAAGACACAAAATCCTAATAAAGAGGATGGAAGATGTACAGCTAATAACACCGAGCAAGTCTGACATTTGCAGGGTAATTTGGTGAACCAAGTGCTTCCTCACAGGCTTCACGCAGGAGCGCAGAGGCTGTGGCGCCATTTGATGGAAGATGAAGAGCCGTGTTTGTAATAATGCTAATAAACAGCTAATCTGGAAATTAGGCTAGCACGTGGCAAAGGGCTGCTGTGCATGTATAATAAACGCTGCTCAGGGCCGGCTGAAGCTGTCAGCTGTGCTGGAATCCTGCTGCAGCCTTCAGCAGCAGCCTGGAGGGCCCAGGCAAGGCTCGGGCTCCTGCACCCCACTGTCCCCAGGCAAGGACAAGGAAGGCAAAAATGCACATGAACCCCAAAGGATGGTAACAAGGCCAGGAAAGGGGCACTGAAGGGCACCCTGGCAGAGCTTAAAACAGCTCTGAGGTGCTGACATTCACGGGAATGGCTTTGAGTTCAACAAGTGCTCAGTCCTCAGCCCAGTAAGGGGTGAGGAGAGGCATTAAGTGTTCAAGACCAGGTTGGATGAGGCCCTAAGCAACCTGGGACAGTGGAAGGTGTCCCTGCCTATGGCAGGGGCTTGAAATGAGATGATCTTGAAGGTTCCTTCCAACCCAAACCATTCTATGACTGACCAAGCACTCCCTTTCTGTTTTGTTTTTCTCTGATAGTTTACATCTGGTCTAACACTGGCCAATAAGTAATTTAAATCCTCTTTTATTGAGGACATCATAAGGTAGAAGAGGTAAATGAGGTAGAAAGGAGTGGTAAATGCTTATTTTTCTCCTTTAGAAGAATCAGGATCTTTAATAAAGTAAGTATTAGGGCAATGAAGAAATAAACACTGAAAGCATTTCACTCATTACTAAAATGAAAATGCTTGCTAATATATGCAGTGCACCTGGAAATGCCCATTCAAGTAATTACAAAAGGGAGAAACACCAGGGAAACAGGCAAGCATGAAGACAATAGCCATTAGAAACAATATTAAATTAAGCACGCCTTTTGAGATCTACAAATTCACTGATTAAATTGTGCATTACAAACCCTGCCTTGACTCCACTCAGCTGGAGTCCTGGGGCGAACCTGCAACATTGGAAAACAGCCTCTTGTTTTGCATTGAGATGAAGTCAGGGCTGTTCCTAGCTCTGCTTAGTCCCGGGGTTTTGAAAAGATACAAAAAATAACTTTTCTTTCCATTTTTCTCTTTTTTCCCCCCAGATTCCAGCTAGCAGAAGGCATCACATTCCCCCAGTCTGAGCAAAACAAGGGCAGAAAAAGGGCACTTCATGCCATGCAGCATTAAGCTGGGAAATGGCATAAAGCCCATCAAAATCAGCAGGAACCTTCTCACTGACCGAACAGCCCTTGAGTGTGGCCACCCATGAGCGTTTGGGGGAATTTGGCTTCATCCAGGACAGGGAGCTCCATGTTTCCCCATGGAGCCCCTTCCCACCCAGCTACGGGGCAGAACAGCTTCTCAGGCTGTATTTTGGCAAATTCTTTCACAGTGGGGCAGAGCCAAGAGGCAGGGGATGAACCCTCTGTGATTCCTGCCCCTCAGACATTCCTGCACCTGGGACAGCTCATGGGGCAGCAGCTGTGAGCTGGGGCTCTCTCAAGGCACTCACAGCCATCAGGATGTTGGAGTGTTTGTATAAATAAAGGATGGAGTTGAGACCAAAATGCAACCTTCCTGGTGACAAAACTGTATCCTCTTGCAGAGACATGAGAAATGAGCGAGGACAAGTTTATTAATACGTTTATTGGAGTGCAGGGTTGTTTATCACCATTTTCCTATCGCTGATGAGATTTCCAGGGCTAATGGAAACTCTCCCACTTTCTCCTGTTCTCTGAGAGACCTCCTAAAATTGATTGTGGAAGCCAGCAACCACTTCCAATTGATTTTGTGTCATTAAACATTAAAAACTGTGTGCAGCTTTCATAGAGTTCTTTCTGCTGCAAAGTGGGCTATTGTCTACCAGCAATCCCAGTCTGCTGGTAAGACAATGGATTGTCTGGGAGGGGGGTAAAATTATACAGAAAACTGTTTTAAGGTGATACTTTCTTGTACCAACACACACACAAACATAACCTGTGTTCCTTTCTCTTCCAAAACCTGGATACAGGCAGGTGTTTAATTTTTCCAGCTTTTGGCTTTATTTAGTGGGAAGAAAAGAGCTAAATAAAGATGATTTCTGCTTCTATCCACCCAGCCCCTCCCTGCTTTTCCCTAAGCAATGAGGTGCTTCTGTTTTGTTTGTTCTTAGGGAATCTCCTAATATACTTCCACTCCTTGTTCCCTCAAAATTTTCCAGTGAGCCAAAAGGAAACAGAACCTTTGGGAAGCAGAAGTTGAGGGCTCTTTCCCTGTTCCTCAATTCATTCCCTCCATTCAGAGGCAATCTGAATGGTGCAGATGGAAATTCCCATTGTAGCTGCTGATGGGCAGGGGGAAGCAGCGAGCTCCTGTGCAGTTGCAGGCTGCAGGGCTCACAGCTGATGCTGAGCACAGTGAGGGATCTCCAGAGATGACGTATTTTGGGAATCCACATTTGTAAATGAGGCCTTTCCAAAACCCCAGTCTGTGAGAAGTGAAGTCAGGATCCCTTTCATACCTAAATATGAGAACTCTGTGGCCTGAAGCTGACCAAGACCAGGAGAAAACTGGAGTCCCACAGATCCTTTTCCATCCATAAACCCATCGAGGGCCCCATACACCTTTTCACACCTTTGCAGTCACATTTCCATTAGCTGTGCCCAAACCCCAGAGCACTGGTGGGCTGCTGAGGGGACAATGGGTAGGTGACAAACAGCAGGACCAGCCACCTGGAATGCTGCTGAGGGGACAATGGGTAGGTGACAAACAGCAGGACCAGCCACCTGGAATGCTGCTTTGCTCAGATGGCCTGGGCACAAGTGCAAAAGCGCTCTGAGTGAGGGACAAAGGCTCGGCTCCTGCAGGGAGCACGTTCGAGAGGACAGCTTTTGTGCACCATTTCCGGCTCGGTAATTAAGGCTGGAATAACCCATATAGTGACAGATAACATATTAAACACCTTCTGTGTCTTAGGAAGCGCAGGCTGGGTGTCACAAATGGGGCCTCACATGGCCCAGCTGCCTCAGGCCATATGTCGCCCTGCTCCTCACTGGGCCCGCAGCAGGGTGGCAGTTGGGATGCTGGCGTGGGCCAGGAGCGGTGGCACATGTGAGGGTGATAGCAGTGGTGGCCCTACAGAGCCCTGCTCCACGTGCTTTCCCTGCTAGCATTTGTGGACTTGGTTCAACCACTCAATTTGTGGTATGTAGAGCAGCCAAAATAATTCCACGTGAAATAAAGAGCCGAGAGCAGATGAAAATAGAGCTAATAATACAGTCATTAGGAAGGGAGCCAAGGCACAAATTGCAGTGTAGAGTGTGAAAGGAGAAGTCAGGGGAGGGAAAGGGCTGTATACACCCTGTGCTGCACAAGGGAGACAAAAACATCCCCAAATAGCAGCTGTCTGCAGCAAAGGGACAGCAAGAGGCTGTGTGGCCAGAGCTGTTGGTTTGGCGCAGGACAGCATCCCAGCAGGATGGTGCTCGAGTGCAGGTTGTTCCTGGCCCTGCCTTTTGGGCAACAGCCCATCGAGGCACAGCAGCAGGCAGGGCAGGGACGTGTCACACCACACATTTGTGTCACCTAGGAAGGTGTGACACCGTCTCTGCTCTTACAGAGGTGCAGGACACACCTGTGAGGGGGTCATTTGCTGGCACCAATATGGATCATGATTGAGCTGTAGCCAGGTGTTTCTAAATCAGAAAATGACAGCCCAGGGGAGTCAGGGGTGCTGGAGAAAAATCATTCCCAGTCCTTGGATGGGCATCAGTAACTGCAGTGTAGAGTGTGGGAGTGGTTTGCCCTGTCCTGTGGAGGCGGCAGTCCCACCAGGGGAGCTCAGCCTTGGTGTGTTTGTAAGGCAGGCACAGCACCACAAGTGGTTAACAGCAGCAGAGCAGGCAGGGATATTTTACTGCCATCTGCTTGATAGCCAGTGTTTCTGATCCCTCGAAGGTCAGCCAGTGCTTTTAGTTTGCCCTCAGGTGAGAGCTGATGATAATGCAGCCTCTCCACCGGCCCTTCACAGCACCTATTTAAAGCTGCTCAAAGAGGCTGTGCCACTGCGTGTCCCTAAGCAGAAAACTTCAAGTGCCTTTTCGTGCCAAGTGCTCTTCACTTTAGACCAATCTTCAACTTGAAATGGGAGGAAAGTCCTTCCAAAGAGTAACAAGAGGTATATTGAATATACACTTCATAGAATCCTAGAATGGTTTGGGTTCAAAGGGACCATAAAGACCATTCAGTTCCAACCCCTCTGCCATGGGCAGGGACACCTTCCAATAGGCCAGGTTGCAAAGAGCTCTCTCCAACCTGGTCTTGGACACTTCCAGAGATGCGGCATCCATGGCTTCTCTGGGTACCCTGTGCCAGGGCCTCACCACCCTCACAGGGAACAATTTATTCACAAGCTCTAATCTAACTCTGCCCTCTGTCAGTTTTTAAGTCCTTTCACCTTGTCCTGTTGTGCCATGCCCTTGTCCAAACTCCCTCTCCAGCTCTCTTGGAGCCCTGTTAGATGCTGGAAAGAGCTCTAAGGTCTCCCTGGAGCCATTTCTTCAGGCTAAACAACCCCAACTCTCTCAGTGACTCTCCAGAGCAGAGGGGCTCCAGCTCCCAGAGCATCTTCCTGGCTCTTCCCTGGGCTTGTTCCAACAGATCCATGTTCTTTTTGTATTGGGAGCCCCAGAGTTGGATGCAGAGCTCCAGACGGGGTCTCAAGGGAGCAGGGCAGAGGGGCAGAATCCCCTCCCCTTGTTGGTTTCCTGGGCTGGAAGTGCACATTGCTGAGTCACGCTGCGATTCTCACCAGCCAATATTTGTTTACATCTTTCTGCCCAAGATGGTCCAGGCAATTCTCCTTCAGATGAGCATTTCTGCTGTAATAAAAATGCTGTGAAGCAAACAATGCAAGTCCACACTTGTGAGGTATTGACTGGAATGATTTCTCTCCACTCTTCTGGCCATCAGCTTTCTCTGGTGGCTCCCATCCAGGCTGTTGCATTCTTAAGAAAAAAAAAAATCCCGATTTCTTAATCACATGTAATGGAATGATTGTGATTTCCCTCAATATCTTTCTGTGCCTCTAGGGAAATATAGTCTAGGCCAATTTCTGGCATCTCTCTTTCCTAACCCCCATGTATGCCAAGGCAGAGGGTTTATTTAGTGGTGTGGAAATGTCCATGACTTCAATAATTTTTGCCTGTTCTGTTCTCTCATTGCTGGAGGAAAAATGTTAAAGGACATTTGGTTTTCTCTCTTTTATTTTTTTTTAGTAACACCATGAACCTAAGAAATGAAACTTTCTGCTAAAAAGTTTTTGTTTATAAGTAACACCTAAAATTGCAGTAACAGAAAGGAATATGAGCTGTATTCACAGTCCCTTGATTTTCTTTGTTACCTTGAAGAATTTCAGTGTATGTAATGAATTTTCCTGTTTAGCTGGGGCACTTGTGGCCTCTGCCAGAAGTTTCTTGTCTTCCCAAAATTTTAGGTTAGAGAAATAATTTTCTTTCCGTAGTATAGGTGGGAGATCAAGATGCAAAGACTTGAACCAGATTTTTAAAATCATTGTGATATCTGAACATGAGAGCAAAAACAAAATGGCAGTTCAAGGGCTCACATTGTGTGAAGCCAAGAGGAGTTAGTAACTATTTTTTCAACTTTCAGTACCTGAATGTCTCGACTTTGTACCCCAGTGTGACTGGGTTCACCCATGAAGGCTGTGCAAGCTGAACCTGCACTCTCAGCTCTGGCCCGAAGAGAGGACGGAGTCCATGTCCAGTGATGATTCAAACATAGCTAAACAGAGAGCAACACATCCAGAGAAGAAGAGTGCTGCGGGTGGTTAAATAGGTGTTGTGAGGATGCTATCCTATCTCACACCATTTCCCGGGCAGGCATGTTCCATCTTTGCCAGGGTGGCAAAAATGGCTTCTCTAAATAAATGTCCCAGATGAGCTGAATCAGACTGAAAGGTTTCCCTCTTCCCTCTTCATTCCTTTTGCAATGCAAAGCAGAAGTTACCTATGCCAAACTATTTCATTTCTTCCAGTTTTATTGCCAGCCTTCGGGCTGCCTCATTCTGGACCCGCTGCAATCCAATCTGCTCTTGCTAATACTTCAAATATAATATTTATAACGGCCCAGGTTGAACCAAGGGCTACTTGCACTGACAGATGTCACAAGCTATATCTCTCCTTTCCACTTTATTGTTTGGTAGCTTCTGGCAAAGAGGGAGAGGATCTGGTAATGAAATGCTGCTTCTCTGCTTCAAACTCAGGAACATTTTGCTGTGCTGCCCATTATTCACAGGGGAGTAATGGAGTGGTAGCTGGTTGGTCACCAATGTGTTATGCAAGGGAAGTTTATGTGACGGCAGAGGATGAGATATATTTCTGATTTAATTATTCAGCTGCAAGCCCCTATGAAGTTTTTTATTTGTGGTTTTGGGGATGTGGGCAAACATGCAATGCTGTGGACAGAAGGACCCTATTCTGTAACAGGGGAGTAAAATAATTTCTCTGTAACTAAAGATAATGAGTTCTGCAGGACTATAAATAGGCATGGAGCTGTTTTGCAGATAAAGCATCTCTTTGGTCCTTTGCTACAGCAGAGCAGTGGGGAAAATTCTGCAGGGAACAATCTTCTCCTGGCAGATGGCTGGACCAGGAGACCTGCTCAATATTTTCCATGTCTAGTTTTCATGATTTATACAACATCGTCCCTTGGAAAAGCAATTCTGAGAGGACATTATGATTCCATGATAATTCACTGCACTTGAGAGAAAAGAAAAAAGCTATATAAATATGTATATCCCCTATGGTTGGAGTTAACAGACTTCTTCAAGTCCTGTTTCAGTTTTTTAACTTTCTTGGCTAGGACAACACGGAGCTTTTTGTTAGCTGGCTTATTAAGCAAATTTCCATGGGAATAACAGTGATTTTTGGGGGAGAGTTCAGAGAATGGTCAGAGGGGAAGAAGAGGAGAGAGAAGACAATCAGACACCCCAGGCAAGAACTGGCAAGAACTCCAGTTCTCTGCAAGAACTCAGCTCAGTCTCTGAAGCACTAGACTGAGGATTCAGTTCCTCAGTCTAGTACTTCAGAGTACTACACACCGATTGTGTGTTGTTTTCACACAATCAGAGAATGGGAAAGGTGATGGAACACCAAAAACAACCATGGGAAGGAAAATAGCTTTCCTCCAATCTCTATTCAAGTGCCTCGTGAGGGACAGTCCTCCTTCTGGCCTTCATTAGAAAGAGAAGTGTGAATCAAGGGAGAAAGTATGATCCAAGGGGAGCAAAAGGCTTCAGGGTAATTTTTTTGCCCAGTACAACTCAGTTTAATGTTGCTGGCACTGGGAGAGTTTTGCATGGCTCTGTTATGAGCTGTCACTCCACATTGCAGAGCAACAGGACACAGCTGCTGTCCAAGGGCAGCGTTTTCCAGAAGTGAAGATGAAAATTGCCATGTCCATTAGGATATCAAAGACCAGAAATTAAAATATTTCAGATCAAGGGAATGTTATCAGGCCAAACTGGGAGGATACAAAAATGTACAAACCAAAGAGACCACGATGGCAAATGACTGGAGACAGATGATTTTGAAATTAGCAATTAGCTTTAAATCAAACTAGCAATTCACTTAAAACCAGGCTAAGCAGAAGACAATTAAGTCAGTAAATACAGAAACACCGTAGGAAAAAAAGTATGCCAGCTTCACTTGTGTTTACAGCTGCACTCTGTCCCCCACCCCTGATCTTTCTGTGCAAGCACAGCGTGGAACCAAAGGCTCAGGGCTTTGCAAAGGCCACACACAACAGAGTGCAGAAATCTGACTTGTTGTTGGGTTTCGTCTCTCTTGATGTATGTCCATGGCATCCTCTGACAACTCCCCCTTCACACTTTTGCTCTTTCCTGCAAAGGAGCCCTGCTCTTCTAAACACACAATTTTCTTTAAGGCAAACCACCCTGAGAGCTGGATGTCCTCATCTTGTGCAGATTCAACATTAAATCCTCAAAAAAATTAAAAATAGGTATTCTGAATGCAAAGCAAATAGCAATTACCCTGACAAGTTCCCTATGCAGCAATGAACTGCAGCTGTATTTGCTCTTGGGCAGGAGAACTGTTTTCACTTAAGCCATGGGGAGAGGAGGACGCAAATCCCAGAATTTCATTGCCTGGAGGAATCCCCACAGCACACACATTTGGGTGTGAATTGCTTGAGTCTTCTGCTGGAAAAGAACTTATTCTTGCTGCTCTTGGACACAGCTGGCCAGGACAATTTGCATTGCCTGGAAAGCAGGAAACAGAGCGTATGTCCAACTGATTTTGCTCAACTACTGTTTTCTAAAAAGCCCCAGCCTCAACAGTCCTCAAGAGGTCTCTCCCACTCCTTTAATTTCTTAACACATGTAAAACCAAATAGAAGAAAAACAGAGCAGAAGGTTCATTCAGTTAAGCTCTAGATTGACTTCATCCAACTTAATGCTTTTTAATCACTCTTTGAACAAAAGATTTAGTCCTCATAATCCTCCTTTTGCTCAATTTGCTGTTCCTTACTTTATGAAATCTACTATTTGTTTGGTTCCTCTGATTCCCACCCCCTAAACGAGTCTGTGGGAGAAAAAAAGGGGCTAATATCACAGGAAAAATGACTTTCAGGGATAAAATAGACTGCAAATAACAGCACCAGCTTTTCTTTTATGGCCCTTCATTGGAAAGGTGCATGCAAAAAGACATGGAGCTCTTTCCACTGGGTAACCTTCTGAGCTGCTCACCAAAACTTCTCATCAACCTCCAGGAGCACTTAGATTGCAGTTAGACCTGCTGATTTCAAAGCTAGTTGTGCTGTTTTATGGGGGGAGACTGCGGATTTGTTTCAGGTTTAGAGACATTTGCAAAGGAATTCCTGTTGCAGGCTCTGCTGCTTGGCACTGCCCAGCAACGTGGCTGCCACTCGCTTCCCCAAATATTTGAACCTATTTTTGCCTACATATATTTTGACTGGACTGTGATGGAAATTGTCAAACCAAGCCAGCATGATGGGCTGGCCTGTCCCAATTTTGGTGCCTCTCAAAGGCCCTGAGACTCTTGCAGGAGCCCCAGGTCTGTGGGTGTCTGGCTTGCACCAGCTCCTCCCCTGCAGTAAAGAATAACTGTGCCCTGACAAATCAGTCAGTCTCTCCTTTCCAAACATTTCTCTCTGATTCATTGGGCCTTCAGGTCTGCTTAGGAGCAAGTAATTCAAGCTCAGGATTTCAGCTGCAAAGAAATACACTTTATATGGGCAGCAGGAGAGCCAGACCCACCAATCACTGTCTCCCATCACCCCAATCCTGTTCTACCCTGGATTTCAACCCGTGTGTTTTGATCAAAATCCTCAAGAACTTTTTCAAAGCCCAGATCGGTGCTCACACCTTTCCTCATTTTCACAATATCTATCCCAGGCGTGCCATAGACCTTCTTATGTGAGAACATTTGCAAAATAAAAAATTTAATGCACTTTATCCTTCTTAGAGTCTGTAAAGCTAAAAATACATCTCATCTTCCATTAACTCTTCATTTAAAATAAATCAAATCAATTACATATGACTTTTAAGATATTATAAACTATTATATACTTGAAAACATTTATTCACCAAACTGATCATAAATAGAGTGCAAATTAGTCTAAGGTAGTACATTTTATCTTTCAATTAGACAATTTCATTGAAAGTCCTTAAGAAAACTTATTGCTGTGTTTCCTACCATTACATAAGGTCAGACAGATGTGATCAAACACATGTAACACACAAGATATCTTCAAAATTCTCCTGCCATCGTTTTCTCTTTATGAGAAACAAAGAATATGCCCTTAAACCAGGTGAAGGAGAATAGATCATACACCTACACCTGAACAGTATCTGGATTGTTTTGGAAAACTGGAGCATGATTTCCTCTGAATAACAGACACAGAGCCCCAGGCACTTTATATGTTCAAAAATTAAACTTACAACTGGCATACATCTGGCAGTGATCCTGTACACTAAATCCATTTGGTTGGCCAGATGGCCTGAGACTTGCAGCTTTTTAATCTCACGCACAAAGCACTTTAGGCTGGAAAAAACAATAAATACAATATAATACAGCATTGTGACAAAAAGCCCCTTTTATTGGTTTTCCAGCTATAGGTATGGAAAATTATGGGCAAAGTAAGTAGTATTTTCACACTTTAACTTCCTAAAATGTGCCATATCCTGTGACTGCACTCTCTTCTCCTCTATTTCTTGTACCTAACTGAACCCCAGTGAGGGCTGAGTGATTCCTTAGGTACAAGGTTGGATGCTGGAGGCAGAGGATGGCATGACCTTCCACAACTCTTCTTTGATGAGGAAGAGCAGGACTGCAGAATCTTAATATCTCTTTTACTTCTGCTCTCTTTGGGATAAAAATCCTGCATTGCCCTTCTGCACTAAAAACAGCGACAGCTTCAGAAAGTGCATTTTTCTACTACCAGTATCTTCAAACAGCCAGGGGCCAGAAAAAACAAACACTCCATTTCCTCTGCTCTGAAAGCACATTTCTTCCTCTCAAACACCTTTCTGTATGTTATTGGGGAAAACCTTTCCTCTCATTGAGTTCTGCAGGAGTTGCAGTCTTTCCCCGCATGCCACTGATCAGTTCCTGTGCCTTCATCTGGTTTTTTCCCCTTTTGAGGCACATTCTACTAAAACCAATGTAAAACTCTGTTGTCCTGAGTTTTGCAGTTTCTCAGTGTTTCTCTTTGCTGTGATACTTTCTCACACATTCTGCTGTCAACATGGCCATGGTTTCTTGACAACTATCTATGGTTTGTTAATTGTCTCTGTTGTTTATCATTCCACTATCCTGGGCGGAGAAATATGATAGATAGATACTTTGACCAATGGAATTGAGAGGTAATGATTTCTACCTCCAATCCACGGTGATTTGTAAAAACATATAAATAAAAGTCAGAGAGTTCTGCCCTCTCTCTCTCTTTTTGCCCTCTCCTTTGCTGTCTCTGTGTAGTCTTTCATTTGGCTCTCCCTTTTAGCTCCTCGGCCTAGTCGGCCTGACCCGTGCTACAAAACTCCCCCTGAATTCATGGCTCTGTGAACAGCCATCCACTCAGGCACCGTGATATGAGCACAAACTCTCACCTGACACACCCCACCATTAAATGAGCCACACCAGGATGGGAGCACGTGGCTGTGAGTCTGTGCTCAGTGCTTTGGTGTTCCCTGCAGCCCAGCAGAAGTGTCTGCACAGCTGTGTGAGCGGAGCAGAAGCTTCCAGCATCCCATCTGTTCCTGCCCTAAAGCTGCCCGTGACCCTCACCCATCCCTTCCTAGAGCTATCCCCTCTCACCCTCTCTTTGCAAAGGGGAATGGACCATCTTTGGCTCAGGCTCCTGTTATCCACCATGCAACTAATCACTCAGAATAGCAGGGTTTAGGACACACAGATGACTTCACTCTGGCTTGTTTCATCTTCCCAGTGATGCCTTTTTCTCTGGCAGCTTCAAAGGCATCTTAGTGGATAAACTGCCTGACCTACTAAAAGAAGTACAAAGAGAATCCCCTTCTCAATTAATTCTTGTGCTCCAAATTCATACTCAGATTTGTTTCTGAGCAGCTTTCATTTCTGTTAATCAGCTACGACAGTTTTAGCTCCCTTGAGTTGTTGCTTGGCTGCAGAGCTCCTCCTGTGCTGTAATTTTCCCAATTGTTTTAGGCAGCGCTGTTGCTGAAATGGCAGAGGCCTGGACCTCAGCTGAACTGAATCAATACCTCCACCAAAGGCAATGATTTCAAATTCAGTGAAGTTAAAGCAAGCAGATTTCTGTCACCTGAGGCTCCTGCCCCTAAGTGTTACAGAGAGAGCACATATGTATCCTAGTGCCTAAAGACCTGGTCCAAATGCTGCTTTGCACTCTTCAATTCCATAAACACAACTAGCCGAGGGAAGAAGATTTCTCTACACTTCCACACCAAAGATCCTACAGTAAATTTGTGCTTCAGGGCAAGTAGGTGAATGTAACAAGAGATGTTCACAGCAAACATGGAAAATAAGCATTGTCACTGCTGTCCTACAGACAAGAAAGGGGAAGCTGGGGAAGGTTTCACCCAAGGCCATGAGGAGTATTCAGAGCGGGGCTGAGAGAAGAGGTCAGTGATCTTCACCTGTCAGCTCCGTGCTCTCTGCCCTGAGCACTGGGCTGTGCTAGTGTCCTCAATGGATGAAGAGAAAGATGTGTGGTTCAGAGTCAAGATCTGTGGATTTGTTACTGAAAAAAATGGAGAAAAAAAAATAACAAAACTATAGTGGTTTATCTATTGTCTGGGGTGGTTACCTACGGCATCTGAGGCTTGCAGATGAAGATTTGAGCTGAGAAGCCAAATTAAATAAACTCTTCTCCTTGTGCCCAGTATTCCCAGTTCCCCTGTTTGCCACTTGCTGAAATCTCTCCAGCTGGACCCACAGACACCCAGCACAGCTGGGAGAGGGGAACTCTGATTTGGACACCTCATTGCTTATTTATGAACCCAACTTCAGCCAGGCAAGTTTGTCAGTGCTGGCCCCTGCCTTTAATGCAGTTAGCATTCTGGAGGGTCTATCGATGATTTCATGCCAAATCAATTTTGGCACATTAAAGTGATTTGTCAGAAATCCAGCAAAAGATCTTTCTTAATAATTCAGCTCTCAGACTCTGCAATGCTGGTGGAAAGGCAGTACGTGCCTGCATAGGTGCCCTCAATTAGCTCTAAAAATTTCAGAAAGATTTTACTGGAATTTAAAGCATTTTAACACATTCATTTTAAACATTTGCTTTTAATGTTAACACTGAGTGAGTTGTAGTTTGCTTCAAGGTAATTTTGAAAGAAAAGAAGTAAAAATTGTCTTTAAGGAAAAGTATTTGCACTTGCAAAAATGAACATCAGATTGTGAAAAAGTACACTAGAAAAGTAGCCTTGCTGTACTTGATGTTAGTCAGGCAACCCAGCTGTATTTCTACCAGAGCAACGATGGTGCACAAATAAGCAAATTTATCAGTGTCCTTTGTGAGGCATGTATCAGCTCCTTCCAAAATATTCAAACTTTCACCCCATGTGTGGATTCATACAAATGGGACAGCCCATGGCTTTCTGATTTGTAAGTGATACATGTCTGAGATGAAGGATCAGATCAGCTGACTTTATGGGAAAGGTTACTTACACCGTACTCAAAGCTATGAAAAGAAGAAATATGAAATTCAAAGTTCCTCCTGCCTTTGTGCTTTGGGTGAGGCAGGTTCAGAGGTTTAGTAAATGCTGCAGACTGGGAATGCTGAAGATCATGGATGTTTAGTTGCACTCTGGCTTGGATACGTACATTGTTAGCAGTCACTGGTTTGGTTGGGTTTTTTTTGTGTTGAAGGATATCAATTACCAAAGAAACAGCCAGGGATGCTAAACAGCTTGAAACGGGAAACCACCTGAGCTGCCAGCTCATTGAGTGAGTGTTGGAGAGAATGTGCTGCAGCACAGAGACACAATTGTCTGGGGTCCATCCAAAAAGCACTGCCACCCAAATTCATGGCAGCTAACCATAAAGGAAAAGGAAAATGAACGTTTCTGCATTTCCATTATGGAATTTACCATCTACCCCTCTTTATGGGGCTTGGATAGGGCCCCAGCACCAGCTGAGGGCTTTGGGTCCAGCTGTCTGAGATGTCTGGCTCTGGCTGTGGCATCCCAGCCAGGCAGAGGTGACACTGCCTGGCACTGCCACCTCGCTGGGCACTGTCCCTGCAAACCTCTCCAGAACCCCTGGAGTGCTCCCCGCTCTGCTCCAGGGCTGGGCTGTTGGCAGTGCTGCCAGCCAGGGGGGCACCTCCTCCCCAGGGAATGTGCCCACTGAAAACTGCTTTTGGGGTGACTAAAAATGACATTAGGGAACATAAAGATTACCCCAGACAGCCTGTAATGTGTGAGAATCTTGTGGTAACGGACCTGAACACAAACGTGTGTTATAGAAATTGATGTCACATACAGGAAAAATCAGTATTTTTCCCTGACTTTCCACCATGCAGGATGTTCAAGGAGACCTTTACAAGGGGACTAAAGATAATGTCCCAAAAAACAAAGAGCTTATTTTGCTCTAGGTAAATGTACTGATATGCATGGGTGGCTTTCCCAGTTCTGGCACATCGCTTCAATCTTTTCTTTCTCACCATGTGAACAAATGTTTGTTTGCTTCAAGTTCAAAACAGGCTTTCCAAGGCAAAATCCATCCAGATGGTCACCAGACTAAGGGGGGAGCCTCAGATTTCTCTAAACAAGTTTTTAAACCAAAGAAATTGTTTTCTACAATGTTCCTCACTGATGATGCCTATTCTGCTCTTGCTCACGACACTGATGGAATAAGCTGCTTTTGTTGATTAAAGCTCCAGAATCCCATAGGCAGCCTAAATCCTATCAAAAGGTTCATCTTCTCAGATGTTCTTTTTAAGTTCTTTAACTACGGTTTCTGAATTCTCCCTCCTATTTCAATCCTCACAGCTAAGCCCTTCATGCTATCTTTATGTAGTTCCCGGGAATGACACAAGCGCTGTATGCAGCACATGTTTAGTCTGAATTACCACCTATTTTATTGTTGTGCACATACCCCACATAGAACTGCACTCCTCATGTGCTGCACGGTACTGGTACAGTCAAATTCAGCTGTGATTACAAACACACTGTGCAAAGCAGGACAATCATCACATCCCAGCCCTGCACATCCTAAGCCCTTGTGCAAAATCCCCTTTCCTAGGCAGGGAACTTTATAACCAATACTGGAGTGCTGCAGAACACTGATGCTGAGGAGCTCGGGGACTGCTCGATGCGATGCTGTGGTGCAGGTGAGGAGGGATCTGCTCACCATTAGGCAGCTAAAGATCTTGAAATTCCCAGCTTCAATCCCTGCTCCATTGGTGTGTGTGACCTTGGGAAGCACAAAAAGTCTCTGCCTCAGTGAAGTGGGGAAGAATGTGTTTCCTCACCTCCTGTAGCCCTCAGGCTAAATCCCTGAAAGCTGCTCAGTGCCTGTGGACACAGTGTAAGGATAGTAAATTTATAGTCTTTCCATTAACTTTGGATGAGACCTTATAGGCACTGTGCATTTCTCTCAGTGTTAAAGCAAGCCATTATCCTTATTTCCATCTGTTCTTTCTCTGCCTGTGTCCTTTAAAGCAAAGGCTGACGAGGTCGAATGAGTGTGTGCCTCAGAAATAAGCAAAGTGAAACAAAACTCCTCATCAAAGTATGTCTTCAAGAAAAATATATACATAGGTTCAAGTCTGAAAATTTTGCAAATTATTTTGTGAACCATCATAAAGATTGTCTTTGAGGCTTGGATCAGTGACACCTCCTCATCAGCCTGCTCAGGCCAATGGCACAGCTGGGTTTTAAATAAGTAATTTCTGAGTATTGGCATGTTTTAGTTACAAAACACTTTCACTTTACAATCTTTGTAAAGCTGGCTCAGAAATGGACAGTGTAATTGACTCATTTGAGAAGAAAAACACAAAAAACTTACTACAGCTAGAGAAATCCAATTCAACAAAAGGATAATTTCTACCCAACGGAGTCATGCTCACCCACAGCAACTGTATTTTTACCAGATGTTAAGAGACCTATAAAATCACATGAAACTGGACAGCTAAGTGTTGGCTTTGTATAAACCCAGCTGCAGGAAAAATTGGAGCAGCCTCTCTCTGAGAAGGGGAAATGCAGATTGGTGACGTGGTACCAGCACAACCTCTGAAGAAAGAAAAAAGAGTTGTAGTATCCTTAAAACTCCTGTCTTAAACCTCACACATGCATTGGCTCTCTCTTAAACTCTGTTTAGCTGGTGCCAAATATCCTCCTAAAACGTCTCCATAAATCTAAATTGCCAGCTCCTGGGGAAAGTGCAGGTCCTTACCTGTGTTAGAGATCCTCTGTTGCTCTGCCTGCATAAAGGTTTAGGAAATGATGTTGTAGCCCCCTTTAAACACTGCTCTGTTGGTAACACCATAGTCAGAGACCTGGAAATATGATCAATAGTTAGGAATAAATTCCATTTCATTGCATTTGAGCCTAGATAACGTTAGGTTCTTTTATAATGCATTCTCAGCAAGCTTCAGCATCTTTCAGGTATCAGAGAAAAACCTGACCTCCAGCAAGTGGCCTGGGAAAGCCTTTCAGAGCAGCAGGTCCCTCACCTCAGCTGCAGCAGGTTCAAAGTTGTAAAAGAATGGCCAGGGAGTTACTTGCTCCTTCTCACAGGCATCACAGCTCCTCTGGGGATGCAGAAATCTGCTTTTCCAGCTCTACAGAGTAGAAAATCAGTGTTGGGGTAAAGCCAGACAAGAGCAAGGGGACTCAGGAAAGCTCTGAAAAGCTTCTTGCTGGACACTTTTGAAACTGAACAAAATAGGTGAGAGCAGGGGGAATGGTTTATTTTGCTTCCAGGGTGATTTTCATGTGAATTTAGTGAGATTACGAGATGGTCCTTCCTCTTCCTAAGTGGGAGGGTGTGAGGGATAAAGGTCAGACACTGAACATTTCCAAAGGGCCCCATTCTGGCATGCCTTGGTTTTCAAAATATTTTTACCGTTGTTCAGACCCTGCTCAGAAAAGAACAGCATCACGGACTTCTTTGATAAGCATCAAAAGAGGAATAAACAGAAATTGATACCTGACACCGTGAGGTTGCTCCTGAATTTACACTGCTCCCTTTATTCCTTCAGTGTACACAAGACTCCTGGGTGCCTACGGGAGTCTGGATTTCTACCAAAGGCTCTTGGGAGCAACTTCTGCTTCTGTTAAAGAGGCTCAGCTTTAGTTCCCCAAACAAATCAGTTGGCAACAAAGGTGTTAAAACTCTGTATTCAGTACTAGAAAACATGGGAGGAGTGAAATGTCCATTTGAAAATGCATTTCTATCCATGTGTGGATAGGCCTTTGTGTCTGGAAGTGTTATCAAGGTTAATTAGAAAAATTATCTCATCAGAACAGAAAAAAATCAGGTGAGTGGAATCTCTCTGCCTGAGACACGCTAATCTTTCCCTGCTCGGTTTCCAGTGCAACTGTGATCCATCAAAGTCACTTCCCCGTGCAGTCCCTCGAGGACATCAAAAGTTTAGCTCAGAGTGGCAATACTTGCATTGCGTCCTCAGTATTCATGAACTTGGGTGGTGCCACTGCTTTCTGCCACAAAATACCATTGAAAAAAAAATTTAAAAAGCAATGCTGACATATTTATTCCATTAAATACTGTTGCCCTTTGCAAAGATAGTCAAATGTTTCTCTCTGTGGTTTGGGAATGCTTCCCTTGAGTTGAAAAAAATCCTGGCCTTTCTCTGCCTCCTTCATCATTTAGTTGTCCTTGTTCAATATTTACTTACATGCTCTTTAAATTATTTTGTTTTCTTCTAATAAAATATGATGCCTGGCCAGGCAGGGCAGTGAATAGGAGGTGCATCTTGGCAAGAGTGGCTTTCAAAGGAAAAATTAATGGTATCACTGAGTCTGTGCTTGCTCAGGTTCCACCCCACTACGTTTCTTCCTTTTTTCAAGTGGGCAGCCACCACCACCGATATCTTGCTGGTTGCTCAGGCCATTGATTTTGAAATGTTCATTGTCTCCTTCAGTAAGGTTTTTATGGATCAAAAAGTCTCACACAGCATGATTCAGTGCTCACCTGTCATGCAAATTGGGTACTAGTTGGAAAAGATTGCAAGAGAAGCCAGGTATTTCTGTTGTCAGCTATAATGATGTTTCTCACACTCTCCTTCGGGAGGATTTTGCTCTGTCTGTAGTTCCTAGCCTTCTCTCTCATCATTCACAGGACTCATTCCTTCGACTTCAGTTTCAGGAGAGCAAGATTTAGCCCAAGATGCCTCCTCCAAGAAAAATAAACCGTTCACTCTTTTGTTTTCACTGTCTTAAGAGTCACCCACCCACAGGATGCAGGCCTTTGCCTCATCTCTCTGCTTGGGCACTGCTCCTCACACAGGGTGAAGGATGGAGCTCCAAAGTTCCAGGCTGGGATCAAGGAGGGACAAAATTGTCAGCACCAAGATCTATTTTTACATTTTACTACACAGCATCACCATAAATAAAATGGAAAATCACTGCTGCAGCTCTCTCGCTTTCTCCTTTATCAGTCATTGTCCTTTCTGCCGTGGCAACACAAAACAAGCAAGAGAGAAAACAAATTAAATTACTCTCTGGTGCATGAAAAAAAATAAAAAGCCATTTAGTCCAGAATTCCCACTGGAACTGTCAGGCTGCAACGGGGAGAAGAATCTCGTAATAGCCCTGCTGCGGTGTGCAGGAGCATTGAGCGCTTGTTGATCTCGTGGCCAAGCACCGTGCATGGGAAAGCTCCAGTCCCTCGGCAAGGGGTGCAGGGAGCCAGGGGACCGTGCCTGCAAACTCTCCTGGGCACTGGGAGTTCCCACAGCCATCAATTCATTAATCCCAGCCGTGCTCACAGCACCACCGCTCCGGTTTCACAGCCAGAGCAGCATCTCAGGCACAGCTCGGGCTGCCCCTGCACTCTGCAGCTGCAGGTCAGAAAGTTTCCAGCCTCCAACTCACCTGGTGTGTAACACAGGCTGGCTCCTGAAATGCATTCTTAAAACTCAGTTTTGATTCCACAATTAGAGACCCTCTTCTCTGCTGCGAAGTGTTTGTTTTGTTCGGTGCTGATTTGGAGTCTCCCTGATGAGCAGTTAACGAGATGTCAATTAATCATGCAGATGGGAAGAAATAGGTATACAGACGATTGCTCTACCTGGAGCTAAGACTTGGAACTTTTTATAGTTAGTTTTCTCTTTTTAGATTCTTTTGTTTATTTTTGTTAATAATTTCCGTGACTTTCTGCTTTTGCTGCTGAAGATAAACAGATGCTCAGTCCCTCCACTGTGCCATTGTCTTACTGGTCCTGAAAAGACACATTTCTGGCAAATCTTATTTCACATTGAATACAAAGCCATATGCCTGTGTAAGGGGTCCCATTCCTTCAGAAAGTGTGCACCTCCTGCATGGACACTGCCTGGATTGTCAGCATGTGTCTGCAAATCCAGTTTTTCTCCAAAACACCGTGCTTCCTGAGGATATACACAGTAACTTTGCACTTCAGAAGGGGCAAACATCATTTTGTCACCATGCACGACATTGCACCAACAGTTACAGGTACTTGCAGTCCCTAAGCCCCAGCCAGAGCCTTCCTTAGTTATGGAATTACTTTGGAAACACATTTAAGATTTCAGGACGAAACTCACGAATTCACAAGGTACATAAAGGTGATGTTGATTGGCAGAAAATGCAGCTGGGCTCAGGAAAGCTCAACACACACAGCAGTGTCAGGGCTCCAGCTCAGGCCATCATCTGAAAAACCACCAGCCATAGCCACCCTGTTAAACCCCAGTGTTTTCTTCATCATCAGGCAATGAGAGTCAGGGCTTCCATACTAAACTGTCCTGGAGGATTCAGCAAGGACAACCAAATGATTTCCCTTGCACCACTGCTTAGAAGGATAAATCTGAGTAATTCTGTAGATTTAGAGGGCTGGGGAGCAGAGAGTGCTGTGCTAATGGTGCCCAAGATGTGAACTCACCAGCAGAGAGTCAGACAAGGGGCGGCAGTGCTGCTCAATTTCCACTCAGGACAATTCCTTGGCTGCCAGATGAGCCGGTTTGGACCATGCAGGTGTGGGTATATCAGGGTGCTCTGGCTGCCTGGCTGTGTTTTGACATGAGGGGCCCAGATGGATGGAGCATAAGGAGAGGCTGCAGAGATCAGGGGCCAGCAGGATCCTGGTGGAGCTTCCCAGAGGAGATCCCTCCTGGCCCCCACATCACCCAGTGAAGGTGAATCTCCTCCACCATAGACACAGTCACAGAAATCCCACACCAAAAGTGAGGAATTCCTAGAGGAACTGGGCAGGGCTTGGGAACAGCTCCTCCACAGCTGCTCCTGCAAAGCCATGTCCTGGGCCACTGTCCTGGGGCGCTGTGCAGTCCTCACATGTCCTTTCCTCTTCCACCCATTGGGAGTTTCCCCTGTTAATTTGATTTTGAAGTTCTGTGTTTTCCTGAGCATATGCACTGTTTTTTCCTTCTTTTTTTTTTTTTTTTTTTTTCCCCTTTTCCTTTTTTTCTCTACTCCTATATTTTTCCCTGGCAAAACTTATCCTGTGATTATTTGAAAGGCTGCAAAGGCATCTGGGGAGTTTCTCTTGCGCTGTTATGATTTAGGCTTGAAATTGCTTAATTGCTGTTTCCTATACTTCTCATTTTCAGCTCCCTAATGACTGTATCAATTTGTTGCCTATTATTCCCAGTGACAGGGCAGTGGTTTTTGTGAGTGTTTCCACAAGCCATTTTAAAAACTCTTTCCTGTGAGCTGCAAGAGGATCCGGCTTTTTGTCCTGGTTTGCTCCTTGTTCCTCGGGCCAGGAGGAATTCCCACATCAGGCACCAAGGGTTGCAGGCGAGATTATATTTGGTTATAACTTCTGAATGCCACTAAACATGCTCAAAGATTTCTTATCACATATTGCTTTTAATTTAAATTTTTTAATACTGATGGCATTCTATTGAATTTTTGCGAGGAATTACAGTAGTTATATATTTATAAGCATCTTGAGTTAAAAAACACATAGCAAACAAGGACAACAGAGACAGAAAGGCAGGAAAGCAAAACCACAGTGATGTGAACAAGTGACAACAGTGGAAAATAAAACAGGTATAAATTAAGTCACACTTACACTGGGTTAAATTAGAAATTAGTCCACGAAACTCACTGCTACAATGTTTGTGAAGCAAATAATTAAATTCAGGATGTGTTTCTACTGTTGTTCTCTACCCTGGGAAAAACACACTGCATTTGATCCAGTCCCCCAGGGTCAAGCAGGGACCCTTTTCAGGACAAATTTGTGTAACAAACTTGTGACTGTTTGTTAGTGCAACAAGAAGATAGCTCATAAATCACATTATATATTGCTAAATAACTTTTTTGTTGGCAATAAACTCACTTGTTAATCTTCTACATACAAGCTGGTTTGGTTTTAGGACAACTCAGTTGTCTCTGCTGTCTGTACAACCTCAGGTATTGGTTAAAAAAAATCCTCATTTTTATTTCCTCTTTTGTATTGATGGGCACTTAATGTAACATGAGTCAAACACAAGTTAAACTTTACCGCTTACATCTGTTACAAATGTCTTTGTGAACAGGAATAGTGTTAATAATCTATTTTCAAATGGATTTCTCATACTGATCAGTGGGAGTAGTAACATTTTAAAATGGGCTATGATTAGAATAAAGCAAGCTTATGAATGGTGTCCAGTGTAGTATCAGCCCTCTGAAGCCATGTGGCACCGTGTTTAGGGGATGACAGGTGGGAGCCAGCGTTGAGAAGGAGACCCCCCTCAGTTCCAAGCGCTAAGGGAGGACACTCAGCATATGTCCCTCCAAGAAACCTAAATGGAGTTGGAAGAGAAATTGCTAATGATGCCTTCATAAATTACCTTCTTTCCTGGCTCTAATGGAGTAATTTCAAGCTTCTGACACCTCACATTATGACCTGATCACAGAACCTCACGGGAGCTTCTGACACCGATGGTCACTGGTATTTCTTAACCGTACAAACCAGGATTTGGTATCTGCAGTGTGTGACAAGCACAGCTACAGCCAGGAGGTGAGGCTTCCTCCAGGGCTCTGACCTCTTGTGGATTTTCAATCAGGCTGAGAGAGCTGGGGCTGTTCAACCTGGAAGTGTCCAAGGCCAGGTTGGATGGGGCTTGGAGCAACCTGGTCTCGTGGAAGATGTTCCTGCCCATGGCAGGAGGTGGAACAAGATGAGCTTTCAGGTCCCTTCCAACCCAAACTTTTCTGTGATTCTGTCATTCTAACATTCTGCTTTTATTAAGTACATTGTTTACTAAATTTATAATTTTGCTTAATTTCATTTAGCCTCACTTTCAACAATCATCTGCATGATTCCAGTTTTCAGGATTTAATGGCTGGATCCACAGGGCAAAGTCCCAGTGCGTTGGACCCACAGGGCGCTGAGTTCCTCTACGTCAGGTGCATCATTTCAAAGGTGTCATCCCATACTGGCCATTTTGTTAGCCTGCAAGTTATCTGGAAAGGTCAGATCTCAGTTCCGTTCCTCATCCTAGACCTGAGAGCACACTGTTCATGGTATATTTTATCCTTTAGCACAGCTCTCACTGGAGTGCCTGAATAACTTACAGGTTGCACTGTCACTTCATATAAATTCACATACAGAGAAAGTTTAAAACTCAAATAACTGCCAGTCAGAAACATGACTGGACAAATGCCAATTTTTGTCCAATTTTATTCAAAACATTTACAGCTTACTTGGTTACTTTGATGTAGTGCATTGGGTCAAAATACCCACCAAGCACTTTTTTTTGTGTTTGAGGCATGTCTTTAGAATTAGCTTAGACAAGGTGCATTACCCTTGAATTATCTGTGTGAGCTAAAGCAAAGCAGATGCAGGAAGAATGTGATTATCTTGGTAATGTTTGTGAAACAGCTGCGAGTGCTAGCAGTAGAATACAGCACCCTTCTCTGTTACTAATGGTGTTGCCACCAGGTTAATAATCCACTGCACACCCACCACCTCCTTACTCAGTCTACTGGCTGCACATGTGAAAAAAATATCACCAGGAAAAGGTCATATCAGAAATATCTATTTCAAATTAGGTTTACTCATTGAAACATTGAACGGAGTCTTCTGGCTCCTACGGCATCAAATCCCACAGGTCGGTAAAAAACAAGAATCATCTTTCTGTTCCCTTCATTTTCTTTTCCAATTTATTTTCCCTCAAAACAACTTATTATAAAAGCACAAGAACATGACGAGACCAGGCATGATGCAGGCTCCCCTCTGCAATCATTTTTTACCACGGATTGGTGATTGCTGAGCCCAGAGGACAGAAGAAAAGGTGTGTGGCTGCACTCTCTCCCAGGCAGCATCCTGTGCCCAGCCTGGCCCAGTTTTGTGGGTGGCAGGGAAGGGTAGGGGCAGCCAAATTACCTCTGCATTGGCAGCCAAGGCTGAACTCAGGAGTCCCTGGGGGGCAATTTGTTTTGCCTGAGGGTGATGAGGTGAAAGGCAGGTGCTTTTTGAGGCTGACTGCACTGCACACATTCTTTCTGTAAAGGACCTGGAAGAGGCTGGGAGATGTTCTGGTGTTATCACATTCACTTTGTCTTCCTCTCATCCTGGATTGTGTAGCCCATAGGAGAAAATCTCCAAACATGCAGCCTTACCTCCCTCAGGGCCTGGTTTCTCTCCTGTGCCAACGGGTTGGGGCCATCCTTGAGCAGCCACTCCTTCCATCCTGCCTGCAGGTGCATCTTGCTTGATCCACGCACAGGTAAAGCCAAAGATAAAGGTCCTTCATCCCTCTCTGTCTCTGGAAATAAACAGGAAAGGTGGGGAATCAAGTGCTGCGCAAGGCACTAAGTCATACCTGACACAAAGTTATAATGTGAGATGAACCAGAAATGTAAGGACTTTAACACCCAGCTCACAGCAGGCTGGAATATGTGGAAATTTTTCTAGGCATGACTGCTTCACAGATTTCAATCCCTGGTTAAAAAAAAAGAATCTGTAAAGACGTCCCGCATTTGCCAACGAAAGGAAATTGACAAAGGAAAGATAAAATACTTCTATATTTCTGTCACCAGCCTCCTAGGGAATAAGTACAGAGCTCCATCTTACTCCTCAGCACCGCACAAGATACAGAATGCAAAATTTCCTTCTTGAAATACTTTGGCACAAACAACTATTCTGCACTATTTGTTTAGAAATCCAGTGGGGCTTCACTGAATAAAAGCTAGCATCTTCATACTGGTAGTTGAAATAAGAATTAATTTCATGCACAATTGGCAGCGCAGAAGGAACTTCCTTGATATCCAAAGAGGAAAGGATTTTATGAGGCTGCATACGTATTTATGATTATTTAAGGTTCTTGTTATAATGAGGATCCTTTAAGGAGAGGAATTTCGTATTTTAATTTGCATAAAGACAATAAAAACTCTTTGAGAAGCAATTTCTTTCTGTATAAAAAGTGAGAACATAGCACCTTAGTGGCACAGACATCTGTTACTTAAGCAGATGCCACCATGTAAACTCCATCAAGCAGCACAATCCACCAATCAGCAACCACCCAAACTCCATCTGCAGCCAGAATTCAGTGGGTGGCTGGGAGCCTCCAAAACAGGTTGAGGAATGATGGGCTTTGCTCCAGCGTCCTTATTACGCGTCCAGTGGCACTTATTTGTTCATCGTTACCAAACGCTGCCACGCCGCTCCGGAGCCGCTCTTTGGTGTGAAGTTAATTCCCACGATCCACAATCGGCAATTCCTGCCCGCAAGATTCGCCTCCACGGAGCGCCGGCCCCTGACACGCGACTGAGTACCCATCTGCTTTGTTTCTCATTACAGCTGAGGCTCAGCGGCCTCACTCCCGAGCTGATGTATCAATATCTCTGCCAGAGATTAAATATTGCCTGCTTAAGTGCTACATGCGGAGATACAAATGCGCGGGGCCGAATTCAGCGGCCGAGCAGCACCGGCAAAGTCTGAGGCTGATAAGCCCTTTCTGAAGTCAGCTTACACTTTAAATCAGGAGTTCATGAAAGGCATTAAGAAAAACTATTATATTACTAGAATGGATGGCAGTACAGTTTATATGTTACACCTTGAAGTAAGCAGCAGGATTTTCAATCACTTGATAACCTTGAAACTGCTAAGGTATCAAATTGCTATCATGAATATTGTGCAGGAGCGGAAATAACTCAGAAAGCTGCCTTTGTGAATAATAATGTGGGAAAGAGCAATGTTCTTCTGGACTAGGCTCACAATAGCACCGACAAGCAAATACACATGAAGGCAAGGCATGTAGTTAAACAAGCACATTTGCATTTGCCTATATATCAATCAGTTATCGGTGCAGCTGCATCTTACCTGGCCCACAGAGAAAATAAAAAGCCTGCTAGATAACTTTGCCAGGCAGGAAAAAGAAACTGCAAGGGACTCATTTTTATATATGCACTTGAAACTATTAGGATAAATACCCTCTACTTTGACAGACATTGTGTATTGAACAAGTATTTAAGAAAACCACACAGTGCAGCTCCATCCATGCAGGAATTTCATTTAAAACAACGTATCTTCCTGGTTGGCATGGAAGAGATGTTAACACATCCTGAGCCCTGATTCTGGTTTCATTCACTCTGGATGAAAATGCTGAGATTTCCTACATACGGGAAAGCTGAGCCAGTCCTCCAGGCTCCCATGTTTATGCCCTGAATCAGTGGAGTTTATACCAAACTCCGTTTTTGTTCTGAAGTACAGAGCGGGTTCAGTCTTGTGGCATTTTCAGGTGACACAGCCTACTGAGATCATCTGACAGCTATGTGAAAACTCAATGTCTGGAGTGATTCATCATTGTGTCAGATTGTCCTGCACTTTGTCACAATGACTGACAATAGGGGAAACTTGGAAATAATACAAAGATTCAATGCTGGCTGATAATGCCTGCATTGTGATTAAAGCGGGCGGGGAGCACATGAGGAGAATGTTAATTTTGTCCCCCACCCCCAATTTCATACTGCTTGTGCTTTCAACAGCTGGGTGTCTGCACTTGCTTTCTTAATCTTCACTCCTGTGGCATTTTTAAGTGCAGAGCCTTTTTTTCAGCATGTTAAAGAGCCATATTATTACAAATGCAAAAAGAGGTAATATAGCGCAGAAGGATAAAATCTGCCAGGCACTGCTTGGGAAGGAGCATCTCTGGTGGATGTGCCCTTCCCTCCCAAATCCTAACCTTATCATGGAACCTCACTAGCATCTTAAAGAATGGTAAAAACATGTGGAGCAACAATAAAACCCAGCAAGGGTGGGTAAATTTGCATGTAGAATGGGATCTTGCAGCAGGGTCTTATAAAAAATAATTATGGAAAAATATTCCCTTTATTTTGCATTGACTCACAATAAAGGTTTAAGGTAATTGCTGACTGGACAGGGAATTCACACTTGAACAGCCAGAAAAAGTTGTTGCAGCGAGTCACATGTTCTAAAGATCCTCAAGTTTTATCAGTCTTCACACCAACAACATCAGAGAGCATGGACTTGCTGGGTAATTAACTGGGAGGAAAGGAGAGGCCTTTCCTGTGGGCTCCAGCTGCCCAGGTTATTTTATTGGTTAAAGAATGGGGCAAAAACCCCAAACAGCAGCAAGAATCACCAAAATAACCATTCTGTATCTACCACAGTAATGAAGGCCGCAGAATTTCTCCCATATCTGAAAATAAAAGAGGAGCAAGTGGCTCTGGCTTGTGTCCCCTGTCCAGGGAGGGGACAGTGGCCTTGCTCCGGAATATGCAGGATGGGACAATTTGCCCCAGAGGATTTGCCCTGCAGGCACTGGTGTGGCACATGCTGCATCACCTCACAGGTGATTTTTAAAAATGGAGGAGCACAAATTTCTCTGAAGAATTTTACTTACTTGCAAAGTCAGAGGGTGTTTGTAATTTCAGAGCTCATTTTCACAAGCAACCCACTTAATCAGATGTGTGCTACTGTGCTTCAGAAGCTGGGCCTGTAGAAGTAAAGCAAAAAGACATTTCTGACAGAGGAGGAAGAAGAAGAAGACGACAATGACGATAATGACGACGATGACAATGATGAAGGAGGATTGAGTTATCTAATTGGCACTAGCAGTGTATTTTTCTTTAAGCAAACACTAAGTTTAAAAGGAGTCAGAAGAAAAAATGGGTAAACCTCCTGCAGCCTTGGTGCTCTGCTGTGAGCCACTGGCTCGTTGTGTGAAGAGCTGCACGGAGCCAAAAGTGGTTCAAGACCTCAGAGAGAAGCCAGGGTCTGACTCTGGCCTTGTTTCTGCTGATATAGAGCTGGAAAACCACAGGCCAAGGTGGAGTCCCTCTGAACTGGCACTGGTGCACCTGAAAAAAACGAGATCAAATTAAAACAGTGGGTTAGGTTTGAGTGAGCTGGGAGCTGAGGTGACGTAGGTTGGTTATTTTGGAGCCCAAACTGCGTTTTACTGTGATCATTGAGCATTTTGTCCCTGACAAATACAGGCATACAGCTTGGAAGTGTTTAATGAATTGGTACATTAATTTAGGCTCAATGACACTCTCCATCCCTGACTGTGAAACTGCTCAGTGAACACAACGGTGTGGTTTATCGAATTTCAGGGTGCTGGGTGAGGATGCAAGAACTAGGCAGATGCTAAAATACATCTCCACAATAAATGACCCATAGATTAGAAAGATGTCAGAAGTTATCTGTTAAATAAAGCTCCACAAACATTGCAAGCTGATGGAAAGACATTTTATTGATGTTGGAAAATCTCATCATTGACTTTATTTTCTTTAAAATGAGCAGTAAAAAGCCAGACATATTTTTTCACTCTGTTGCTTTGGGAAGATGAGTTTGAACCATCAGCTTAAGGTCTCTGGACCTTTAACTTGTGACAATGGTGATGGAAGATGCAAGTTTCCTAAAATGTTTGAACAAGCAGAACAGTATCTGTCCATGTAGATATTGAAGATACAGTCAGTGAAAGCAATACAAATCCACCATGAGATTACAATCTAAACACCTGGGAAACAATTGCCATGTTCAATCATTCAGGTGAAATCATGGCTGGCCTTTAGACTTCCCATCAACTTTTTTTCCCCCACTTGTTTCCTTCTTATAATTAACATCTAGTATTGAGTACAAAATTTTTTATTTTTATTTCACAAAAACCACTCTTCCATTTGGATTGCAATTATCTTTGCAATATTTTAAAATTAAGAAAACAGCAAAAAAAAATAAAGAGCAGCTTCACTTTTAATGCTCTAGTTTAATTAAAAAATTGTTCAAGTAATTTCAAAATGTAGGCATTAAAATACCAATTAAGCTTAAGGCAATTTTTCCTATTAATTTTGATGACATCAATACAGGGGTGTCACATAAAGGTGACCCCTTAGAGACAGGTTATTTTGAATTTAACATTTGACTCTACTAGTGCTGAGAGAAAATGAATTAATTTATGAAGAAATTACATCTATTTGGCTAATGCCAACAGGCTGCACTTTGAAAACCACGTCACATTTCTCACAACCAGTAACTTGGCAAATGTAGCCTCCTTTCAAGGTTTTAATTACAAAATTTTACTTCTCAGATGTCCATTTTGGGTGATCACCTTGTTGAAAAGTTAAAATATTTTAGTGTAGTTTTAACTGTGCAGTATGAACAGAACTGGAATTTATAGTTTGAGATAAAGGCTATTCTAAAGTGCAGTAATTATTTTTAAAACCGTTTATTGTTCTAATTCTGTGTTGGTGGTTAAATGATAAAAGTCATTTATTACCTGAACTCTAATGCGGGAATAGAGCGAGTTTTCATGGGGGCAGTAACACTAAAGAAAGCAGAAATTTCTATATCTGAGTATTTACAATTAACATTTTGTGTGTAACTGGACGCCTTAAAAAGCTCAGAATAGACGACCTTGCAGAAACAGTAACTGGGAGTATCCTTATGGACCCAGAGAAACTAATTCTTTAAGCCAGCCTGGTTATGATGGATTTAAGTTAAATTGATCTCATTTCATTTGAGATCTTAAATTGGTTAATGAGGCTGAAATATGCTGTATTTCAGGGCAGTTGTACTGATCTGGACGAGGAACAGAATTTATGCTGACGTTCGAGTCAAGTGCAAATACCACCATCACTTCTTCATTACCACGTTAACTGGTGTGATCTGTTCTGCTCAGCAGAACTGGAACAAAATGTCAGGTTCCTAAATGAAGAAGCTCCTGGCTCTCCGTGAGAAACCGGCTGATTGGCTAGAAGTACTTCAACCTTTATTTAATTCATGCCTTATAAGTGCTCTTTGGCAGGAGCTCTTGGGATCTGATCTTATGTCACACTTACTGAAACTCATTTAATTATTGCAGCTGAGGAGGGCAGGGAGATGGTTATCTCACCAGGAAAATCTAATCCTCTTCTTTATCAGCTCAAGCCGCAGCCGGGGAAGTTGCTTTGGATTCCTGTGCTTCCCTCAGCCCCGCCCCGGGTAACTGTTTGTCAGTGCATGACCCTTCTTTTTGGGGGTTTTTCACAGGGCATTTCTACCAGAGATTTAGAAGGGGTTTGCGAGCAGATGTCCACAGCCTCCCTGTCCTGGAAATCTCTGAGCCGCTGCTCCTTGCCATCCTTAAATCGGCAACAAACTCGTTAAAGGTGGGACTGCAAACATCCCTAGTGGTTGTTTCAGTTGCCAAGTGAAAAGAATGGGGTAATTCGGATACTCTGCACCCCCAGGCAGCCACTGCCGAAGCAGGGACCCGCCGTGCCTTCACACTGCCACAGTGCTGCTCAGGGGCTGCAGCCCCAGCGCCTCTGGAGCACAGGTTAATATCGAATTTTAATACAGACCAAACTCCTGCCGTGGACTTCAAAGTGCTTTTCATGGGTCCTTGGTGAAAAACTTTTATGCTTTGTTCTAAAGAGTGGGAAAAGGCAAAACCACACATCCTCTGCCTTTATGAGCAAAACATGAAATGGTTTTGATGGAAAGCACGTGCAGAATAAGGGATTCAGCCTAAGGCTAAAGACAGGGAAACAGTGACTTTTATAGCTTTGAAAATTGGCATTATGACCATCATTAAATTAAAGTATCTCTCTTCGTGGGGGACTTTTATTTCATCAGGGGTTGAACATCTCTTAGCGCAATTAGTCACCCCCAAAGTGCTGTCATCATAAAACTTAGCATTTTGAACTGGAACTTTAGAAAATTGGAAAAAACCAAACCATTTTGAGCAAGAATGTTGAGTAGAGGCGAGTCTTAGACCAGGATGGTCAGATTTATGATAAATCCTTATCTCTGTGATTCTCTTTTCACAAATTCCAACCTGAGCAACATACAAAATAAATGGTATAAATGTTTCCTTTGAAAACTTTTGTGTACTTCATGATTACACAGCTTATGAAGTTTAGGAGCCTTGGGCAAGCCAGCGAACGTGTAAGAGGAACGCTTAAGAATTGTTTGTATGCTTGATTTGTTTTACAGTGCATTTGGTCTTTAGTTTTGATTGGATTGTCTTACTGAAACATGAAGGGCATTTAGAAAGTAAGGAAGTGAATAGGATACATTTGCAACTATATGCCCAAAAGCAAGATCTTAATGTCAGAAGTAAATTATAACAACTTAGGTTACTGATGACATACATTATAATTCAAAGCTTGGCAAACCCCATCAAGGTTGTTCTTACCATGATCTGACAAAAATATCTTTAAAGTCTTGTGGTTTTCAGAATTTATTTATGCTAGGAACTTCATAAATAAAACCCAAGTTTTACCAAAGGTAAACCTATTCCTTCTAAATGCTTCTGAATCTTTCTAAAAATTAAAACATTGAGCCAATAATTGTCAGAGTGGGACGGTTCTAGTGGGTAAGACAGGTTCAGTCTTTATTGGTTGTTCTGGCATTTTTGGGTGACCTTGAAGTATTTCCTAGGGATGGATCTATAAAGGACTTAGGTGGTCAGGTCTAAACTTGTTGCTATAAGTGAGGGTATCCCAGGCCTGTAAACCCTTCTGCAGGTGGTGTGGGCTGTGCAAATGTGGGAAGTTTTGCTTGTGAACAGCAGAGAAGCACAGGAGACTTCATGTTCACCTGGATGTGGCAGCTCTCTCCGTGTGTAACCTGGAGGATTTTCCGTCTCAGCATCCCAGGTCCCTTATCCATGCAAAGGCAGCTGCAGTGCTCAGGCCAGGGGTGTTCCAGCTCCCTGCTCTGCCTCCGGCAGCAGCCCTGGCAGTGGCAGGAGCAGAGCAGTTCTGTCTGTGCAGCTCATTGCACTGGTAGGAGCATCCATCCCCTCCCCTGAACACAACTTCTGCACTTCCTGTGCCAAGTTCTCCACATTTCCTACTCCTTAACTGATTTCTCTTCCATGCAGTTGCCAGGTCTTCTCCAAACTCTGTTAAAGCCTCAGCATCCACAGCCTCTTCTGGCAAGGAGCTCCAAATTTAAATCACAGGTTTGGTGGGGGGAAGAAAATAAATCTCCTTTTGTTTGTTTTAAATCTGCTCTTGTTTTGGAAGGGGGACTGGAAAGTCCCTGCTCAGCCTCTTACTGCCAGTGGTGATTTTACAGATTTTTGTCATATCCCCATCACACATTCTGCAAGCTAAATAGTTACAGCTTGCCTGCACTGTGAAGGAAAGCCTTTCCAGCAGCTTAACTCATTCCTATCACAGGTATCTGGTTCAGTGCCTGATCTCTCCAGTGGGATTAAACCACACATCTCCCATTTTATGGTTACCTGACGCCAAGTTTGTCTTCTGGGTGAAGTGAAACTCTCGCCCTGGTTCAGGTTTTATATAAACAGGAGGAGAGAGAGAAAGCAAGAAATGACAGCAGCCACTTTCTGCAGGCTGCTGTTGGGGCACTTAGGGGAACGATGGACTCGTGTTTCAGTCCCTGCCCTGCTGAATACTCCCCCATATTTTGCGGATTGCTCAGAGCTCAGGCACCTTTTGCTCCAGGGAATGAGAGTCTGGTTTAACTCCGGGGTGAATGACACGAGGAGCAAGGTGATTGCTCCCGATTTGCTCTGGTGGAAATGGCTACCACTTTAGAATCAGGCCAGCTGAAAACCCAAAAATAAAAATATTCACAACCCTTATATATAATAAGCCTGATTTGTCTTCATTTCAGCTGCAATCAGCGAGAGACAGCCGTGCTGGAGTAAGCCTGAATGAAACATGAGATGGCAGATTTAGGTTAACAATGGCTGAGTTACTCTGGGCTTGGGTTTTAGTAGGAAAGGATCCCTGTCATCCCTGTGCCCAGACACTGGGACTGCAATCTCCTGGCAGGAGAGCCACGACATTGTCACACCAGCCCCCAGCAGACAGGGCTTGTGCCAGGGCTGTAGCTGGTTTGAATCTGTGTGATCCCGAGCATTCCAGAATTCCTGAAATTTTCACCAAGCCCAGATTTATACCCCGTCTGGTAAGGAAACTCCGCGGGGTTTTTGTTTATTCTGGAAGTGTACACATACCAAACCAGGTCTATTCTCTCAGCAGAGCACAAGAACTTTTTGTTTTACAATGCACACAATATTACCATTTGTTTTCTGGAAATCCTAAATATCCCTGAGGAAAGTCCATCAAAAGTAAATAAAACGTAGTAAATTAAAAATCCCTTAAACCCACGCTATTTAGCTTTAAAAATGTTATAATTTTAGTTTGGTATTGTTTGCTAATGATGTTGTCTGTAGTGTTCTGTTTCCACTCTGGTTTGTACAGACAGAACACACACGTGTGTGTGTGACTGTAGCTTGTTCACAGCACATGCACAATAACTGCACTGTGCTCTGCTGCTCTGAATGAGAAATTAAAAGGGAGTTGTCATATGGAAAATTAAAAAGTGGAAAGAGCTACAAAAAATCTTTTAAATTCCTGCTGCTTATAACCCCTTGAAAAGAAACTACCGACAATGCCTGAGAAATCTTCTAACAGCTCTGAGTACCCATCACGCCAGCAAGATTTGCTGTGCTATTTATATTTTCCTCAACTTCTGGAAGCAAAGCCTGGGCACAGCATTTCAAGGCACCAGGCTCTTAGTGACTAATGCAAAATGTCGTTATCAGGCACTAAATGCCTCTTCTCCTCCTGTTTGTTTGTTTTGATTTCTGTTTTTGTATGGCCTCTTCTGTTAAGATAGTGGCAATGCATCACTCCTGTGCTCCTTGGACCAGGATCTGGTAATCTTCAATCTGAAGCCTCAGGGTACAATTTTGGCTCTCAGGATACCAAGATGAAGCACATCCAGTCCTGGCATTTTCCTAAGAATCCCAGACATCTCTGACACCCTCACATGAGGAAGAAACATTCAGTTCCCCAACTGCTTTACAAGAACATTTAATTCTCAGGATGGGGATGTCTAAGCAATGCCAATTTAAAATAGCGAAACCACAGAAGCCAGTGGGTTTGAAAGTGAATGAAATTGGTGCGAGATCAGAGTTTGGCCAGCTGGGAGATGTCAACATTTATGCAAGAACACCTGACTGTTCAAGAGAGAATTCCAGCTCAGCCTGAATTGGAGCCTGAGAACCCCCTGGAGCCTCATCGCTTTTATTTCTGCAAGACGTTCCCATCAATAAATCAGTAGTACAGGTATCATAGAATCCCAGGATGGTTTGGGTTGGAAGGGACCTTAAAATCAACTCATTCCAACCCTCCTCTTGGGAACCTCCCACCAGCCCAGGTTGCTCAGAGCCCCGTCCAACCTGGCCTTGAAGATTTCCTGGGATATTTTTAATAAGTGTGTCAAAAATCAAGTCAAAACAAAGCTACACACTCTGCCTGTTCCTGCAAATGCACTCTGAGCACAGGAAGCCAGGAAGTTTAGGTGGATTTAACCAAAGTGAACCAAAACCAGACTCACAATTCTGTGGCAGAGGGTCAAACTCTCTGGTGAGTGAACTCTCCTGAGAGCCCAAACTCTCTTGAGAAGGTGAAACTCTTCAAGAGCCCAAACATGTAAGAAGCACTGAGCTCACTAAACCAGACTTGTCAATCACTTACCCTGTTTTATATTGATCGGATTATGGGCCTCGGGGATCATTGATCCAGCGCTGACAGACAGAGTGGCTTTCCCTTCATGGTCCCTCCACTGAACAGGATTCTGGAAGGGAAGGAGGATGCCAGATGGAAATGCCAGGCCTGCCTTCAGTGGCACACCTTGGGCCACCCCAAACTTTTCCCTGAAGTGACCTAAGCTGGCTGCCTGCCTTACCTGGCACAGGTGAGACGGCTGCCACACCCTGACTTGGAATTCCAAGCATCCTCCACAGCCCACACTGAAAACACACAACCTAAACAGCAAAGGTTCTAGAGAAAGCAGTGGTTTTCCCACTCAATATCTGTTGAGGAAATTTGAGGAAATTGTGAGTTATTTGCCTCTTCCAAATACTCAAAAATACCGCAGTGTTTCAGCAAGCCCAGGGGTGGGGATCAAGGGCAGCTCCAGATATGTAAACACCACCACTGTGTCCATTACACAGCTGACAGCATTTATGATCATTGGCTAATTGGGAAAAAGTAAAATGCAGTTTTGTGGCCGCTCTAAAGCACCACCATTTTGATTTTTTTTTTAAAGAAATTAAACATATTTCCACATTATGTTAATTCTAAAGTAAATTTCTCCTTGCTCCGTGAAAATTGGAAGTCAAATGAAAGGGAACTAATCTGGGTGTCTTACTGTGGGAGAACCTGCAGCGTGAACTCAACCAAGCTATTAGACACTAGAGAAACCACATGGGAGGCAGCTGCTGGAAACAAAGCTTCACGAGTTCCACTGGCCACAGAATGACACTCATTCCTTTCTTAGTCAGGATTAGCCCTGATAGGAGCAAATGGAAAAGCTGTGAGAAGCTCCAGCAGGTAACTAATTACACAATGCAAAATCAAACACAGCCCATCAGAGAAGTTCTTTACCCCTCTTAGAGTATGAAAGGGTACTCCAGTGCCAAAAACCATGACAAAATATTTCAAGGAATCTCCATGTTCCCGTACAATTTCTGAAATGATTCCTTTTAAATTAATGAAGTAAGAACTGATGTTTTTTGTGAAAATATTAATTCTTTTATTGAACTGCAAATGCCACTTGCACAGGGAGGAAGGGAAGCATGAGCCAGATGCAGAAAATTGCTCCATTTGCTGGCAGTGTAGCTATTTATATGTTGACAAACAGTTGTGCCAAGAGCAGATGGATATTTCCTAGGACTGAAGAACTGCTAATTGTTTGCTGCTGTTCCTCTCAGGTTCATGGGGGAAAGCCATTGGTGTTCTGCAGAGCAAGGCACGAAGAAACCAGTTCAAGCCACGCATTTGGCAAAGTGGGCCAGCAGCTCCTCTGACGGTGGAGGATGCCCTGAAGCAAGAAGAGGCTGTGCCAGATGTCAGCTCAACAGCTCCCAGCAAAGCACAGCCACGAGCAGCAGCACTCCCCAAACCTTCTGAGGCCTTCCCCGAGCTGTACAACGTGTGCAGAGCTTTTCAGCCCAGCCTGCTGAACATCCTGAGCCTCTAAAGCTTCTACACAGCCTGGGTCTCACACGAATTTGAACCTTGCGGAAATACAAATGTGTTTGTACTGGAATGCTGGAACGATATCTATTTAATCTCACAGGGAAAAGGCATCTTTCCATAAATCTGTGTATGGGTTACCTCAGCTCTGCTTGTTCCTGTCTGCGGCTGAGGCAGGCACTGCCCACTTCCCGACATATCGGATCCCGTTAGAGTGAAGTGTGAAAAAAGTGAAGGCCGATAAAGAGCAGGAATAACGCTTTTCGGGGACCACAAAACTGCCGGGGGTTCTGCGGGACAATTTATCCAGCGCCCTTGGTCAGACAGATGCCGCAGAGGAGCGGTATCTCTGTGTCTGTCTATTTACCCAGGTATTGACTCCGCAGTGGAGAGCAGAGCAGTTGTTGGTAATAAAGCAGGCAGAAGTAAAGAAGCGAGAACAGACTCTTTGATAGCAGCACCCAGGTTTTATTCTCTCTTTGGGGGATGCGAGCTATCAGAAAGAGGTGGAGAGGGTGGTTACACGGGGTTTTAATGGGAAAGGAAAGGGGTGGTCAGAGGGGTGGGGTCCAGGGTTCTCATCAAATCACAGATTGATGTGGGATGACAGTTCTCCAATGAATTCTGGACAGAGGCGGAACATACTTGCATTAACCAATTAATAGAACAGAACAGTAGAAGTTTATAGTAACTGTTGAATAGTAAAACAAAGTGATGAATATTAAAATAACAGAGGTGGAACAGAATCTTTGACGGACAGGGCTAAAACGTGGCAGTTAGGGAATTTCCCCTAGCTCACTGTCACACAGGAAATGTTTTGTTTTGTGTTTATTTTTTTTAAACTGAACTGCTCTTAGCCCACTTTGGTAAAAAAAGTGACTACCATGTGTCTTGATATTCTTATATATATCAGCACCAAAGTACAATTTAGTTAGCTTAAAAAAGTCTCAAATCTGATTTATCTATGAGACACACTTCACAACACAAACCAATTTTGCTGTAGTAATACCATGTCAATATTTCTTGACAGAAGACAAATGTTGTTATTATTTTGCCATTTCTTACCTTTGTAAAAGTTTAGAATTTTATAAAATGACTCTTCTTTACATGTCAAAATGGTAAGTTGTTGGAAAGAAAAAAAAAATTGAAGCCATTCTTATATCTATCAACAGTGATGGATTCTACAGTTAGGTTAAAAATGATTCTGGCACAATATTGATGTTCAAAAAATAAAAAGTAGACAATATTTTTAACGAATATGTACATTTTTCCTATCGAAACTGAGTAAAATAAAGCAGGAGAAAACCTGCGAGAGCTATTTTTTATTCTGTTTTGTGGTATTAAATTGTATTTATCTGTATGTTGTCTGCTGGACCTAATTGTGCAATATGTGCAGACATAATTTCCTCTCTGTAGTGCTGATCTCCAGAAAAAGTAGCCTCTCGTACCTCTGTATTCATCCTCTCCTTGTCCCTTCACTATGTGGGGAGCGACAAATTTAAAATATCATCTCTGATTTACATTTCGTTTAAGAGATTACTTTTAAAATTTACTAAAACTCTTGAAAGCAAAATATCCCAAGATTTTTCTCTGACTTAAAAAAAAAAATCTCTATAATGCTTAATAAATATAATTTTGAGGAACCATGCCTTGCATGTATCTCCCTTTTGTGCTGGTCTATTTTTGTTTCTACAATTATAACTTGTGCTAACATAAAAGCTTGACAAGATATGCAAGAGCCACTCATCTCTGCTTTAAACTGAGAGAGAAACTTCCAGGATTTAGCGTGGGGATTACCTGGGTGTGAGCAGCATGGGGGGAGCAGATTGCCCAGCTGATTCCAATGTGCAGCCCCTTGTCCAGCAAAGAGCAGGGGAGGGTGTGCAGCTGGGGAAATGTTTGTTTTTACCCAAACTGCTGGTTGTTGCAGTGTGCTCTGGCCAGTTTCTGTCTATCTCATGGCCAGGCTCTGCTATGTCCCCTCCCTCTTCCTCGGTATCAGTTTTCCCTCTCCTGGAGAGCTCTGTATTGTGTAATCCTACACAAAGCCTGCCAAATTCCAACCTAGCTCTCCTCCTCTATTGGATGTTGTACCCTAGTCAGTATTTATGTAACTGTAACATGCTGTTCCAGTGCTTCCCCAGCACAACCCAGTGCCGAATAAACCATCTGGGAAGCCCCTCCGCCTTGTCTCTCCTTCTTTGGCGCACCCGGAACATCGGTGGGTTGGGTGAATCCCTACAGGAACTTTGCCAGCCCACCCGTGCCTTGGAGCAGCCCAGACAGTCCCTGAAATTGCGGACGGACGCTCGGTGCCCCCACAGAACGCACCGCAGCAGCTGGTAGGCTCCTAAAGTTAACCAGAGCAGAGCAATGAGGGCCTCAGGTTTTGTTCTGCAGCACCTCCGCAGGCTGCTGCTCACCACCAAGTGTCACAGGGAACACAGTTTACAATTCCATCCCCGGGCAAGCCAGGCTTTAAGGACAGGGTAAAGAAATGGTGTGATAGCAGCAGAGCACTCAGAGAAACCCAAACAGCTTTTTCCACCAAGTTCTCCACAAGGAAAGAGTGCATGACTCTGTAATAAAGGATGGTCAGTTCTGACCTTCACAGAACATGTGTGAATCAATTCTATCCCTTGTCAGGCCAGCCAGGTTTCAAAGATGTTCCTCCCCAAATCCAGGGTGAGCTGTGGCAGTTCACAGGTCCCTCACAAGCAGCCTGACACCGAGGTTGGGTATTTGAGCTGTGCTCAGCCCAGTGAGCTGAATGCAGAGCTACGGCTTCAGATCTGGGTGTTGAATAACAAACATAAATCTGCAGCTATAGGATATCTGTATGCAAATGAGTTATGCAGACCAGCTTCCAGAAGCTCTGAGTTTGTGGAACAGAAAGACCTCAAAGCCTATTATGATTGAATTTAACCGAAGTTCCAGTATTTATATAAATATTCACACATGTTTTTTTTTTCTTTAGCACGGGCCTGATTAATTTTTAATTGTAAAAAATCAAAGCCAAGAAAAACGCTTTACATTTAATTTCAAACTAAGGATCGCAGAATGAAAGCCTAAACATTTTCACTTATCCAAGGACCAGCTGCACTGAAATCACTGAATTACTGCTGTGTTTTTATTTATATTGCAACAGCTATGTTGGCCTAAAACTGACACAAAGGGAGAGTTAGGCCATATATTTACGTTCAGCACATTCTATGGTTCACTTTCATGCTGATTATTTTGCTATGTTTCCCAGCTCCATGCTGTGTAAGTAGTTGTGGATGATTATTTTACATTGCAGCAGCTATAGGATTGGTTCATCAATTCTTGCATAAAAGTAAACATAACCTGGATTCTGAACTTTATGAACAGGCTTCATTTTGCTTTAATCCTATGCATTGTATAAGCAGAACATTAAAAAAATTACCTTAAAAATAAATTACCTGGACTTCAATCTGAAAATTGCACAATAACTCAATTACTGTATTTCAAAGAATTTAGAATTATTTTGTTTGTTTGTTTCCCATCTTTATTTCCTTCCTAGCACTGGCACAATGTCCCACAGAGCACATTGCATTCGCTCTCAGGTATGAGCTGGGGATACAGCAGGGTCAGTGAAAAGCGGAGCATATTTCAGTGCATATTCCTGTAAAATTACCATGCTTCTCTCCTTCTTTATCTTCCACCAGAGACGCTAAGCAGATGATTTTGCAAAGACTTATGGATTCATTAAGTTTGAACCATGCCACATGTTCCTCCAACTTCAACAGAATTGCTCACATACTGAATTTAAGCACATACTTAACTGTTTTCTCTATTAACTCTCTGAATTCATGAGCAGTTTTCCCTGTGTTCTTGCAGGTTTTGAAAACAAGCAGAGAACCAAACCACTCATTTTTATATAAAATAAAATCAAATCTGTCAAGGTGGCTCATATGCTGCTTTAATACACAAAATATTTAACTTGATTAATTTTTGGGGGAGAGGCAGTGGCAACTAGTATTGAACCCGTAAGTCTTTTCTTTATCATTACAATTTTTTCTCATTTTATTCTGAAGCACATAGAGCCAGGCTAGAAGGGAATTTTTCTCAGTACCTTGGGACTTTTAAAGGGTGTCTAATATCTATTTTCCAAAAACTCTTTATGTACCTACACATGAAAATTCTTTTTCTATGAACATAACATGTTATTTGGAATCAATGCCATGTGTTTTATTCTCTTGTTAGACCTGTAAAAAATCATACAGAGAAATGAATTTGTACTGCAGCCTCTTTGACTGAAAGTAAAGCTTTGTGCACAGCAAACTATAGAGAAATTAAGCACATGTATTTAGCTGATACCTAATGATTTTAAGTCATTTTTGAGATAAGTATATGCCACATATGATAATTTTCCTATTGTTACGATTCCTATCAATTTCTCCTCATAAAATAAAATCGTGATTTTCTATTCCCTTGTTCCATCTATTTGCAAAATGCTTTTTGAAAAGCTAAGAAGAAAAGGTAATTAAATTTGCATCCTCAGAACAGAAATGTGGTTGTGCCCCTGATTTGTTTTACCAGCAATCATGAACTGCAGATATAAAATATAATTTCAGTCCTCACCATAAAAATTACATACAGTACAGACCTTCCCATGTACTTCTAATTTCAGTAAATGAATGTATTTCTAAATCGCCCAAGTTCATGTCTTTCGCTCCCCACCAGTCTCAGCCTATTGCTACATAGGAACCTGACACAGGGAGCAATTAATCCACATTGCCAAACACAAGAGGAATGTAATGCTTTTTCAAATATCAAATCAGTCCAATTTCATTTAGACTTAAATGATTTTTCTGGTCCCTCTTCATGTAGATACCTCTGCAGTCAATTAGCATTGTCACTTTTAATCTGTAATACTCAGATACCGGTCATTTCCCATTAGAGCCTTATTAAATAGATTCTTGTGGTCAGATAGAACCTTCTGCAGTGCAATATCTGAGGAGAGAAAACTGACAGCCATTATGCAGCTGGCATTTACTGAAAGGTTAGATACTGCAGATAACCTTAATCACAAATTACACTGCATGCCACCGAACTACCTCACCACTTCACCATTCCACCTAAACAGCCACATTCCCCACCCAAACACTCTTAGCTTGCTACTCAGTTAAATTTAACCATCTAGTTGTTTCATAATTAAAATATTACTCTTTAGAGCATCAAACTTTACACCAGTCTTCCAAGTTAGACAGAGAAACCTTTTCAAGAGCTTTGCAGCTCCGGAGATTTTTTGCTCCCTGTAGAGCCACACTCCCCTGAGCTGTGGACACGTGCTCTGTGCTGGGTCCCAGCGTGCTGCCCCTCTGGCGTGATGGGAACCTGTCATCACTGAGGCTGCCCACGCTGAATGATTCCTTCGGAGGAATCCCACGAGCAGCTCGGCCACGAAGCTGAATGGGGGACAACTTCTGGCACCAAGAGCCATCACAAGCAGCTGGGCAGTGACTTCAGATGTGCTGTTCTGGCATGGCACGGAGCTCAAGCAGAATCAGAGTTTCTCAGAGTGATCTTTTCTGTACACAAAGATGACAGCGCAGGAGTGCAGCTTCGCAGGGCTGTGCCAGAAAGGAACCCTCTCTGTCTCGTTAAAAGACACTCAATACACTCTAACCCAAGTAGAAGACAAGGATTGGGTTTTTTAAAATGAAATGTTGAAATTTAATGAAATTTTTTTTGTGACAGATGATTTCTTAAAAATTTTTTTATGAAACAGACAAGAATTCCTTTAAACCTAAAAAAACCCCAAAGGAAGTGATGGGCTGGCTGGGATGTAGGTAGATGCAGAAATCAATATATCCATCACGTGGCCTTAAATAGCAACAGTTAAATCAGAATGCAGTGAAAACAGGTGATAAACTGTCTGATTTGTTTATTTGCTGCCCTTCAAGCTCAATAGAAACCCCCTGGTTTAATGAACAACAGAGCAGATCTGAGTGACCAAAGTGCTTGGATCACTACTGGCTTAATGGTAGGAGATCATGGCAAAGGTTCCTGCACAGCAATCCAGACGTCACCAGCAATGCCTGAACCCTTTCCTGGGGGCACAGGCCAACATCCACTCTCTGTTTGGCTGTGGAGCTCGTGGCTGTGATGGCAAATGCGGGCAGGATGGCTGGGCAGCAGGGACAGGGAGGCTGTGGTGGGGTTCTGGTTTGTGGTCGGTCTTTGAAGCCTCCTTGCTTCATGGACACCAGGTCTAAACCTGTGGCAAAAGGAGGAACTGACCATGGATCTTCCTGTTCTGGTTCTTAGACCTTCCTCCCACAGCAGCTCTAGGAAATACATCATTTATGCAAAAGCAAACTCACTATTAATTAGTTACTGCCAGTCACTGTATTCACACATCAGCTATTTTCAATATGCAACTTTATCCAAGGATCTGTTTCATCCTGAGCAGTGCATGAGCTGTTTTTTTTCCCTCCTCAGATTTGTTTAAGTGATTGCCTGCCTGATCAGTCCCACTGATTGTTTATCTCTGGTGGCACAACAGCACGCGCGGAGCTGTGCTACAAACTGACAGGCATCTCACTGCACGGAATAATTCAATGCCTCATTAAAAACGGGAATTAGACGTGGCTTTGGAGATTAGTGCCAAGAGAGTTTTGCCATTTTACATTCCTGTTGATGCGGACTGTAGGGATTTGTTGCGTGGATCATCAGCAGGGCTGGAATCAGAAGGCTCCACAGAGGTCACTGTGTGCAAGCCTGCGTGGGCTTTCTCCCGAAAGAAGAATATTCACAGGGATATGTGCAGGTTTGTTTATTGCTGAAATCCCCTCCAAAGCACCCCTGTTTACACAGCATTAGGGTGACCCAGGAGAGAAAAAATGGAATAAAAGCCGAAAGCTCAGCATTAATGCTGCTCCTCACGCTTACACATCAGAATAATTTCTGTCAAACCCTGAGACATAATAGCACCTACAACACAATGCTTCTTGCTATGGTCTAACTTCTGAATGCTTTACAGATAAGTGAAATACACTTGAATTCTGGTTTGATTTTATGTCCCTGTGGGATCTACAAAGTAAATCAAGGTGAAAAAAATAAGGAACCTCCAGTAACCTTCCTCTCTGTCATGTGTTTTTCTGTAACTTCCTATTGGGGATGAATAATAGCAGTTCATTGGCACAATGAAAAGGATGTGCATGTTCACATTTTGAGGCTATCATGGAAAATTTGGTAACGAAATATTTTTCCCTGCGTCCTTTTAAAGTCTCTGCTTGGACTTTGAATTGAAAGCTAGAAAAATGCTTAATATCCTACCAGCTCTCCTTGCTGTACAGACAAGGGCTGGTACTAGGGGTGGGGTTACTCTGAGGATTACACCAAAGCAGCCTGACTTTTCTGACCCTGGGGACTGACACAGGTCTTTGGGAGGGACCTCCTTCCATTAATCTGTCTGCAAACACAGACAGACACAGGGCTTGAGGACAGAGAAGGGCTGAGAAGCCCCCGTCTGCCCTTGCAGGGCTTCTGGACAGCAGCCAGTCACAAAGTGTTCGGCGCTGCTCATTAGTGAAGCTCCTTGGGCAGGGAAAGGCCACTCTGCAGCCCTGTACGACAAACCAGGATTCCTGCTCTGCTCTTGCACAGGAAAAGGACAATTCCTGCCCAGCTCCCTGCAGCTCACATGCTCATGATAACCAGAAAGCATCTCTGTGCACAAGTAACACAAATGTGACACAGGGAATGAGAATGAGGGACTAAGCTCTGCTACTCATTAACAAATAAGCACTGTTTCATTAAGCTGAGCGGTGAGGACTGTGCAGAACGGAAAACCACAGTGATTTAATATAGATTTCTAGTTGGAGCGTTATGATACCTGTAGAATACTTTACTAAATTACTGGTGTCAGTTGTATTTCTCTTTGAGACTAGGGAAATAGGTTATTGGCACAATAAAACATCTAGAGGCATTTAAAATGTCAGTCTAATAGCAAGAACCAGTAAGGCTTTTAATTACCTTCTGTGCCATTTTTTTAATTGCTTCAGTGGCTGCAGTGCTTAGTGAATTCCTGACAGAGCAGCTGCAACTGACTTAATTTAAAACGTTTTTTAAGCTCTTGGAGGAAGTATTAAGAAATACAACAGAAATCCAGGCAACTACGTGGGATATTTTATGTGCTGCATGTGAGGAAATCTTTGGCTGTTTGCAGCGTGGGCAAGAATGTTTGGAAGAGTTGGAATGGGTGTTCACATCAGCGCTCCCCTGGTCTGGGTAGAAGATGGTGTTGGCTGGCATTTGTAGGAGCCGTGTTTTGGCAATTCAATTCACAGAAAGCAAAACCTATCCCTCGTGGTCCTGGCAGCTGCAGAGGAAAGATCAGAGGCTCGAGAGAAAGGCTGAGTGCCAGAAAATGTCCCAGGACCCGGGTAGTTCAAACAGAACTTACCCTTATCTTGAAGATGCATTTGCAGCTCTTGAGACCAAACTGATTTTTTCTTCAAGAGAGGAAGCTATTTTTTTAACAAGGAAAAAAGCATATGAAAATTTTCCCCTAACAGAACTTAATTTGCAGATAACTGGTGCACTCCACCCAAGGATCATCCACAGTGGTCACAGAGGTGGACCTGAAGAATACCAAATATCCAAGTGAGGTCACTTTTTTTCCAGCAGAGAGGGGACATGGCCACCTGCAAAGACTCGGGTTCCCCCAAACCCGTGTGCCACCTCCGGTGAAGCGCTCCTGACCTCACCCTTCCCAGCCCTGGATAAGTGGTTTGGGCTCAGCACCACTGTCCCAAACACCTCGCTGCCACCAGCCTGGGAGCAGCAGGAGAGGCTCAGATCTTCCAGAGCTGCTGAAGTTTCCTGGCAGAGGGAGGCCGGGACTGGGAAAATCACAGCAGAGCTCCAACCTACGGCTCTCCGGCAGGGCGAACCCATACGCTTTCAGGTTTATTTCATACTACACTGCACTCTGTTAATAAAATGGACTTTTAATCCATTTGAAAAACCACACGGGGCACGGATCCATCTTGCAAACCTCTCTTTCCCTCCTGGGGTTTATCTCGATTAGGCTGTTAAAAGACATCATTGCAAAGGATTAGCTAACACCTCCTAGCATTGTTTCAAAGGGTGTTTCTAGCCTACCAAAGCACAGCAGTGTCACATTCTGGCTGGAACCTGGTTAGAGGAAACTTTTTTGCTAATAACACTGCAGAGAAGATATTCTACTCCAGCACATGCAAGAAGGTGAGAATCTCAGCCACACAAGTGGTCCACAAACTAACAGTGCCTTGTATACTTCAATGAACGTAGGCAGGACAAATTCTTAGAGACGTGGGGACACATCGCAGAAACAGCAAAGAATGAAATATTGCCTAATCCAACACACTGATCCTGGTGGACATTTAGAGTCAGAAAATAAGACTATTCATCAGAAAATATTGGACTTCTTGTTGTCAATTCCAGATGGAAAAGACGTGCCTTTTCTAGCTATTAATTTTGTCTTACAGTGAAATTGGGAGGAAAAGAGACACAAGGTAGGAATGTACTGGCAACCTTTCTAAACTGAGGTTTTAGCTAAATATACAGAGTAGTCCTTAGAGTGAATATTTAATAGCAGTTTTGAAGGTCAGCTATAGTCAGTAAACAGTTTATAAATTACGCTGAAAAATTCTTTTGATGAGTCCTTGCAATAAATCCTTTTTGTGTAAACTACATCTTATTCTTCTGGGCCCTTTCTAATTTCATTCATACTCACATAAATCAACAGAAAATCCATGGAAGTCGATGGAGTTACATTGAATACAGTGAAAATTTTTTATTTGATTTTTCTAGGAAGTGTAAATTCATTGCATCAGCTTTTCAGGGTTAGTGTTGGTGACACAATCCACCAGAAGATCTCATGCTCCAGTAGTCTAAAAATTCATGCTTACCAAATACTTGTCATAATTTAAAATGAGAGGTGCGTGTATGTCAGATTTTACAGATGGAGGAACTGGATCAGCATCTTTAATTTAAAGTGAGATGGTTTGATTTAAAGAGATTTTTGCTGTTATTTTAACTCAGAACATGTAAAACAGGTTTCAGTTTGTGACTGTCTTACAGGGCAGATTTTATTCTCCCTAGCATACCACGATGTCTTGTTTGCTTGAATATAAAGAGATTGCATATTTTCAGGTGTGCACAAATGCAAAGGAAAAGCCAATATAAGTCTCTATGTGCACAAAATGCATCATTGTGCTCAGAAATAGGAAAGGCTGGCCTTGTGTGTATTTTTATTTCAGATTTACTCCAAAAGTGTTCTTGTAACCGGGGCAGATGTAGGATCCAGTGCAAGCATTTCAGTGTCTTACAGTCAAATATCTTTTCAGACTAAATGGTTCTCACTTTTTTTTCCACCCATCTATTTACCCACCTATTTTCACAAACGAGCACTCACTGATTTCTCTGCCAGCTTTGCTTGGACAAGATGTCCAAAAGTTGTCAGCAGGTGTGCACTGAAACAGTGGGATTGCACCAGGCTTTGTTCTTCCAGGGGATTAAATTAAAATATCATTGAAAAGCAGCAGACAGGTGGACACACGGAAAACCCCCAGATGCAAGGGAACACACACTTCCAGCGCAGTGACATCCAAGCCCATTGCACAGCCTGACACCCTGGCGTTCACTTCAAGGCTTCCCTCAAACATTAAAGAAAATCAGGCTTTACTTGTTTTAAACCACAAACATTCTGGTTTCTTGGTTGCAGTTCCATTTTCATGAAAACTTGAGGCAGTTTAGGCAAGCAAAAGAGTCTGGCAAGTCACCCCCCTCCTGTTAACACCTCTTGATTTTATGTGGAATTAAAATATCCGAGGAGAATACACAGCAAAATCAAGCCAGTGGAGTACGTGAGAAGAAGTCAAAGAGAACAGTAACACCTTTACAATGATAAATAACATTTAATATGATAATTTCTGTTGTGTTGCAAAAACATCCCTTGAATCTTTAATAATGGTAGGAAAAAATTCCCATACTTCTCCCAGATGTACAGTGCGTTTTACTCAGGGGTTTTCCCTCATGTCAGGAAAAAAAATTGCATAAAACCATCTAATATTTAAGTATTGTGCTATAAATTCATACAGTAAGAGTTCCAGAGGACCCTTAAAAATAGGATAGGTTGGAATAATTTTTCATACTTAAATTCTGAAACTCATTCAAACACCATAAGCAGTGTACTGGAAGGCAACACTTTCTATCAGTTATCACTATCTTCATTCATCTATCAACTTTTATTCATTACTAGATTCATATTATAGAATTTTATTGGATCATTGACTAATGTGTTCTATTTTTCTGCTTCTGATTAATGTGTTTATTGATGCAAAACCAAACAGATATTACTTTAGGGAATAAACAGCAATACTCCGGATTGAGCTTTAATGTTGGTTTCTTTACCAAAATGTCTAAAAATAAAGAATTAAAATATCTACTTCCATTCATCATTTCACCTACACAAGTTCCAGTATCCTATTACATGGAAGAGGTTTTGCACGTGAGACAAAAGTTTAATTATCAGACTGCTGCTAGAATTGTGATATATTCTCAGGAAGGGATATTACCTGTGATCTCCTAGCAGCATTTCAGTGCTTTAGTTTTAACCAATGAGACACTTCATTTTACATCTCCAGAACCTTGTTAAATACACTGAACAACAACAAATTTTTTATTGATCTTAATGAAGGTGTTCAATGTTAACTTCATCTCACTCTGACATCCATTTTAATTCCTTTTATTCCTTGCAGTCTTTTGTTTGGCATAGGACAATACAGTTCACTGAGGCTCTAATATGTTTAATTATGCTCAGTGGAAACATGTTTAAAATTCATTCCAGTTCTAAGAGACGTATGTAAGCCAAATGCTTCCATAAAAAGAAAACTGGAGACTCTACAAATTTCCTTCCATGCAGCGGGAAGGGAGGGTAATCTCTTCCCCATCTGCATATTTTGATGAGCTATTTTAGTCCGCGAGTTCCTAAGTCTGAGGTTGTAACTTCGAAAAGGCAAACTCAGCAGTCCCGAGGCAAGCTGCAATCAGCAAACTCCGCCAGCCCTGCCTCCCTCAGGCACAGAACCTGAGAGAAACCCAAACACGGGAGTTCTGGAGACTCTTGTAGGGAAGAGCCACCTGCCAGTTTAAAGGCAGAAAGGTGAGCGGGTCGAGACGTGCTCTGCACCATTCCCCACGCAGACGAGGGCTGTGCCTGGGAGAGAGGATCCCTGGAATTACAAACACGGGAAGCGGCGGCAGGCGGTGGATCCGGCTCAGCGCCCACCACCAGTTCAACCACCGCCAGCTTCCAGGGCTGGGCCAACATGTGGGGTACAGTTGGGTACTGCTGTGAAGAAACCCAAGAGGCAGAAGTAGAATTTTATATTAAAGACATACTCAGCATTAATTTCACAAATTATCCTGCTCTAATTGCATTTATTCATGACTCCTGCAGGATCACTGCTGGTGATTGAGGTCTGATAACCTCTCTAACAACACTGATGTTGGAGTCAACACATACCCATCCCATCTCCCTGCTCATCCAACAAACTTCCTCCTCTTTGACATGATTTGGGCACGCATGAGAACTCCAGGTAGTGCTACTTCCCTTAGCTCACCTCTGACTGGAATAACACGTATAATTAAATGTGCATTTTGTTCGGATGTGGAATTTTGCCTAAATATCCTCTTAGCTTTCCATTCTCCACCTCTATTTTCAATCACAAATTTCCTTCAATGGCCAGAAGATCCCAGAATTAATTTGATTCTTTTGTTTTCTTTTCCCTTTCACTGTTGTTAACTTGAATGCCATTCTATTTTTCTCTGTTAATGATTAGGTTAAGAGTTTTCTTCTTCTGGGTTGTTTTGAATCCACCTTCTCCAGCAATTTTAACTTTCCTGCTTTGATGTGAATAGTATTATCTGCAGTACTCTACACAATGTCCAACTCCACCATATGGAGCAATAAAAGTGCTTGGGTTTCCTTATGATTTATAGCGCACAGGATGGGTAATTCAATTCACTCCGCGGCTTGATTTGTTTTTCATTGCCAGTACACATTGGGATGAATACTTTAGGGATTCTTTTAATGCAGAAACACCCAGATTGCTTTATTTGTCTAGATATCAGCACATTCCCCAGTTTATGAATGGCTTTTGGTTTCATTGTTTATTCATTTACCTGGGCTGAATTTCATTTGTCATGGGTAGGTCCCATCACGCCAATGTTTTCCCAAACGAGCTGTGGGACCTTTTTCTCTGCACACTCAGTTACTGTTAGTAGCTGTTATTGATTGGAAATTCAGCGCAGATTAAGGGGATATTCTGCCATGCCAGCTCAGCCTCCCTCTGCCCAGAACTATCATTTCAATCTGTCAGTCTGACACCAATGCAATGTTTGTGTTTTGGCATAAACCCCTCCATGCCATTCTTACCAAAGTCTGAGTCTGTGACACACCAGCACCAGAATTACTCCAGCTATATTTAGTTTTCACTTTTGACTTTAAAATCCCTTCTGGACTATTATGAAAAGTCTTCTAAGAACCTAAAAGTGATTACCTCTAAGTCTTCCTTAAGGACCAGGAAAGCAAGAGTTTATTTTTCTTACTGAACGATCAGACCTGCAGTTAGCCCTCCCCAGAAACTTTTCCCTGAGGGAGACACGACTATTTCATGGACATGGGCTTGCTGAAAATTGCATCTAGCTATCAGCAAGCCTATAAAAGTCATTCAAATGTTGCCAAACATTTAAAATGGAATATTTCTTAAAATACTTTTTCCAACCAGAAGTCTCTATAACACAGTAAGCCCAAACAACAAACTGATTTATTTAGCATGATCCAAGAATGCTTATCACTCCTGCTGGAAATCCTGGTTTCTCAGATAAAAGAGATAGTCTGTAAAGACCATTCTTTAATTTTAGTGCTTCCCTGAATCACTGAAAATGAGAATTTTCCTTGATTCAGGTGCACCATATTTTAAATCCCTCTTATCTTCCAGGAGTGTTTAAGAAGAGACTCCTGCCATCAAAGTCAAGCCCAACAAATCTATAATATAAGCAATCCTGTAGCCTTCTAAAGTAAAACTTCAGGAAATTACTAAAAAAGTAAAAAAGTTAGAGTATATCAAGGGGGGACAGAAATAATGTCACACATGAACACTAAAATCTCATACCACATTATTCAAAGTTGGAAATTCCCTCCAGCAAGTGCAATTGGATATTTCTTTCTCTCTATTAATATTTCTATTTGCCTCCAGTCTTTACAGAAGATAAATTTAGGTTAAAGTTTTTTGGTTTTTCTTCTCCACAGACTTCTGAACAAAACTTTAAAAAACCATTTTGTTTTACAGAGATTTGATACTACTTCCCTAATTTTATGCTGAACATCTAAACATATTAGAAAATCGTAAGGATTTAGAGGAGCAAGTAACCTCCAAATTTCAGGGGTGATCCTCTACTATTCATGGAGTTCTCTGCTGTGGGAAGGCAACAACAGCTTTTACTGCCTGTGTTGTGTCCTTTAATGCCTTTGTCTGTGGATCGCTGCTATCAGAATCATTTCACACAAGAGATGGTTATTTTCACTTAGCAATGCATCTGCCAGAATTCTGAGCAGCAATGTTTGCTAAGGCAGCTGTGTCCACATGGGGGAAAAAGCAGTTTCCACATCCCTTGAAATGCTACAGTGAGTAAATGACACTTTTCTGATGGAATAATATGATATAGGATGGGATTCTTGAAGGAGGCTCTATGGATGTATTAAATAAAAATATTAAATAATAAACGCAAGCCAATTCATGCAGATAATTCCAAAGACCTGAAGCAAGAATGTCTACCTCAAGCATTCAGTTTCATGAGCTTCATAACATGAGGAGAATCAATGCACAAGATACAGCAAAGGAATTTTTTTTGCCATCAGTTTACGAACAGAAGATTCAGCAAGAAAATGGCCAGGATGTACTATACAAAATATTCAAAGAAACACAAATCAGAAATATTAAACACATCACAATAAGCTGTGTTGGTTAATTTTTGCACTTTAATTTTCATAGAATTGTACAAACCTGGAATGGTTTGTGTTGGAAGGGACCTCACAGATCCTCCTGTTCCAACCCCCTGCCATGGGCAGGGACACCTTCCTCTGGACAAGGTTTCTCAAAGCCCCGTTAACCAGGCCTTAAATTTTAAGAAGTCACTCTCCCTTACGTATTTTCTACCCCCTGTGCATTTTCATGCTTATTATTATTTCCAGCATGACTTGCACCTTTCAGGAGCTGAGCTTGGAATAGCCAGCGAGGCTGTTTTTGCAGCAAAACAAACTGCACCAAAATCAGCACTGCATTATCTCTGCAAACATGTAGTCTTCCTTACTCATTTTGCAGTTCTCAATCTAATGGATGTCAGGGTATTTAATATGGCCCATCCTTCATGGAGAACAGTCATCCCATTTGCTGCTGGGAGATTGATGGTGCTGTGTGCTATCAATCCCAAAAGCTCTGGTGCAGGCCGTGGACCTCAACCAAGAGATTCCTTTCTGTGCTATCAATCTCACAGCTCTGTGCTCTCTCCAAGCCTTAAATCAGTCTGGTTGATATCTTTCCAGTTTCTGTATTCCTGCATCAGCAGTCTGGCTAAACACGGCCATCATTCACTACCTCTGTTTCAGCAGTGGTTACAAACACAATATCACTTTTCTTTTATTATTGTCATTACTATTTATTTCTGTTACAATAACAACACAGAGGTGAACAGTGCTTTTCTAGCCTAGGGAAAACCCCAGACCCCATCCCCCAGAAGCTGAAGAACCAGACAGGGAGGTTTTTACCATAGCAGGACTTTCAAACCCAGACAGCACAGATAAATACAAACTTCAACAGCCTTGTTTTGAATAACAGGGAAGTGCAATATTTGCTCCATTACAGATGTTTCCATCTTTAACTCACTGAGCTCTGAGGCACCGCGAAGAGCTGCTTCTGTTGGAGTGGAAAGGGACAAGTGGCCCTGCTCTGAGCACCACTGGCCTTTACGTGGCCTCCTTAAATACTTCAACAGGCCTTACATGCTCTGTGGTCCTGGAAAATATTTTGTGCATATGTGAACATGAAAAGAAATATTAAATCAAGCTTCATGTCTTTTTTTTTTTTTTACATGATTTTTTAGGCTAAGTTTATCCATAAGGAGCAGTATTTATAAAAAAGCAGCCCAGAAAAATACCTTCAGAGTCTGGGTCTTGGAAGGGAAGAGAAATCTTCAGCTGAGAGCTTATGGCTCACACAGAGAAGAGCTGAAATTTCTCTCATATTCAAGTCTTAATATAAGCTGATAATTAAACCCTTTACCATTATTGTTGAATGTGGATTTTAAATCCTTAAAATATGGGAATGTCAAGCCACCTTTCCCACTGAGACAATTTAACAATTGAAATTTATGAACCGTATCCTTCATTACGACTTCCATTATGTAAGGGAATCTTAATTTTAAGCCCATTCAAATTTTCAGCGGAAGGATGATGAAATAGTAGGAGCCACAGCTTTCACAGAGCTGCTGCTGTACAAAACTGATCAGATAATATCCTGCACCAGTATCTGGGCCTACACAGAGATCTTCCTTTCTTCCTTTTTGTTCATCCTTCCCTAATTAATATGCTCAATAAATATTTCTGCACAGGCACCCTGCTTGGAGCGCCAAGATGAGAATCTGTCATGAAAATCAATAATTTAGGGGAGCCTCTATTTGCTGTTTGTTTTTGCTGCCCATAAAGGCTGGCACAGAGACTGAGGCCCCACTATGGGGCAAAACAATTCTGTCTGAAACATCAGTCTAACAGTACAACTGACCATGGACACACAAGGAAAGGGAAATAATGCACATAACCAGCTCAGGAAAAGGGAAGTGATCTCAGTTAGACAAAACAGAGGGTGGGATGATAAGAAAATAAAAAGTGCCGGCTGATGGAGATGGGGAAAGAAGTGCTGGGCTCATCTTGAGTTCCTGGGAGCTGGAAAGGGGCTCCAGTACAAAGTTAGTTTCCCTTTGCTGGTGGAGGAGGCATGGATTCAGCCATAACAAAGATGAAATTAAATACACAACCCCTCTGCAACATGCAAGGCTCAAATGGGAAGTTCAGCTAAACAAAGTGCTTCACCAGAAAAAAAAAAAAAAACCAATCAGTGAAAACCAAGGAAGATGTTCTTTTTATGTGAATAAGTTTTGAAAAGACTTAATAAAAATTTGATAACTTCATATAAAAACATGTAGAGGTGAAATTAAAATGCAGTATTTCAGCTGGCCTAAGGAGCTGGCTTAAGTAGATGGGGACAGAGATGTTTTTAATTACTAAGGAAGGGTCATTTATTAGTCTCCAACTTATATATTGATTTTCTCTGATTAATTTATAAATGTGGTCTATGGAGTACTAACACTGCAATTTTGTAGGCACTGCCTGCTGTAAATACCTGATTTCTCTCTCAACTTTCAAAGACACATTCTTTTAAACTAAATTTCTCTTTATTCTACAAAAGACCTCATCTAGTCACAACTTCAGTCTGCAATGAATGCATCTAGTGAACTAATTTATGCCTTTTTTTGAGTTATAATTACTCATTTTCTATAGAAACTGTGATTCCTGCAAGAAGAGCTGATTGAACTTTCACTGCTTACAGCGCGAGCCTATAAAGACTCCTGTATGAATCTTACAGTAATATCTTTACAGAAGACAGAAATGAGGATATAAAAACCTGAAATACAGTTCACTTAGATTGCAGTTCAGTGGAAGTACCTGACACTTTATCAGTTGTATAAGTCCTCCTAACTAAATTATGTTACAATGATGATGCCATTAATCATGGCTGCAGTATTCTCCCCATCGTAAGAGGGATCTCCAATACACTCAGGCTCTCCTGAAGAAAAATACCATGCACTCATTTATCCTCTATTAAAGAAAAATAATGGGAGCAAGGTAATTACTAGTAACAGTGATGTAAAAACCAAAATATGAGCATATGCCAAAAACAATTGGGAAAAAATGAGCAGTAAATTCTATCAGTAAAACTGTCCTGTTTTTCAGCAATAGAGCAAACTATAAAGCGACTCCATAAAGCTGTTAATGTAATGTAAATCAAGGCCTCCAGAACCAAGGTCATGCAAAAACTGAACTTTCTAAAGCCAGGAGAGGAAAGTGAGGCGGGAAAAAATCACATTCCATGGTAGGTACTATCCCATCTATTAAATAATGGTGGTCAAGATGAAGTGAGACTGGACGTAAAGCAGCATACAGGGTAGGAATGGGACAGAGCACTCATCAGTATGCAAAAAACCATCTGTTTAAGGGAAGAATAATTGAAAGGTTATTTCAACAAAAGCAAATTAGCTGCAGAGTTCAATATCTGCTTTGTCATTACAATCCACCCTAAACATTAATGCAAAGTGCAAATAGCCAGTAATTCTTCCACCTCTACAGCCTGTGATGCTGGATCGCAGGGAGTTTAGAGGAACCATTTAAGATGAGTTACTAAGCCCACTATGAAAGAAAAATATTTATTGTTGCTTATTGGCTTTCTCTTGGAGGAAGGGTAGTTCTGCTGCATTGCAAAGAACAACCTTTGATGTGATATTTTACATCTGAGTCCCCATAGCTATCAAAAAACCCCCTCATTTATCATAAAACTCTGACTGTAACTGCGGTGATTCAAACGCCTCTACACAGAAATTTGAAATTGCCATGGCAGTGGTCCCAGAAGCTGGGCCATGTGCTCTGGGGAGATGTGCATGCCCAGCCCTGGGGGGCCAGGGCACACCAGCAGTCTGTCCTCAGCCCAGGCATCACAAAATTATTGCCTGTTAGCAGATCCTGCACCCAACACGCTCAGGGAAGCTGGCACTGCTCTAACAGGCAGCTCAGCAGGAGCCAAATGAAAGTTATACCACCCCAGTTTACATTGCTTCAGTATTTCCTTAAAATCACCTCTGAATTGAACCCCTTTTTTCATTATTTAAACTGAGTAGAAGTGTTTTTAATGTGCCTATAGTTTCTGTCAGTGCAAATCAGTGCTTTTATACATTGTTGCAGAGAACAGCTAGAATTACCTCAGTAAAGAAAATTATTTAGTTTTCCTATATATCATCCCTACATTAGGCTGAAAGCTCAACGTGTTTTGCAAAGGAATGGAAATGCCAAGAATGACACACAGAGGCTTCATCTTCCAAAGCTGCAGTTGTCAAAGGAAACAATTTTCTGGGTTTTACACAATTAATCCTGCTACATACACTTAAACTTCAATGCCTGCAAAGTGTTCCTGTGCTGAAATATGTGCATGCAAAAGCTAAACATGTGCAGGCAGAAATGCATCATTAGCTTCAGCATGCACAGGACAGAAAATTGAAACAAAAATGCCCTAAGGAAAAGACCCCATGAATTTACAGTTGAAATGGTCAAAACCCAATTGCTAAAAAGCAGCATTTAACCACCCAGCAGTACATGGTGCTTGTTGTTTGTTTTAGGCTTTCTCAATGTGAACTCCAACATATGTGTGGGTGTGTATGTATCTTCTGGGCAGGATGTGAATTAGATCAGATAAAATACATATCAGCTCATCAGGGTGCCCCAAAACACTCACCAGCCAACCCATCCATTGCTGCATTTGCCATCTTAAGCAAATTCAATTTCTTTCTTTGTGATAAAATAAGCCAGTTCAAAGCAGATAACATCTCACAATAATGAGTCCCAAAGCTGCAATTTACCACAAACCTAGCAATTCTATTATACAACACATCCAGTTCATTAAAAACAACAAGCCAGCTTGTATATGATCTGTATCACCACAAATCAAACATCAGCAAACTAAGCTGCTGCAAAATGCATGGTCCAGTTGAAAGGAAAAAAACATTAAGCCATGTAATCACCCCAAACAACAGCTAATTTAGATTAGTGTTCAGATGAATTTATGTTTAAGAGCCATTAATTGTGAGATAAAAGCTGTTCTCATCCAGTAAACTTTAAAAGATTGCAACTCTCCCCTATATGAACTATAGTATATTCATGGTAAATATAGTCACATTTAATGTGTTATTCCACATATCTGAATTTATTCAATTATATGGCTCACAGTATCAGAGGTCTGATTAACCAGTATTAGTTTATTTACTGGAAATCCGTGTGAAGGACAAGAGAAATCCATTTACGAGATATCACTGAAATAATTTAGACTCGGTCCTTCATTTCATGAGCTGCTGGACACCTGGCAACTCTCATTATCTTTAATGAGAAGCTTCCAAACCTTTTCAAAATATGAACTGGGCACAATGGGCCCCCAGCTGAAGCATCTTATATATTTTAGCATTCACACCACTCCAATGCTACCAGCTACGTTGCATTATACTTGCTTCACCTTGCTTAATGGAAAGAATCTATCAGGTTTCATGCTAATGAAATATTTTAAAATTCCTCTAGGCTCAATAAAAGGCAAGAGATGTGGCCCACACACAGTGTTCAAGTGGTCAATTCTAGTTTTAAAGCAACAATATACAACTCTTTCTTACAGGTTTACCATTTTAATTGCTCTCTCTAATCCAATTTTACACTTAATAGACCATTCAGGATGCTTTGGAAGTAGTGTACATGTAACTGCAGCAATTTGCTCACTGCCTCGCCATCCATCTCCTGAATTACCCTCAGTGTATTTGCTGCCACAATGTCTGAATATTCCCAGGGCAAGGTCTGGGAAGCACAAAATCAGGCAGGGAATGTCCCCTCAGCCCCAGCCAGGCTCTGTCCTGCACACTGCACCCATGCACAAGGGAGAGTCAGGATGTGCAGTTCCACTGGTCATCCCCCATCTCCCACAGAGAAGAAGCAAGAGCTGCATTATTCTGCTTTTTCACACGCAGGAAACAGAGGTTCCAATTTATTTCTCTAAATGCTACGGGCTGTGTCTTTCTGTCACAAAAAGTGGAATCTATGACAAGTACAAATCACAGCCAGTGACAGAAAAGGCCAAATCTACCCAGCAATGAATCTTGGTCTTAATTGCACCAGAAGGCAAAAGGACATTTCTTGCAACAGTCAAGGCTGCGTTACACCAGCTTAACAGGGAAGTGAAGGGCACAATATTAAAATCGCCACAACAAACTGCTGACGTGCCAAAGAGAGCAAAGCTGTGCTTATGACAAACTTAGCTCATCCCTGGAAGAAAATCTACTTTAAATTTTCTTATGCTTCTGTATTGGTTGAGGAGGGACCAGTGCTGCCACAGGGCAGACACGGAGACCAGGGTGCCTGTAAGAATCTGGACTTTGCTGTTGTGTGCCTCAATGTTTTGGGAGCAAACAGGACCAGGGCTGTGTGCCTTGCTCACAGCAGCGGTTACTGAGAAGCTGAAGCCACTTTCAGGGCTTCTTGAGATCACTAACTTGTGGTTTATTGTATTTTACATAACAAGTTCAGGAGGGTCCTCACAGGGTCTGGTGTGGGCATTTGTACACCGTGGATGCTTGAACACAATGCTCATTTCTATACAAATAATGGCAGTGGGAGCAGAAAGGCAGTACATTAATTAAAATTCAAGTGATTTGGAGAAAACCTGGTGCTGCAACTTTGGCAAAGCCTGAGAAATGACTCTGCCCTGACACCGCCTCCAGAGACTCCCTGGCCTCAGGAGGAAGAAGCAGCAACTCACTTTGCGCGAGGAAGAGGAGTGAGAGGCACCACCATACAAGAAATGAAAACTCAGAAATTTCATTTTGCAGCCATCAAAACCTCACATTGTTTCAGTGTTTCCAAATGTTTTCAAAAGCCCTTAAATTCTCTGAAACCTCAGCAGAACCAGACACCAGAATCTCTGAACCAGAAATATGAGGCTTCCCAAGATCCCCCAGGGTCAGGAAATATGTCACTCCTGGGTCAGTCCCCAGTGCCCCAGTAAGAGAAATTTTCCTGACCGGCTCCAGTGATACCAAGAAGCCATGAAGCCTGCTTCCTGGAAGTGCTGCCAACAGGAATGATGGATAGGGAAAAAAATCTCTGTTACCTTTTCAGCTGGGATGTTCTAATTTTATGGCAAGTGAATTTTCTCCTGAAAAAAATTACTGTGATGGAAATTGCCCAGACCTCATTCCTGCTCTTATCTGCAATGCTTCCCTGAACAGGACAGACAGCGAGCAAAATTCTGGAGGTTTGGATCACTTAGGCGGATAAGGGCACATTCTGCAGCAAGATACGTGCTTCCATGGGCTGGAAAACATCACAAAATACACTGAAATGTGTCAGCTGCAAGGAACCAAGAAACCATGGACACCTTCCCCTTTAGGAGAATGTGGAGTGCCAGGATTCCAAGACATGAGGAGTGTTTAACAGCCACCAGCTGCTGCCTCCTGTGCTGGGTGCACAAGGCTGCACATCACACCACGCCTTGCAGGCTGGATCCCGAGATGCTCCGCTTGAAGCAAGAGACTTTAGGGATTGATACCTTATTATCACAAAGGTACTGATAATTCAGTAGTTTGCTTCATTTTGAGCAGGATCCCAAGCCTGGTGCTTCGCACAAAATCTGTCTGGAGCCAGAACAATTACAGATTTCCAAACAAGCATCCAGTTGCTGGAGGGGGGAAGAGAAGGGCAATGAAAACCTGTTCTAAATAAAATGGACTTCTACTGCCAGTGAATAGTACTATGCAGTCTTTGTGTCTTGGCCAGGTTTTCAATTTTCAGAGATGGGATCCAAAAACTGCATTCAATAGCAGGATTTTTAATCTTTAGAGACATGGCTTGTCGCTAAACAGTGGTTGAGAGGAGCTAAGAGAGAAGCTGATCCCTGTGTCATAAATACAGTATGTACAAACATATACACAGGCATTGTCTAGTCAGAAAAGCTTTGCAGTGTTGTTTCCAGCTCACAGAAGGCTTTTGCTTAGCAGATCTCCAGGTCAGCCGAGGTTTCAGCACCACTGCATATTTCACTTGATCTAGCAAACCCAGAGCAATCTTGAAACTTGGTAATCTTTTAAACCAGTTATTTCACAAGTTTAGCCGTAAGTTTTCCTCCTTAATTGCAAAGATCTTCCCTTCTATGAAGTTTTCTACCTTAACTCAGTCCATACCTTGAGCAGCACCACTTTATGACACAGACGTGTTATATGGTGCCAATGCCAGGTAACATACCAGCTACCATCACCTACAGCAACTGCCAGTTTTAAGTTTGCTGCCAAAGACAGAAAGTGGGAGTATTTTTGCAGGCATTAATTTTAGTGTTCTGTTTCAGTGACTTAAAAGCCCCCAAAACCATGGATTTGCATTGATACCAGATACACTGCTCTGTGCTTACTTTTTTTTTCTGGGAAACAGTAAGTCATGGCTACTTTGGCAAAGCTACAAAATGAAGTGACCAAGAACTACAGAGTTGGCTCAGAATTGTGATCTGTGTTTGCCTTACCCGAGAGAGGGCATGGAAGCAAGGCAAGCCTTTAAATACAGAACACACCACATACCATTCTCAGCAGGAGCTGTCAGCACTGCTCCTCCAGCATAGTAAATTATGCTGGAAATTAAATGAGAAATTACTAGTTTTCCAGATTCTATACATTGAGAAGTGATATACAGTATGAAATATTGCTTCTCTGATAAAGCAGCAGCCCTCGCCTCCAACTCCATACCACAACAGTCACCAATGAAATATAATTGCTGGCAAGAGAGAGGTAAAAAATGAATCAGTGGCTTGAGCATGAAACTGCCAGTAGGCAGGCAGACAGGGAACCAAGAGGAAGCAATCTTCTCACTTGGATTAGCTTGTTTCTCTCTGCTAAGTTACCACAATTAATACTACATACATCAACAACTTGAAATATAAAATAGAGAGAAGATAAATTATTTTGGTGGGCTACTGCTATTGACTTTAACTGGAGCAAGGCATGCAGTATCAATATCAGGCTCATTGAAGGAAACATTAAGTTCCTCATATTTGTTGTGCTTTTAATACCTTTCTTTCCCATAACTTATCTTTTTGAATAAAGTTGATGCAATGGAATGCAGGACAGTTATTTTATATCACCACCATGAATTCCTGACATGTGCTTAGTTCTGTTTCCTGAGTAACCTCTTCGTGTTTTCTCATTTCCAAGACACAAAGACCTCAGCAATTCTGGTAGATACCAGTGCCTGAAGGCAGATGCTGCTGCTGCGACCTGGGGCAGAGCTCAGCCTCCTGCCCATGTGAAGCTGCAGCCTGGCCCAGAGCAGGTGTGAGCAGAACATCCGGGGTGGCTTTTGCCCTCCCTGCCCTCACTGGGATGGTTTCCACTCACAGTGTGCAGCTCCTGAGGCTGACAGGGCAATGCCAGCAGTGGATTAAAATGGTAAAAGTAAATGACATCTGCCTGTGCAGCCTCCTCCACCAACGCACTCTGTGAATGGCACACATCCACATCCTGATCACCTTAACTGCACCTCCGAGAGCTGCCCATGCTGTATCCCACATTTCCTCAGCTACAAAGTGCTCCAAGAAGAGTATAAGGAAAAGCCTTTCTCATACTGAAGAACTTCCTTTTTTTTCCTTTCATTTTTTCTATATGTGTTGCTTTAAGGCCTGTCTCTTCAGCTTCTATGTGATCTTTGCTATGACTTGTTTCACCATGTAGCTGGAAAGTAAAACTAAAATTCTGGCTATCCCTACGTTTGCAGCTGGCTTTAGCCCTACACCCTAGCCTCTGTGATCTCTGGAGCCCCAGGCAGCAGCTGACGTGACTCCTGTGCTCCATACAAACCTAGACATTCTGAACTCACAGAAATAAAAAATCCCATTTTTGAAAACGATTTTTATATCCTGTCTCTGAAAGCTAAATGCCAGCTGGAAACCTGGCCAAGACACACAGACTAGAGAGCACTGTCCCTCTCAAGCCACTTCTCTCAGCATCTCAGACTGTCCTGTACAATTAGCAAGTCAGTTAATTGCGCCTTGTAGGTTGTCTGTGTGTGGGTTGGGACAGGCCTGATCAGAAGGCAGCAGTTTGAAATTACTTTTTTTTTTTTGATTCAGAAATATTTTTAGCTCATCTTTTACCTGCAAGCTTACATATTAAACCCAATTAAAAATGCACTTTGTTCTTTAAAAATGAAACTCAATATCAGTCACTCTCCTTTTATCTCTTCGGTGCAGTGGTATTGCTGGAGAGAGAAGTAATTAATGAAGAGAATCAAAAAGTTTCCGACGTGTTTCCTCTTCACAATATAATCATGATTATATTAATGTAGTGTTTTTATTAAATGAAAATCAAGCCAACGTCAGCCTGTGAGTGTTGCTTCACAGGCAAAGAAACCTTTATTAGCATTCCCTAGCTGCTGCTGCAATTCTTTCAGGGAAGTTTTATTGCTGCAATATATATTCTCAGGTCTGCTACTAGATTTTTGTCTTGTTTATGGAATTTAAATAGTGTATTAGACTAAATTCTTCACTCTGCCTCTTTCCAGAAATGGAGATCCTAGACAGATGAGTTGATGGGAAGAAAACCAAATAGAAATAAACCCCCTAACACTTTCATGTTAGAATTCAGTAAGCAGCCACCTTTGTATCAGATATCAAATTCTCTGCTGACCTCTGCCGAAGCTGTTGTGGGAGCAAGAGCAAGGGAAACGTGGTCAGGCAGCTACATGAGCCACGAGTTACCCTGACCCCAAACTCAAAGCCTTCGGGCTGTGAAGGGGAAGCACCAGAACGGCAGCTCTGAAAACTCCACAGCAGAGTCATGGAAGTGTTAATGTTGGAAAAGACCTTTGAGATCATCCAGCCCAGCTGTCAAACCCAGCTCCACTACCATGTTTGCCATTAAACCATGCCCCCAGGTGCCATAATTATACATTTTTTTAAGACTTCCAGTGGTGGTGACCCCACCACTTCCCTGGACAGCCTGTTCCAATGCTTTACAACCCATTCCATGGAAAAAGAATTTCCTAATAACTGATCTAAACCTCGTCTGGTGCAACTTCAGGCCATTTCCTCTTATCCTGTTACTTATACCCTGGGAGAAGGTCCTGACACCCACCTCACTGCAGCCACGGAGTTGTAGAGAGTGAGGAGGTCTCCCCTGAGCCTCTTTTCCTGCAGGCTGAGCCCCCCCAGCTCTCTCAGCTGCTCCTCATGAGCCTTCTGCTCCAGACCCTCTCCCAGCTCCATTGCCCTTCTCTGGACTTGCTCCAGCACCTCAACATCTTCCTCAGAGAGAGGAGCCCAAAACTGAGCCCGGATCTTTCTCCTGCTGACTCCCAGTGCAGGGAGGAGAGCCTGTCCTGTTCCAGGCCAGCTCTGACACTCCATACCCTGACCCAGCTGGGATCTCACCTGGTTCCAATGCAGGGAGCAGCCAGAGGGCCAGACCTCGCTCTGCTCCTCCTGCTTCCATCAAGGAGTCCTTCTGATGCAAAAAGGCACTGGGGACAGACCCAGCAATGCACAGACCCTTTGAGTCACTGGGGTTGTGTCCTCTGGTCTGAAGTGTCATTCCCCTCTTAGGCAGTTTATTTCCACTAAGCAAACAATCCCAAAACTCATGTAGTGACTGCCAAGGTGCTGCAGAATAAATTAGGTGGACACTTTTATCAAATGGAGCCTTCTCCCATGTCCTGCATTTCAGGAGGGATGGGGCAGGGAGTGCATGCTTTTCCCCAGGGTTTCTCTCCATCTGGTAGGCAGTTTATGGAAATGAAGTCACGCTGTGGCCCCCCCTTGTTCAAATGGGAGCAGACAGCTTCTTTCCCTGCAGCATTTCGGGCCCCGGGGCTTGGGTTTAAAGCCAGAATAACTCTACAGAGTTCAGTGGAGTTATACACACATTAAAATGGAGGAGTCTGAATCTCTGCATGCTTAGCACTCCAGTCTTGCTGGTGTTATTTTATTTATTCAGCTCGTCTTTCCAGAAAACATCCAATTTAGATAATAGCTAGTGGGAGAAGCAATCCCCTTTAGGGATCAGCAGTGGTTGTTATATGATTTCTTAACAACAATTTTCTCAGTGGCAAACAAGTCTGCTACTGAAATAGTACTTCTAGTGTGTGAGAGTGCAGCTTCCACAACTACTTTGGTCTATTAGGGCTGAGGAGAAAACAATAGATTCATAATGCAAGATTGAATCATTCACAACAAATTCAGAGTTTACTCAATCTCCTTTTCTCTTACGTAGATTGTACTTTTTGGCCACAAAATGTCAAGAGACAGTGCACAGATGTACCCTCAATCCAAAGAGGGCCCAAAGAAAGCTTTTAATAATTTACTGCTGGCTGTGTTGGACTGCTCGGCTTGTTGAGGCTGCAGCATTGTTGGTGTGTAACATGTAGAAGGTATTCTAGGTCCTTATACAAAATCAACAATACGTAGATAAACATACTCAAATTTCAAGCAAACAATGTTTTTAAATTCTAATGCTGTGGGGAAAAAGGTCCGGACATTTTAAGGACACTGCAAACGGTTAACAACATCAATCAGTGCAATTAAATCTGATTGGGTTCTTCAGCCTGCTATTACTTGTGTACCCATGGATGAGAAAGACAAAAGGTCGGAGAGGGATCTCCTGACTTTCCATTTCCTGGTGGTGACAAATGGCCCTTCCTAGAGCAGTGTTGAGGTGGAGGCTGGGTGGGGTGGTTGAGGGTTATTTCTGCACACAGAGTTAATGATTCAGTAGGTGGATCTCTGCTAACAATTCCTCTGATGGTACACAAAAAGCAGAGCCAATTTAACCAGTCTTCTTTGATTATATGAATTTTCCAATAAAAATCAGAAAATAAATCAAACTAAACATCTCTGCTAACATTTATTAGGAACTCTGGCATTTCTCATTAGCTACTTTGTCATTAATTCACTTCTCTTTATTTTGGTGGGCTTCAATTGAAGCTTACTTTTTGACAGCAATCAGGAAAGCTAAGAAATGTGCAAAGAACATATTTGTATCCTGCCACACAAGGCCAGGTTTGAGGGTCTGCCTGAGTCTCCTGCTCATATAGACCCAACACTTCTCCAGAACTTCATCTGATGCCCACATTTCCGGCCATTACCCGTAACTTTGGGACGAAATGAAAAATTCTGACAACAATTAATTGATTTCATCTGGAGAATTAACAAAGTAAAAATGAAATAGATAAATTAAAAGATGTTTATAGAACTACAAGAAAAGTTCAGAGCATACACAGCAGCACCACCATTCAGGACTAAGATAAACCAGAGGAATATGGCAATGGAAACCTTGTGGAATTCAACAAAGACAAGCACAAATAATCCCTGACACAATATTGGCTAGGGAGCAGGCCTGGGGGTCTTGATCAACAGTTGGATCAAGCTCTGAGCAGAGTGATTTGAGCCCAGAGCTCATCCCACTTTAAGCAGGAGTTTGGAGATCTCCTGAGGTCCTTTCCAACCTGAATTACTCTTATAAGACACTCAGACAAAGTGTCTAGCAGCTTGTTAGCTATTTGCACATCCTCCTTGGCCCAGCACAACACCATCCTACCAATAACCACTGGAAGATCCAATCTTGGGGAGCTCTTCAGAGCCCGCTGATGGTTCAAACTGTATGTTCAATACCCAGGGTGTCTCATACCTTTAAGTACACATTAACTCATCCACATCTACAGTACGGTGAGAGTAGCAATGATTTTACAAAGACCTTTGGACTCACACGGATGCCATTAACAATCTTATCAAAATCCTTGGCACTAACACAGCCCAGCTTTACCAACAGTTAGCTTTCCTGCTGGTAGCAAACCCTCCTAAGGCAGGCTTGCATTAGACCTTGTGCCCTCTTTGAACAGCTTTAAAAACAACTACAGGAATTGTGTGCAGGTTTTTAAGTTTTCAAATTACTGGGGTTGTTGCAGCAGAGAGCTGATTTTGAGCAATGGCAGACACTGGGGGTCCACCTTATTATCGGGGACTTAGGGATAAAATTGTGTTTAGGAAACAATTGCTAATTTCCACTGACTTGCATTTTGGGGGCATGCACAGCCTCATAGGAAACATACAAAGGACAAGATTCTCTGTTCCACCAATCTGTTTGTGGAGGAAGTGGTTATTATTCTAGATGCTATCCCACTTTTCTGAGGGGGAAGATTTGAGCTAATTTAAAGAGAGGGCAGGTTTGCTGTTATTCAACACACAGAGCCTTTTTTCCCTTGAATCTCTGCAATATTCGTCACAATCAATAAGAAATGCCTGTATCATCACAGAAGCCATCATTAAGCACTGAGCAACTACTCCTTGTTCAGTTGTAGCATCAGATACACACAAATATCAAATACTATTTGCATGATATCCTTCATTAGCAAAGGTTAGTTACACCTCTTGCACTTGTAAGGCTCTTGGCTCTTATCTCTAATTACGTGCTGGCTTGCCCAGCTGCACAGGGAAATTGCATTGATACAATCTTTAGAACTCACTTAGACCTGCGAGAGCAGGTTTGATTTAAATTACACAGATATCACTGACTCTACCTCAGGAACCCTGAGATCAGAATTTGCTGTCTATTATTAATAATAAAAGGATTCAGAATGGATTTGTCATGGAATGTGAAGCAGGGCAAACTGTGCCTCCTGGGACGTGACCTCTGAGAAACAAATTTACTCCGGCATATTATCTGAATAAAGGCCTCGTGTGAAACCCTCGGATGTCAATGGGAAGTGCTCAGGGGACCAGCCTGGCAGATCCAGCAGCAGAGCACTGCACACTGCATTAGCTCCCTGACAGCTTCACCAAGGCAGAGGTTTGCAGAGGTGAGGAGACGGCTGAGTGGAGCAAGATCCTGAGGCTTTGGGGCTGGACTGGGGACATGGAAGAAGCCTGAGGACTGGAGAGATGGATATCTCACTCATCAGACTGGGGGATCCTAAAAATCACAAGTAATGAGGCTTATAAATTATAGCCACGAATCCATACAGCAACTGCTAGTAGTTACTAGGCATACAAGTAGTCGTAGCTGGTTGCAGTCAGGAAGCTGATGGGTTGAATGGGTTACATGTGGTGCTTTGAGCAGGCAGGAGACAGGTGGGTCAGGATGACAGGGACACCACTTGCTTCCCAGGAGGGAGAATTCCCCTGGAGCTGGGATAGTGTGGAGGGCAAGGATCAAGCTCGCCTCCACCTTTACTGGACAAAGCTCTGGTAAAGGAACTGGGGCACCTGGGAAGAAAATCAAAATTCTTCTCCAATTTCTGTGGCCAGCACCTGCCGTGCCATCTGCTGCTGCTGCCAGTGCCACCTGGGCAAATCACGGCTCGGATGGAGCACCAGGGACAGCAGCCATGGGAAGGGCAGAGATGACATCCCATGAGCCTGAAGCCACAGTGGCCTCTAGAAAGCACAGGCAGAGCTGTTCCCACTGCAACCAGGTGCACCACAGCCATCGCACACACTGCAGCCACCAGGGATGGCTGAGTGGCGTTTGACAGCTCTGACCTATGTTATAGCTCTGAGCATAATTGTATTTTTCATAAACCAGCTGAGATGAAATGAGTTCAGATATTGACTTTGATTCTCTGGCTATTAAAACCACCCACATTTGCATGTATTTCATATAACTTGAGAACACTTCTAATTCATCAAGAAATAGTACAGATGAAAGTTCTCTGAGTTAGTTTGCTTATCTGCACTCCATGTTCATTTACATCAAAGACTTCACAAATTTCAGTGCTAAGTCTGATATATTTAAGCCACAAACAACTGTTAAATACCTGTATTTTCATATAAGCTTAGATTACATTTCAAAATTGCTATAATGAATATACTGTCCAATATTGTCTGACATGTATAGAACCAACTTAAGTCTCCTCAAAGGGAAATTTATCAACTTTCTGACTTTGATCTGGACACAATTCATTTGAGTTTGCAGAAGCCCAAAATGGAATTATAAGGCTTGGTAACTTCCTAACATGGTTTTTGAGACTAGAAAACAGTTGCTTGCTTTGCAGAACAATAGCCAGACCTTAGATTTAGCAGATATAGGTATGGCTAAATTCTTGTGCTGTTTGTATTGGTAGAGCAGGTGAGATAGATGGGAGGTTTGCCCACAAAATTGCTTTTACACACTTTTGAGATACCACTGCAAGATCCTGCATTGATTGACAGAACACAAAGCCTGAGCAAACAGCAATTGTGTAGCACGGTTACCATGTGTGTTGTCAGGGTGCAGGGAAGCACCTCACACTTATGTGGGAGGGAAGAGTCTCTGGCTTTTTAAAGCTCAAGGAACTCGAGCTCACAGAGAAATATCCTCCATGGCCCAAGTGTGTCTTGTTTCCAGGCGACTCACCCGCAGTGATGAGCTCCCTGCTGTATTTCATTTTATGGGCTACTAGAGGAAGAAAGGGTATTTTGGTTCCAAGTGTGACAAGGGATCTGACTTGTAAACAGGAACCATAAAGAGTAAGCTGCTGCAAAAGATAAAATAGAAATGGTCTAAATGTCATAAGCAGGGCCAGTGAAGGGTCAAATCTTTGGATTAAGAAACATTTCAGACACTAACCTCAGAAAAAGCCGGACTCCTCTTGACAATCTCAAAATTCTCTTGATAAAAAAGAGGAATTTATTGCTGCACAAGACTTACTGTGCCTTTTTTAACCCAGTCTCTGTTATAATCCCTCCCTGACAAACAGCCAAAGCCTCTTGGTGTCCTACAGACTCAACACTTGTAGACTTGCCAGGTTACCACATGGGAAACCAGTTCATGAAACCCTAAACTGCAGAGGAGCCAAGCCAAATGCCATATGGACAAACTGCCAGTTCAAATGCTTTTGCAAGTCTTGGTGTTCCTTTGGAAGTCTGGGTTGAGTGAATTCTTCCTCCTGCTCAACTACTGTGTCAGACATCTACAAGGTCAAGCCTTGGGAGCACTTTTCGAGTTAATGCATTTATTTTTTAGCACAGTGAGTTCACTGATTAGCAGAATTACATCAGACATACTCAGCTATTAAATGTTCCTACCACAGTTGCCTCGGGGGAAGCCGGGAAAAGGTAAATAACGTAAAGCTGTGATGAAACGAAATACAGTCATCCACGGGAGCAGAAGCATGGCAGCTTCCACAGCCTGATGCCAGGAGGTGCTGCTGGGCACCCCTCCAAGAGGCACTATTAATTAGCAAATATATCCAGGCCCTGATTTCGGTCCTCCAGTAATATCCAGTCTCGCTAGAGACTGCAGCAGCCTTGGCAGCTCTTACGTAACGCTCACATTTCGCAGAGGAAGCTGTCCACTGTGCTTCCCGGCTGCAAGAACTTTCTTCTCCTGTCTAATTTCATTAGTTTTGACTTGCAGTGATCACCCCCACCAGACTGCAGCCTGCGCTGAGCAGCGGCTGCGTGGAATCTCCAACCAGTTCTGAGCGACACATCCCTGGCAGAGAGTCCAGATCAGAAGGCATCACATGTGTCAAAACTGCTGCATTAACAGTAATTTAATAATAAACTAATAGTAATTTAATTTAACTGGCAATTTTTGCCCCTTTTTATCTTATTAAATAGATCAAGTTGTGTATATATTGAAAATGCTCTGTTCCATTGTGGTTGCTTTATAAATATGTTCTTATTTCAATGAGGTTACAGAGCACATAAAATTTTCATATAACTGAAATGAGCTGTGTAGGGTAAAAGTAAATGCCAGCAGGCATCTAAATATTGTAGCATCTGTTATATTTTACACTCTGTGATCACAAATCTTATAAAGCTTCACTGCATTTTAGCAGCATTCTTCACAAACTATTGAAGATTGATGGCTAGTGTAATTGCCATATCTGATATGCTATCATTTTTAATATACTGAGCTACTGCAACTGCCCCTTTCTTTGTACTATCAACCTACGTCTATTTTATGTTTCCACAAAGAGCACAGTGTACCAGCAGCCAGTTGTATTACTACCGAGTAATATTTTTACACATTGTGGTGTTATCTTAATTTTCCTTGCAATACATTGTTATATGTAAGTACAGGCAATGTAGGATAGTAGGCAGCAAGATAAAAACATGAGCCTTCCTTTCATAAACAGCTACATATTTCACAAGTATTATATTTTTATTCCTTTTCTTGTTAGTTATTATCTGCACTTTCAAGATAAGACTGGTTCAAAATGGATTAGGCTGATGAAAATGGACTTCTAACTTTCATACACATTTGCAGATTATACTATCCAGAAAGAACAGTTATACCTATGCATATGCAAATTCCTAACCAAATTGAAAGTTGCTTAAGTAAAAAACACAAGCTGGAGTTAGAAGCAGATCAAGAATCCTGATAAAATAGAGTTACATGCATAATGAATATCTGTTTAGAAGCACAAACAACTACCTCACTGCCTTTCCATCCATCCTGCTGACTAATGATGTGCACGATTTGAAGAAGAAATTAGTCTTAAGGAGCAGCACTAGCACCTTGTTGATCAATTCAACAGAAAGCTCGTGAAAAAGAAACAGATAAAGTACATTTCCCTGGCTAATCAAATAGAGCTCTCATTTGTCATCCCCAGCCAGGCCCATTACTCCAAGCTACATTTGAAATACATACAGCTGCCTTTGCTTTAATTTCTGAATAAATACAGCATTTCTGCTGGTGATGAGAGCACAGAGTCAGGCTGTTGATTTGCCCACTAAGAGAACTCTTCTCATTTACCAGCAGCACCCAGCTGCCGTTCAGTTACATCTGACTCCAGAATATCAGAGGTTTAAGCCAACAAACACAACCTGCCCTTTCATTAGTTGTCTGCAGACACAGGACATGCTAATTTGGGGAACATCTATCATAATTCAAGCTAAAATCTGGCAGTGGGAGCCCACATATGAACCCTTCTTCCCACAAAAAGCACAGCTGAATTCCCCATGGGATTAATAATTTCTTGGTTTGCAAGAAGATGCTCTCAAGGCTCTCCCAAGTGCAAAAAAATCTACAGATTGTTATAACTTGCTCATCTTACTTTTAGAGGGCTTATAAAAGTGCGTTAACACCTGTGGGAGTAATAAATTCAGAGGAAAGGTGTCAGTCTTTGAGTAACAAACCTCACTCTTCTGAACCTTGGCTCTGTGAACAATATACAAAGTCAAATATTTCTCATTAGCTGAAAAAAATGAGAATGCTTCAGAACAGCAAAAGTAATAAAAAACACTGAACATCTGCAGAGATATGGTTTAATGAACAAAGACTATTGAAGGCACTCACTGTCCTAATTTCCACTAAGTTGACAGACAATGCCCCAAAACTGCCTTTCATATCCAACATTAACTAATAAGCTAATCAGAGCAGAACAAGCCATTTGTGGATGACTTTAAAATAAAGAGTGGCAAGTATAGCTCTGTAACATATGTAGCATTTTGTTTTTGTTTTCAAACAAGAGAATGATTTGTTTTGCACACACTTATGCTGGATAGTCTGTTCAGTATAAAAATGCCCAGATCTGTCTAAAATTGCTGTACATTTTGTCTGAGCTGCAATAAACTCTACAATTGGGAACTCTGGCCAAAATTCCTTTCAAAGCCTGTAAGATGTAGCTTGCCATAGTTCTGCCATTTGGCACTGAGCTGATTTTCTGTGGTGACCCTCCATGCACCCATCACTTTAGCATCAATAGGTGCTTGGCAAAAATGCCCTTTTCAAATGCTCCACGGTACCATTCAGAGCATTTGCTGCAGAGACGGAGCTTTACTCAACAGAAAAGCTCTGGTTTAAATGCCTATTGTGTGACTCAGTAGAAATATTTTATTAGAATTAGAAGCCATAATAGAAAGTAATGTAAAAGAAAGGAGTTTTACTCGGAACTTATTTTTACCCAGAATTGAATTTGCAGCTGTGACATTTCATGTCCCTTGTGGCTTCAGACTTGGAAACTGATCTGGAAACATGTTTGTGGAGATATTTTGAAGTCTGTCTTCTGTGGTCATTTGCTTGAATCCTGTGTCTTTTCCATTTTCTCGAAAATGCCAGATCTTTGGAGCAAAAGCTTCCATCTTCTGTCTGTTGTATGGATCCCAAGACTGGTGCTGGGATTAGTCAGAGTGGTTTGGGACTCAGTGACAGTGTGATTTAGCACAAACCGCACACTATGTAAGCAGAAACTATTCTAAATTATAATAATTATTGTAGTCATTAATTTTTACTAGGGTGAATCCATGAATGTACAAGCAGGCATTTAACATTTAGCATATTCAACATAATTTTATCGAGTCAGTGAAACTATAGAAGACTGAAGATAATGAACTCAAAATTAGATTGATGGCAACTGAAACATATCCAAATACATAAAAATGGAGGCTATTGAGAAAAAAAAAAAGTTACAGTGCTGCTTTTTAAGCACAGAGCTCAGTCATTTAGCTCATTTCATTTCTGAACTATTCCCAGGTAAGGAGGCTTCAGGCCTTTTAAACTTAAGATACCACACAGCCCTTCTCCTAGGTGACCTTCTGCCCAGAGAACACTGGGAACATGAAAGGTGATCATTTACCTCACACAAAAACATTTTATCCTAAGAAACAGTTGAAACAGGGAGCTCTGCTCACAGAGGATAAACCCACCATTGAGCACTGAATTAAATTACAATGGAACTCTAAATTAAATGTGCAGAAATCTTTGTGGGGGGGGGGTTATTTGTGGGGTTTTTGAGTTTGTTTAGTTTTGTTTTGTTTTTCTGTAGCAATTCCCCAGTCCAGTACACTGTGGAGCTGCAAATACAACGTGCTGAACCAGGGGAAGGGCTGTATTTTTTAGCATCAGTACTGGTCTATGGCAGCTTAAGATCCCTGTGAAACTACTGCTCCAGACCACAAAGCCAAATTTGCAGCAGAAAAAAAAGACACTGAAGTGAAGACTTTACCTCTGAGATTAATTTAAACAAAGGCGTCCAGGTGCAAACTGGTAGTTGAGAGGCCCAGAGGCACAAACAGGGTGTTTTATCTTATCAAGCTGTGGCATTTATGGGAGAAATGGAAAGTTTGTATTTGCATTGCTGACTCAGTTACAAGGTATACGAAAACGCTGACCTTTGTGATGTTTGTTTTATGCAGAGGGTATAGAAACACACCAACGTTCCAGTTACAAATGAATCAATTGTGCAGATAAAAAGCTTATATTGTACAGCTTATGAGCTGTCCTTTGTTGTTGTTTGAAAAGACAAAAGTGAATCTCCTGATCTCTGAGAATAGAGATGAAAAATGTTCCTCTTGCTACTGAAGGATAACTTCACAGCCTGGAGGAAGGGAGCGCGAGGAGCTGAACCTGAACCTTTTATTCCTGGGTCAGTGTGGGTACAAATAACATTAAAACATGAAGGTCCCAACTCAGGGGACTGAACCCAAAGCCTGCACCTGGGAAAACTTAGGGTCTCAAATCAAAGATTTAAAGTCTCTCTGGTCTCTATCCCAACTTCCTCTCCTATATCATGGGATGAATAATTTTATTGAGCTTTTTCAGAGTGGAATCATGAGAAGTGAATGGAATTAGTGTTTGCAATGTGTTTAAACAGCAAGGAGCAATGTGTGAGTGGTAAGTGCTCTTGCAGTTATTGATAAGACTGAAAATCTGCACAGGTGGAGGAGCTGGTGCCTCAAGAGCTGGAACCGCTTTTAAGACCTGGATCCTGTTAGAATATATTGGGTAAACAAGGCAGAGTGAATAAAGGTCTCCTGTGCAGTGCCAAGTCAACAAGGCTTTATTTACACCATCCCATCATTCTGCTGACAGATTCAGCAGCTGCAGAGTCTAATGCAAGACTAACATGATTCCTCTGGTGTCTGTCAGCAGTAATACTCCATGACCTTGGTGGAGACCAGAGAAGAAAGAGCACCGAGAAATCCTGTTAAGAGAAGGAAAAACATGGAGAAAAAACGTGGAGAGGGAGGTTCTTACAAGACCCCAGGATCTGCACTGTGTTAATAGTCCCACTGGGAATGGAGTGTGTCTGACCACTTGATGTCAGGCTTGACCCACATTTCAGTCAGCCTCCAGGGCAACAGAAGCTTCAGATTAATTTGATACAAACACTACTACACTTGAAAGACGTATTTGGAGAGACGTTTTTTAGAACACGAGTTGTGGAAGGTCAAATATATGAAATAACACGAAAAGGGGTATTTGAATCCTGACCTACTCAATGCAGCTAATAAAGCTCCTCAGGGCAAGAAACTCACTTGGTTCTCAGATCTCAGTTACACTGAAATCCTTAGATCCAAACATGTCTTCAGAGAGGAGGGAAGCTTGCTAAGGCTTCACTTCAGGCACGGCTCTCCAGAAACCAACCGGCAGAAATCCGGCACCCAGCACTCCCTCAGCCTCTTGGAAATACAAAATACAGGTCCACTGTCAGTCCCCCAAGCACTGACAGTATTGATCAGCCAGTATCAAAGCACTTACTGCTCTCTGTGAGGCAGAACACTCTGAAGGTTTGATCTTACATCTCCTTCCAGGCACAGGGGATGCCTGTGTTGATCCCAGCCTGCACCATCACCTCCCTGTCCCAGGTCATCACCCTCCCAGCTTCTTGCCTGCACATGCATGAGCTGCTCAAGCAACAACCATTTTTCTGGTATTGAAATGTGGTTTAACTAAATGAAAGAAAACGAATCATCAGCTTCTAATTTGGGCAAGAGAAGCCAATTCCTCGTTGCAAATAGGTACATTTAAACACTTCAAAAAGCTTTTCTGCTTTCATTTCCATCAAAGCAAGTGAATTAGCCAACATTTAAACTGCTTGACAAAGCAGTCCAATGTCTTGGACTTAAACTAGATAGAGAAATGCACCCAGCTGCTCCTCTGAGGGATGGAGGGTGGTAAATAGAGCAGAGGAAAGGGTGTGCCACCAGGCTCCAGAAATGGTAAACAACAGAAGCTACTCCCAGGAGACCTTTATCCACCTCCCAAACCCCCAGCTGAGGAAAGCATTAACCAACACTGCTTAACTCAACTGTGCCCTTAAAGCTGCACTGTGTTCAATGGCATGGAAGCATTTAATAAAAATTACACTGGAGCTTAAATGACTTACGAAAGAATGAACCCGAAAGTGTCCTCCCTGAATGATGTCTAGGTCTTCACACAGGCATGGATATCAAGAAAATTGGAGTGGGTCAGATGAAGAACTAAAATATTAGCACAGAAAGCGCAAGGCAGCGAGAAGGAAATGGACAATTGAGTGTAAATTTAAGCATCTCCAATTTATTCACAAAGTCACCAATCCAAGACATTAGTGCAGTGAAGTTAGGCATGAGCTTAGATTTCAGTGGCTTTAATGGGGTTTAAGCACTTAATTTTGCTGCTGTCAAGGTTTTAGGGATCTAAACCAACATGGCCCTTAAGATCAGGATTCTCTGTACTTTTCTCAAGCAAATAAAATAGAAATAAAAACCTAGAAAAACATTGGCTGCTTCCTTGGTGCTGCTGCATGGAAATACAGGATGGTTTGTGCTTCCTGCAGCAGTGATGTTATCTTTATCAGAGCACTCAAACACCAGCATTCATTACCACAGCCCCAGCGACTGAAATCACTGGTTTGAAACGTGCAGTGCCATTTTCTGCTCTGTACACAGATTTTCAGCAATCATAAAAGACAGACCTTTCTAGTACCCAGTGAAGCAATAAAATAATCTATATTCCCTGTGCAGAAGTAGAAAAAAACCCCCACAACTGGAACAATATAGTATTAGCAGAGCGTAACACAACAAGCATTAAAAATAAAGCAGGATGTGAATGATTGTTAGGTAACGAATAATAATCACAGGAGTAATACTGTCTAAGTAATTAGATTTCAAATAAAGTGTACTCAAAACAAACATAGGAAGAGGTGGCTGAACATTTAAAAATTGATTTTATTTATTTAGTTATCAATTGCTACCTGCAATTTATTATTTCTTCTCTTTTTTCAGAGTAATGTTTTATTTTACAAGAAGCAACAGAAGAAGGTAAACGTGTAATTTACCAGCTTCCCCACAAAATTTAGCAAGGCAGAAAGCACAATAATTTAATATCTCCTAAGAAAGGGCCTTCACATCTCTCTGAATTTAGATAACTATGGCAGAGAAATGGCCCATGCTACTGGAGCAGAGTGTTTATTCTTGTCTCTCTTGGTTCTGCTTCTGCATAGAATTCTTTCACATTTCAAAGGAAGATGTAAAACTACCACACACCTGCTAGTGTCCCATTAAATGAGGAGTGGAAGCAAAAGAAGGGTGGGTTTGGGTTTTTTCCTATCTCCTGTAATAATCCGGGTTTTACTCTGCAGCCTGAAGATGTGAAGGGCCCTCACTGGAGCTGCAGCCTTCCGAAGGTGTTTGGCCTGGCGAGTAACAAACTTCGGAACATTTTGAGAGAAACCACCTAGTGGTAAAAGTGGTACACACGACATGCAAATTCTGATTCCCTCGCAAGCTCTTTCCTTGTGTGTCCACAATTACAGATTCTGACAGAGGTTTCTCAGTAATCAGCACCAGCACCACAGCAATTGGTGGATCAACAGATGTAATTACACCTCTAGAGCCATCTGCAACCCCCTCTTCCAGGCAACAGGGAAAGAGAAGATGTCTCCTGAAAGGTATTCCAGGCAAACTCAACACAGAGTTAGAGCATGGGTGGCCCAGCTAGGAAAGGTGTGGATATCTCGTGTCAGGATTTTCGTGCTGGACAGTATCAGCTTCTCTCTCAAATGCCCAATGTGCAGATGTCAGATGGTACATTTTGGCTGCGAAAAGAAAAATTATACTTGATCTGAGCTGCTGCCAGAGAGGCTTGGGAGAGTTTTTAGTATTAGAGAGTGGGAAATCTCACAGTGTTAGGACAGTGAGCCAAAGTGCATGGAGCATCTGGATCAGTGCATTTATTTCCTTACCAGGGCTCTAATATTTTCGGCCTTTGATCAGTTTATGACTTTTTAGTGCATGAGGCACTACTATTGCACTCCATAATTCCTCTAGTTCTCCAATTTGTCCCTGTGCCTAAGTGGAAAAGTTATGCAGCAGGGAGAGATCAGGTCATAACTTGTTTTGCTGAGATTTGTTCCTCAGAATTTCTGACAATAAATGAAGTGCAGGCTTGCATGAAGGTGGCCTGGGGTCAGTGGGATGGGGAGGGAGGAGATTCCTTCAAGAATACTAATAAATGTTGCTGCCTGGGACAATGAATCATTTGTAGGTCGTGTGGGCTCTGTGAGGTTGAATTTTTAAGTCTTTTATCCAGGTGGCTGAACAGATTGGAAGCAAACTAACACATGCCTTGGAAAGGTCAGAATGGCCACAAAACTCAGTCCCTTCACAATGAAACAAACTCAATTTTTCAGCCAAGTCCTCCCACACTAAAAGCAGGGAAAGTAGTTATATAGATGAGATAAATTCAGTCTTGACAGTTTTCAGATTTGGGGTGGTTCTCAGCATTTTCAGAGTTCTGCATGAGCTTAAATTAATTTCTGTATTAAACCCCAATTAAAGCACCTTTGCAGTCAGTATGATTAGGTATCTAAAATCACTTTAACTTTGGTGTCGATATGTTTAACTTCTTTTCTTGCGAAAATGAGTGGCAAAGTACAAGCAAATAGAGGACTTCAAACACTTTGGAACACTGTGCTGAAAATCAGAGATCTTGAGGATGATGTAACAATTTTTGGGTCTAGAAATAAACTGCTCCAACATTTTTCTGCACTGTGTTCACATGCACCAATGAAGAGCAGATGTGGAAGGCATACAAACTGGTTGTTCTTTCCAAACAAAATATGTTAAACCAACTATATTTTAGCCAAAAAAGTATTTCATGTAAAAGATCCTTTAGATCTAGAACACAAATGGAATAGTAGCTATTTTTAGCGGCATGAAATTTTTTCTAACCTTTGACTCAGAATATCCTACTAAAAACCTCCTTTCAAAAGCATGAAATATCTGTCTAAATGTCTATATTATTTAAACCAGCAATTAGAACCAGATGTTACTGCATTTTATATTTAGACACCAAATTTCAATATCTTGAACAGAAAGAACACTCTTGAAGGACAGAAGGAATAATTTTCAAATGTAATTACAGCATATTGTTTTGATTCTCTCTCATTAATTTACCTGATTGCAAAGTAAAATTAAATGGAGTTATATTTAAATTTAAAATTGGACCTGTGAGTAATGTAACATCTTATTATCTTACTGCATGGGAAAAAGTAGTTTTAGTGTATATTTCACATTTTTTTAAGCTGTCCATATCCTTCATAAAGCTTTTAAAAACATGGAGAATATTAAAATGCCACATTTATGGCTGCACAGCATATCACAGCTCTTTTGTACTGAATCCCCTAAAATTGTCAAAGATTTTTTTTTATATAAATCTGTAAATGTACATAAGAAAAAGCGTGGGATGCAAGTAGTGGTCACTAAGAGCATTTGATTAAAAATCACTGAAATGTTCACTTGGCCTGCCCAGGGTCACAGAGACTTTGTACCAGTGCTGAGCACTGAGCATCCACAGCAAGATCCCGATCCCAAGGGAAAAGTGAACTCGGCAGCCTTGTCCATGTAAGCCCCAAACACCATAGGCAGCACCTGATTCCCGAAATCCTCTGGGATCACCCCCAGGATGAGTGCTGTGCTCTCTGGAGCTGCATCCAGGCAGTGCTCCTGCCAAGGAGGTGAGGGAGCTTCCCTCAGCAGCAGGAGCTGGACTTGGCTGCTCATGGAAGTGCTTGGCTGGGAAATGGAGCCACTCCAAGCAAACAAAAGATCAGTGTAAATGGTCCCATCTCTGGCAGCCTCAACAAAGAGGAGAAGATTGTAAGAAAATTATTCAGGGCTGAGGAGAAGCCAAATGCTGAAATGTTGTATTTCACTTGCAGGTAGGCACCTGCAAAAGACTTTCGTCTCCACAGCTACCTAGTAAAGGGGGCTTATGGTTTTTAAAAAAATTAAATTAAAAATTCAAGATGTTGCTTCCATGCACTAGAATATGCTACAAAAATAGTTAGAGACCTGTAGTGTCATTTAAAGTCTCAAATTTGTGGATTTTTGGAGAATCTCCTCACAGTAGTTGGTCTGTTGCTGTTCTGCAGATATTACAGTCCAAACCCAGAGAACCAGACAAAAATCCAGACAAAAAGCTGCTAAAACCTACCCAACATTTTTCTTCCATAAATAGAGGTTCGCCGCTTTCTTTTTTTAATAATTCATCTTAATATAATTTTTAATCTTTAGCAACCAATCCTGTTCCCAGAAAATCTGTCTGCCCCATTAACAGTAAAATAAATGGCAACAGGTTCCAGGCCTATGAGACTGCTGTGGAGACTTGTGCACAGGCATTCCGAGTATTGCCAAGCAAGTTCACTGTCACCACAGCTATCTTTGGAAAGCACTGAGTGCACTCAGCACAGTCCCATATTATAATGTCTAGGGGTTGATACGCAAACACACATTTCACCATAATTCTAACACAAGCACTGAAATCTATTTCTTCTGCTGGATCTAAACCCACGAACTGAATAATGCATGGACTCAAACAAAACTTTTACCAACTTGAGAGGAAAAGCTTGAGAGCATTTAAGGAATTCTGTCAGGATGATTCCTGCAGACCTTTTTTCATGAGGATCCCATTGAGGTGAATGGATTTATCACACCGGCAAGGGTTCAGAGTTAGTGTGGGCTCCTCTCGGGTGGAGTCACTACAGAGTAATACTTGGATTTCCTTACATTCGCCCTAAATTCACTTCAGTGGATGCAAACCATCCATGTGTAGACCTTTGATACCAGTTCACAAAGTTAAAATCTAGAATATCTTGACGTTCTCCTCCCAAAAACTATCCTTGAAGAACTATTCAATCTCTGTTGTACATTTTACTCAAAATGGTACTGTATCATTTCTCCTAACATTTATCCAAACCACTGGCTTTTCTCTCCTCACCCATGGTAGGATCTGTCAGTCCCTGCTTTCTCACTCTACTTACCTGGCAGTACCTTTGGCCAGAAGGGAGGAGAACCAGCCATGCCATTGCTGAAGGAATAGAGGGCAGTTCCATTGGAAATTCTGAAGTGGTACACATCACCTCCAACCTCTCCTGCACCTTTGCAGAACACCTTTCTCTGTCCTCCGCCAAATTTACTTAAAAAAAAAGCTCAGAGCTGGGCCAGGGGTAGAGCAGTGGTATGGATGGAACTGCACCATTCCTCAGTATGGGAACGGTGTCCATACGTACAATCCCCTGCCCTTTCGTGCTGTGGAGGATGTTCAGGTCCAATGTAAATCAATAAAGGAGGTAATCTGAGCAAAGTGCAGGCCTGGAAACAAATAAAATCTAATTCATTTGGTCAGCTGAAGGTATTTGTACAAGCCTACCAGTGAGTATTATCTGAGGGAATAAACTAAAGGAATGACATTTTGATGATCAGAAGTGCCATGTATATTTAAATTTACTCAGGTTCTGTATTCTGGACAATTTTCCCTATTACATCTCAAAAGAAGAGCTCCAACCTGATTAATTTTCAAAAGAGCAATCCATACAAGGAAATCCAGGTGCTTATACTGGAACACTGTATAGCTGTAACAAATTTGGAACCTGATATTTTGTGGTAGATTTTTATATCTTTGTCTCCTTGGAGAGACAGGCCAACTATTTCTTTTAGGTAGCTGAGAGCAAAACTGTGAAATTGCTGTCTTAAGTGCTCAGCTGACAGAGATCTCGTTGTCTCTCTCTATTGTATGGGGGTTTCTTCATCAGTATGTAACAAATATAAGAACCAATACTTGGCTCTGGATTTATTCTTTTAAAAAATAGGAGGAAGAATTTTAATAACCCCTTCCACACATTTATAGTCAATTCCTGAAATATTTTTCATGTGACCTGAGATAAAGTTATTTTCTTTCTCACCATTTGGATAAAGCTCTATCTTCTGTCTGAGAATCTGCTTGTATTTTCTTCCCTAACATTAATTGAAGGTCTCTTATTTAAAGTCTGTGTATGGCCCCTGTACTTTAGCATTGATCCACTCACATTTGTTCAGGATCTTGCATACTTGCATAAGAATTCTCCCTTCCCTTAGGTACAGAGGAGAAATAAGTCAAAACTTTCTTCATAAATCATGCCTTAGTTACTGAATCATCTCCGATTGCCCCTGCAGCACCTTCTCAGTATCTCCCTGTAACCAAGAGGCTGAAGCTGAGCCCTGTTTTCTAATGAGACCAGCAGCAGGCCAGAATAATTCCTGCAGCTTTAGATACCACACTGCCAGAGTGCATTTCAAAAACTTGCCTGCTCTTCTTCTTTTCTGTTATTGTTACCAGGAAAGCGTGCTAATAGTTGACTCTATTATCTGCAGTCCGTTCTGGGTTCTTTCCTTGCAATGAATTCCTTGTTGTGTCCCTATTTAGGCTGCAATCTTCATGCTTATTCTTTTTGTAATTGGCTACATTGCTTCACATCATGCTGCACTGAATTTTATGAACCACTTATCCACCCAAAGACCAATATGCTTGTGTTATAAATATTACATTTCTGCTCGTTCCAAGCAATGCTGCTATCACCTGTGTTTAAATCCCTAATCTATTCTGCTCTCAAACACCTCGGAGAAGGGCGAGCAGCTGCAGTTAAATGGACTGACTGCTATGCAGTCACTCATGAAAAAGGGAAAATGCCATGGAGGATTTAAAAAAACAACAAAAAACAACCCCCATCATCTGTGAAAGGCCAGGTTCTTCCAATGGAGACATTTAAGCAGCAAGGGAGTTCCCTGACTTCTTAGCCAATTGCAATGAAAGTTACCACATTTCATGAAATCTTGCCCTACACCAGCATCCATCACTGCCTTCTGTTCACTCAGGGTATTCTTTAGAGGGTCCTGCTTCTTGGAACTCCAAAATTTTCAAAGTGTTGCCCAACATCCAGCCTAGCTCCCTTTTTCCTTCTCTTTGGGTACTTAGATCTGTGAGCAAGACTCAAATGATGTCTTTACATGGATCTCCTCCTCTCCAGCTTGTGCTTGTCTCTGACAGCCCAAAACAGCATCTTGGCCTCTCTCCCTGGCATCTCCTTGCAAATATTTAGCTATCATGTCACAATCAGGATGACTCAAATATTGCTGTTAGCCCCCTTACTCCACCACATGTGACCCTGCTACTCCTTTCCCTGCCTCTTGTGATGTATTTTGCCTGTCACTCAAACATTGAAAAAGGAGCCTGAGATGTGCCAAAGCCTTGATCCTTTCTGCACAAGAACTGTGAAACTGCCTTTTCTTTCTAAAAAGATGCTAAAAATCATGCAGAGTTACATCTTTCAGCAATTTTTTTTTTTTTTTTGGTATTGCAAGGGTAACTTTGCTTCATTTTTATCTACACAAAAAGTCTTTAAACTTCTCACTGTGACCCTGGAACTCCTCTCTTTTGCCCCTTCACAGGTCTCACTGCTTGGGAATTTGCTTGTTCTCACTCTCATGCCCTTCACAGCCTACCCCTCTCTGGAAACAACTCCTGCCTCCACTGGCTGCTAGCAGGGATTCCAGGCAAACTCTTCCCTGCTGCCATCTCCACTTGGGATTGTTTTTTTTCCCCCAACCATCCACAGAGCTATCCCATTATCCTTCAGAGCCGTTCTTATCCCATTCCTTGGCTTGACATCTCTCATGGACAAATGTTAGGCAGCTGGTGTGCTGATACTGTTTGCGTTCATGCTTATCAACTGTTTAGGAGTTGCTTTGCACTTCGCCATCTGTCCATCTCCATCTGGTGTCTCCTGTCTTGCAGTTTGGATTTAAGCTCTGGTAGTGGTGACCATCTTCTAATGTTTTTTTTTCCTTCTGCTAACAGAGCAGCGAGCACAGGGGGCTCTGGTCCATGACCACCATTTGCTAGGTGCTGTGTAAAGCTAATTATTCAGTCAGCATGCCAGTGGACTATTTGCTCTGCATGGAGTGAGTAGGGAACAGAGGGTGCTCATGGACTTCATATTCCTTTTGAGTCTGCAACTAGCAGTGACTCCCTTCTGTTGCTTCCCTTTTCTCTGTTAGTGGACAAGAAGAGAAAGGAGAGAGAAGGTAAATAGTGCCAATTATAATTTATCAGTTGCCTTACTGCCTTCTTTCGTTGTTGTTTCAGGAATCTCTAGGAAAAGAAGCTGAAAAATTATTTCTCCAGTTCCTTCTGAAATAAATAGAGGAGATTAAATGGCACAGAGAGACAGCAATGACCTTGAAGGTCATGCCTGGTATTGATGGAGGGTGAGGGAGCTCTGGAACAAACTGGATGATTGGTGTTAGCACAGTGGCCAGAGCACCATGCCAAGAGACACCCAGAGATGAAAGGACAGGGAAGAGCAGGGAAGAAGCCTGGTGGTCAGGTTCCACGAGGCCCCGATCTGCACAGAACAGAACATTGTGTTCCCTCAGGTGCACAGGTGAGAAAAGAAGCAAAAGACCACACTTGGAGGATAAGTAGGCCAGGAATATGAAGGGAGGACTATGAGTTATGACAGCATGAAAAGAAACATTTTCTTTCCTAGACCTCTGAAATTCCTCCAGAACATCATTACTGTTTTTATAGGAAAAATCGTCCATATTTTCTTAACCTCTAACTCATGTCACAAATAAAAACCCCTGTTTATGATGGTGAACACAGCTATTGTTCTGCTCATACAGTGCAGAGATCCTGAGAAACACCAAGCATCTGCTCTGAGGCACCTGGAAATGTTTAATGCCTCTGAAATGGGCCAGAGGTTTACTTAGCAGGTCTGAAAAAGTGCTCAGTTCACTGTAGGAGGGATCCTTCATTCCCCTCTTTTAAACTGAGATGTAGGAAAAAATCCTAAATACAACACCAGATGTGATTCTAGCAACTCAGTTTTTACCCTCAAATAACTTCAGGCACTTCAAATAGTGCATTTTTGGTTGTTTATTTGGGATTATTATAATAATTACTATTGTTATTATTAATAATATTATTTTCAGATACAGATATTATATGAGCAATTGAAAAACAAATGGTAACACCACATTTTTTAAATTAAATGTTTATCTATGTTTGTCTTTTCCAAGACCTTTTTTACAACTTAGAAGCTTGTATGAAAAGTTAAAGAAGATTCAGGATGAGTGTGTTTTAAGTCAATGAGGAAATTAAGCTGAGAGCTGTTTAGGAGATATTTATGATATATCTCATGTATTAACCAGGACTGATAATTTCGATGCAATCTATCTGTTGGTTTAGTATTTCAAGAGCCAGATCAAACACAACTATCTGTACCAGCTGTTGCTGGAAGTCCTGGGAGCAATCCTGTATAAATCAGCACAGTTCTGGCAGTTTCAGTGGATCTACACTGATTCACACAGCAGCAAATCTAGCGTTCCACTCCTGCAACAGCTATTAAAATGCAGGCAGTAGATTGACCGTGGCTTAATGCGGCTAATCCAGCTGCCCTTGGACTCTCTATTTTCTCTACTTAGACTTCAGAGACATTTACTGTGCAGGTAAGCAGCATTAAACTAAGAGTTCTTCAAAGCACTGGACACTATTGATTGGCAGAAGTTTTAAAGCCATTCCTGTGAGGACTGTGCTCTCTTAGCAAAAGTTTCAGTCTAATGCAACCAGCCCCCGCTCCCAGAGCTCTCCTGACACCGGTGACACCAACACTGCACAGCAACAGAGGGGTGACTTGGGCAAGGCAGGACCCACTGGTCAGGATTCAGGGCTCAGCCTTGTTTTCAGTCTGTTCCTTGTGAGATTTTTCACTGGAGGAAGTGTGACATTAAAAGCTTCAAGAATGGCTTTGCTTTGTGGGATTCATTGTGAATGTAGAAGTCAGATCCTGTTCATAACTTGGTACCAAAATTCTTCTCTGCATGCAACAAAGGACTGACAGGTCCAGGCTATATTAAAAGCAGAACCCAATGCTCTTTATCTCACTTTCTTGCTCCAATATTTCCCTTTTGTTACCTTTTCATATGAAAAGAAAACATACAGTTTTATTCATAGGCTTGCTGGGCCAGGGACTGCTGCTTTCTCTGCTATCACAGAGCACAATGGGATTTCCTCCAAGTAATAGTTCCCATGGTTTTTAATATATTTTCAGTCAGAGACCTTGGTGGAGAGAATTCAGAAGTATCTCTCCCATATGACAACTTGTGGCCTTTATATCTGAGACCAAATCTCCTGAGACACCAGGAGGACCAAAAGAACACAGACATGTGCAAACACACACATACAACAAACTCCTTCTGTTTTTCTGCAGGGACCATCCTGGTCTCTGCTAATATCTGCTGAGCAGTCAGTATGAAAAGAGACCTGAGGGGTGAGGGAAAGGTTCTATTATCTCATTTTCTTAAGAATGTCCCAAGAAAGTCTCTTTTCACCATGTTATAGAGAAGATTTACTGAGGATCAACATATACACAGTGCAAAAAAAATGTGGGAGACGTGGGGGATTGATCCTAGCATCCCACTGCTGATTTCTCTCCAAGTCCTGAAAAGGTTCCTGTTTTCTTCTAGAGAAAAACAAACTATTGCATTAAAAATATTAGAGCTTGATACTTGTCTCTGCTCTTGATTAGGAAATTAGTGCTGCCCCCTCCCTTTTTCTTCCCAAATTACAGCAATTGTACCTGTGAACAGGTGCTGTCAGAAACCAGCATCCATTAGTGTATTTTCTGGTTTCATGATTAGCTGATACAAAACTGAAGTGTAATCAAGTAAGGATTCATTCGTTTGATTAGCCATTGAAATTATTCTCTGCCTAATCAGATGCCTGGCTAGTTTGTCAGCATCTTTTTTGGAGTCTTCATCTCTAAGGGATGGTCCAAATGCATTCACAACAGCAGATCTGATTTAAGTATAGTCAGGGTCCTCCGACTCATCTTGGAGGGTCAAAACAGAAAGATGAAAGAACACCTCCGATGTGAACTTATTTCATTCCTCACCTCCAATAATGAAAAAGAGCAGTTTTGAATTGTGAAGTCTTATGTGCAACAGAACAGGACTAAAGATGTTAAGAGAGAATGATCTGCTGCAACAAGTTCCCTGTGTGAGCTGAGCTATAAAAACAGATCCAGGCTTAAATGTCTGCCCTGATTCGGGGTGAACAGGCTTCTCACGTGGATACCAAAGGTTTGTACTCTCAGACCTTACCTTTGGTGAGTTTTCTGTATAGCATCAAGGAAGGGTTTCCTTAAGACTGACCATTTATAAAGAATGGCCATTTCTTGGAGATCCTTAGCAGAACTTGTGGTCTGACTGTCACAAGAGACCGTGGGGTCAAGAGGCAGCATGAGCAGTTTTGGGGAAAGGTTGCTCTCACTCCTCTCACTCTGGCTGCAGGTGCACAGCATTTTTCCCTCTCCCTGAATGCTTTATCCCGAGGCACTGCTGCTGTTGCTGATGGGCTCAGCCCAGGACAGGGGCAGCTCCATCGTGGAGCCAGCACCATTGGCTCCATCGGACACAGAGAAGCTCCTGGCAGCTTCTCACAGAATCTACCCCTATAGCCCCCAGCTCCAAAACCCTGAATCACAAACCCGATACACGGAGCTGTCCTTCTACCGCTGTTGAGCCAGTCCGAGTCAGGCCTAGAGCAAAATTCATTTCTGCAGCTCAAAGCTGTGATTTTCCTCCCCAGGCAGCTGCCTACATATGTCCAAAGCCATGCTTGCTCGAATCAATAGTAATTTTTCTACCTAGCTAATTATTTAGGTTATTCTATAACCATTCCAAGAAGTTAATTTCTCGCTTATCTTGCTCCCTTCTCACTTACGCTTGGGTTGTTACACCTCAACACATGCTTAAAAGAAAACTGTTTCAGATGCAAGGTTACAGAAGAGTTTTTGCATCTAATTAACACATAGAGGTCAAAAACTTGCCAAACAGGAACACGAAACTGGCTGTATTTTTAACATTCCTACAAGACTAAGAAGTCTTTTAAATGCTAAATATCCTGAAGTAGTTTTACCTCATTTTCACAGAAGTTATTAAAGCACAGAGATAATCCTGTTTGCTTCAATATCTTTTTTCCAAATATTAAAAAAAAATCACTGGGTAAAATTACCATATCTTTTAGTTTCTGCTGTTTCTATTAAAACGGGTCACAATCACATGTGATTGTGCTCAAATATCACCTTAAATTGTAACGATGCTGACACGTGACATTTTTGCTTTTCTGATTTTGGATGTTTTCTCATCAAGTATTCCTATTTAAAACTAAGAAAAAAGGAAAAATGCTATTACTACATCTCAAATAATTTCAGAAGTTAGGAGAAATAGAACTATTTGGGATTTCAAGTTCAGAAATTGATAAATACTGTAAATAGAGCAAATATGATGTATTGATATTAGAAAGCACTTTACTGGAGAAGGCTGGATGCAAGAATTCAATTGTGATTTTCTGCCTTTTAAACACAAACTCAATTTAAAAATTAAACGTTGTTTACACTATAGTCCAAGACCTGACTGGAGTGAACTCCACAGTCTTAGTCTGCTATCAGTGAATGCTGTAGGAATTCAAGTGCTGAAGGGAGGGTATCAGCTCTTCCAGCAGTCCCTCTGTCTGTAAAGAGAAGTAGTTTTCCAGCCTCTCGGAATTAACAACTGAGTTCTATATCAGGTGTCAAACTGTTATTGTGATTTCAGGGTGGAATGAAAGAATATAAGAGTGCTCTTGGGGTAAGTCAGTGGTATAGGAAATTGATAACCAGACTTGCTTCTGAAGTGGGATCTACTCAGCTCCACTTGCCTCACTCAAACAGCAGTTTGTTCTTAGAATGTGTCTTCAGACAAGCAACTCTCTTTTCCCTCACCCACCAACAAAATCCAGCTGTCTTGAGTGGTATTTTAGAAAGGTTTAATACAGCTTGCAGTTTAAATTAAGCAGGATTCAAAGTTAAGATATTTCTCAAAAAAGGATCCATTATCCAGGATGGAAAGGATAAAAGTCAGGGTTTGTGCATTGACTCTTTTACTATTTTCAGTACAAGGATCACTTTAGCTTTGTATTAGCATTGCAAGAACTTCTCACTGTCAGAAGCCTTTCCTTCCCTCTTCCCCCACTGGTGGAGAATTTTGCCCTTTGTGGTCAGAACAGCCCCATGCAGAGAGCAGGGGACAAGACCTTCTAAAATAGATCTGGAAAAACAGAAACCTGGCAGGAACAGATCAGCTGTTGGAGTTTCCCACCTTTATCACTCAACTTCTTCCCTTCCTCTCCAAGCTGTGTCAGATCATGCAGCCATCTCTAATAGAGGAGAATTTGGATTAGAGCCAAGAATGCTATTAATATTTCCCTGTTACCAATTACTAATGAAAGTTAAGACAAAGGATCCTAGTTAGAATTCCAATTGACACTTTGTAGTGATGCATTTTACGGCTCATTTAGCATTTTCCACTCTGCAGGCTTAACACCAGAAAAATTGATTTAGTACTTCTGAAATGAATGAATGATCTATTATTGACATCAGTAGTCTCATTCATGACTTTGGAAACTGATTAAATGTTAGTGGGGACTTATTTAGTAGTAGAGTGGACTTATTTAGTAGTAACCACTATCAAATACCGTTTCAAGAGTTCTTTTATTGTGCCTGGTGTAAGTGACACACTATTGAAGAAGGAGGAGGAGGCCTTCTGATCTTTTCTAAACGGGGCAGGATCTCCCTCTGCTGCTCTCTGTGACTTGTAGGTTGCCTTGAATCTGTTTTTGCCCCAGTGAAACACAGAACAAAGAATCTGGAGTAACTATGAGCTAAATTGCACGACCGTGATATGCAATCTGCAGAGAAAGGTGAGACGAGGTACTGGCTTTGGGAATTCTTTGGTGTCACTCATCTGAACAGGGCTGCAGAAATGCCAGAGACTTTCTGCTGATGTCCCCTTCAGACCCCTCTGTGCTCCTTTAAGGTGTCTCAGTTATCCTGGAGAGAAAGGCTTACATGCAACCAGGCAAAGCTGAGTCTTCCTCACCTAAAGGTCTTCCAGCTGTCCCTTGTGTTCTGAGGACAGTGAGGATTATCCAGCTGCCCACTTCCCACTGGATGGTCACACTGGTGGTCCTACCACATCCAGAAGGAGTGCAGAGCCTCCACCCTGCTGCCTTGTGCAGACTGACCCAGCCTTCATCAAGCCGGTGGGAGTCGAAGCAATGATCAGGTTTTCAGAGTCACTCTTAAACCACTGATCACATCTGAAGCCATCCAGCCCCCTCAGTCATTTATTTAACAGCCTGCTCCTAGTACCCAGAACCACAGCACAGGAATTCTCTATCTGGAAGGAGTGAGAGGGGTACAGCCCATCAATTTTTATGTGGAAATCTGTAAGTTATACTGAAAGAGTAAAAGAATGAAGAGACACTTACAAAGAAAAAGCTAGCTGTCAAGATAATCGGAGAAAAACCTCTACAAACCCGAAATGAAGTCAGTGACATTTAAAAAGAAAACTAAGAATCTACTCAGCTTGGCTTTGCAGCACAGCAGCTTGGAAATGATGGCTCGTGAGATGTTCTGTAACAAACAAATGTACCCTCTGGGCACAATACCTATTATCGATCCTCAGGCAAAAAGAGAGGAGATTGAAAAACACAGATTAGAAAAAAGCTGTAAGAAAACCTCAATTTCAACTTCTCTTTCAAGTTTTAAAATCGCAGATGTATACTTGGGGAAAGTGCTTCATATTTTCTGACACAGCACCTCCCTATCCTCTGCAGTTCAACACGACATTGTAATCCACGGGGAATTCTCACAGGCTTCAGCTGTTGTGGACACTAATTGGAAAATTCAGTGAACAATGGGAACTATAGAGAAGTTACATTTCAACACAAAATCATGTCCTCAGAAAAAAAAACCCCAACTCCTACAGTATGATGTAAGGTTCTCAGAAACCTCACTATCCTGCAAGGAAACTCAGGGGACTTCATGTGCACTGTTAAACATGAATGGCTCGAGTTCTGAAACAAAGTGATTTAAACAGCAGAGTCACCAACCCTCCTGGTGGCTTCTCAGTTAAGAGTTTATGGAAACAAATCCTGAAATTATTAGCACTAGATTTGGCCCAAATTTCATAATTCTGTATCTAACTTAATTCATTTAATTGCAACTCATGCCAGGATAGTGTGAGGATGTGTTTTTACAAACCTTGTCTGTTGTTTAAATAACAAAAGCAACTCTCCCCACAAAATAACCCACAGCTTTGGATAGCTCATTGCTAGCTAAGTACTGCCCTCAGAAGGACACTTCTTAAATGCTGGGTGAAAAAAGGGGAAAAATTTTAGTGCAGTTTTAAATGTCTGTAATAATCAATAGTTCCTTGTTTAAATCTTCCTATGTAACTGAGAAAATTTCTATATTAAAAAGCAAATCTACATATCGCAATTAAGTATTAAAGTTTTCTATTCAATTGTTGCCTTAACTGGATATTACTTGCCTCTTTAAAAATATCTCTCCCTGTAGAAATCTGCAGCACAGATCTAGGACTCATTCTCAAAACCAAGTTTTTTTAAGAACAAGTCTTCTGTGATCATGGGGAACAGAGACTAAAAATAGTCTTCTACTCACAATTAATAGCATTCATGACTTTTCATTGACTTTCCATTAATGATTTCAGAGGTATTCCAACTGGAGTTACATTTAAATTAAAAATGAAATGCACTCACCATACATGATGTAAGTTCATTAGGATTGCTTAGTTACAAGAAAGTTTAGTTGAGAACATTTCTTGCAGTATTGTTAAAATAGGCTATCAAGTTGCAAACGTTAAAGCTATGAATAATTATTGTTAAACTGCACAATGAATTACAAGTTACCTTACACCATAAAGTTGTTGTGCAGTTTATTTGGCTCTGGAGACACTGCCACAGTTGATGCTAGCCATAAAATTGATGAGATTTCGGACAGCAGAGTAATAAACAAGATAACAAACCAGACATTTTAAGTAATTGTATGGATAAAGTCCCACTTTTCAAACACAAATATATCTAAAATTAGACTTTGTGTTCACGTTTTAACCAAACAGAAAACAGCTGATCTGAAAAGGTATCAAAAATGTACTGGTCTAGTGAGAGCTGCTATTTTGCAGTATCATCCAGGCCTGGCCTGCTCTGTTTAGGAGCTTCTCATTAGCATTTCACATTGCAAAGTCTGAAAACCTGCCGACAGGTTCTTGCGCAGCATCCCTTGCTCAGCTTCACTGCCTTTTTATGGAACACGATAATGCTTGCTTTTTTGTTTTTCAAAGCTCCTTTCCTTTATAGTTCTTAGACTGAGGCATTTCCTGCTTCAAGAAACTTCCTTTTTGTGTTTTCTACAGTGACAGCACCCTGTTAAGTCTCCAGAAATCAGCTGTGTTATTAAATGATTATTTATGTATGAGGTCATGGTAATTACCATTCCTAATGCCTTGCATACCCTAATACCTCCAGGCTGGTAATCTTCAGCATGTCTTCTTCCAGCAAGTGTTAAGAGGCTTACACTTGAGAATTTCAAACAACTTCAGAACAAGACAGAGTCCTGTTGCATTTCCAGCCTCACTTTTAACTGACATGACTTTTCAGCTTCAGTTCTCACGTGTGTTACCGTTCTTTCATCATTCAGTCTTTAGAGCAAGTCCACAGGGCTCCATCAATTCTCAGATACTCTTCCCATACTAATATACCTGTTTAAATTCAAAAAAGACCATTTCCCAGCCCTGTTTGTTTATTTGTCTCAGGAAGATCACCTGAAAAGCACAAACATCCTCTTCTGAAGCTGGATACACTTTCCTGCAGCTTGTAAGAACTGTAATAGTGCCCAGGAGGAGTACTGATACAGATTTCTGCCCCCCTTTTTTGAGCAACAGGAAATTTGCTATGACTTCACTCATCTTTCCTCATTAGATGTACATTTGATTTATCTACACTAACTTACAGCAGTGGTATTTCATATACCTTCCATACATGCCATTCCAACTCACATTTCTCATATTTATCACTTGTTCTCTTCTTTAATTCCGTATCTTTTTACTGGTTTCTTATTTTCCTACAATGGCTTTTTAACTTATAAATACCTACTGGTTCCAGTATGTCTGCTTCAGCACAAAACCAAACCTGTGCGCTTTGCAGGTTTCCCAATCATCCCAGTAACCTCCCATTCTAAACCATATGGTAAGAAAGAACCAGTTTGGGTCCAAGCAAAAAGTCAAAAGCCCCATGGGTTGTCTCACCTGACTGCTGGTGTCTCAGAGGTGTCAGCAGGGTTTAGAGGAAATGTTTGCCTGTCACATAATTGCATGCTAATAAGGGAGCATCTCCATCACACCTTAAGCTCATTTTTTTTTTTGCCACAGGAAATTTTAGATGAATCAGCTTCCTGTGCTTCACTGGTGATGAAAGAAGTAAGGAATATATGGGTGGGAGGGCATGGCCCAGAGCTGATGAATGGAAGCTGGTGTGGATGTTCACCTTTACGCTTTCTTAATAGTAAAAAGCCACTTTAAAAAGTTCCTGTTGCCCCCTAACCCATGTATTCCTGCACCTCTGTTAAGCTCTTCCAGCTATGTGGTTTCTGCTCAGAGAAGGATATTAGAGAGGACAGGCATTCTGTGAATATTTTTATGATTTTTGGAGGAGATATGCCCTCGTGCATCTGGAACAAAGAATGCCCACTTCTTAATACCACATTGGTTTTAAGGAGTTTTCTTATTTTTACTGAATTTTTGGTAACAGTCCAATGCCTTCCTTCCAAGGTAACAAGGATATATTGGCTACATTTTTAATAGTTTATCTTCCCCAGGCCCAAAGTGCTGATGCAAACCAATCACTCAATAGCTACAACAATCTGCTGCCAGAAAAGCTGAAGATGACCCTGAGAGCTTTAGACACCTCCACCCTCTGGATTTGAGCTGCCAGCTTCTTGCTGGAGGCGACAGTGGGGTCGTGTTGTGGCATCAGCGATCCAAAGAAGTTAGTTTGACAGCTTTCCTACAGCAGGGCTGGTACCTTCCCTCTTCCTCCTCCTTCCTCTGCTTCTCACTGTGCCCTCAAGCCACTGAGCCCACGCTGCTTTGGCCAAAACAAGGTTAATGTTCTTTCTGGTTAATGTTTGATCTGTTCACAAAGACTGGTGGAAGGAAAAGGATGTAACCAAGCAGGGCTTCCTCTTGGAGATCAGCATGCTAAGGGAAATGCAGCAGGTTCTGGAGAAATGCAGCATCATTCAATAGCCCATGTTCATCCTTCTGAGCTGCTTCAGTGCCAAGTCTCACAGTTAAAACTGTGAGCAAAAACCAACTCAGAAAAAAAAACCTCATCACCCTCTGGGCACTAGAGACTGGATTTCCTACTGCCAGCAAGAAATGCAGCATCCAGCAGATGGGAAGAATAAACAGCTGGAGGAAAAATGTGGCAACATATTTTGAAATATCATGAGAAGATGAGTTAGAGCTCATCTCATCATGCTGTCATGACACTTGGAGCATTTTTCTGCTCTTACTTCATTAAAAGCTGAACAAATTGCACAACCTGAATCTATCAGCTGAAACCAACCACGTCAATCAAATCTTCATAAAACCACCCAAGAAATCAAAACAACAGATCACTGGGGCCAGCCCCAAGAGCTGTGCTTGGACCCGTTTTTCTGTGTCAGCACTGCAGTGTGCTGACGGTGCTGTGAGCTCTGGGGCAGGGGCAGAGAGGGCTGAGATGGCCCCATGGAGCTCTGTCCTTGGGGGTTCCTGTCCCCACTACAGGAGTGTGTGCAGTTTGCAGCCTCTCTGCCTCATGCAAACACAGAATAGGTGCCAAATCTCGTTTAAAGCACTGGGCTAAACACCACCTCAGCTGCACCCTCTTCACGAGGTGTCCCTGCCAAGCTGTCCCTGCACAGGGCAGGAACTCGGCTGTCCCAGTGTGATACTACAAATCCACATATCATTTAGGGCAGTGTAGGCTGGTACTGTGCCCATATCCTCCACATTTTTAGCCTCCCTGTTCTGGCTTGTACATCTCCCTCGTACACCACAAGCTCTTGAGTGGTCACAAAGTGAAGCAGGTGAGGGACTGAAACAAACCTTTTAAGTTTTTCTTTTAGTCTTTTCTTTTGGTTCCTGTATTAGGTAGTTCATATACCAGAAGTTTTACCAGGTTCCTTCAGAAACTTGTATAGGAATTTACAAACAAGGAGCCTAGCTTAAGTTTGAAAGAAATGACACCAATTTTATCTGACTTGGCAATCCTTTTTGAAGGTGCCTCTCTACCTCGCCATCTCTGAAGAGTAGCTCAAACCAGAAAAGAAGGAAAGATGAAAAGATCTCCAGTTCAGAGCCACATTCAAAGTTATTTTTAGACTACATAGTCACACTTTTAAATAGGCAGATGACAAACGTCTTTCAATGTTCAAAATGGCTAAATATTAATTCCTTTTAAATAAAAGGGAATTATAGGTATTTATAATCCCTATTGGTATTTATAATCCTTGACATTAACACGTAACCCTACACAATATGTAATTTTGCAATTCCACGACTATACTTTCATATTTATGCAGATGAGCTCTTCAGTGTAGTGCAGCTGTTTCCTCAGCCACATAAAGTGTTTGCTTGTTGCAGGAAAACATACGTAATTACGTTAGGTTGGCTGCCAAGAAATAATAGTCCTCGAAGTAAAACCTATGGATCAGACAACTGGTACCTCAGTCTGTGTGTCACAGCACAGCTGCTGTCACCAGGAGCTGTGGGATCAGTCCTTTGTAAACTTCCCAGCTTTTCACAGGTTCGTGCCATGCTGCTCTCCCCCCTTTCAGCAGGATCTCTTAATGCTGTGAAATCAGCACCCTTCATTTCTCCTGATAATGGCTTTTCAAAAGGCAGATCTTGCAACCCTCTCTCTTATAGACACATTTCTTTCAGGTATTTGGCACGTTGCACATGCACACGTGCACTTTCCAGCATCAATTGGATTTTCAGTGGAGAGAGTTATTATGAAGCAGAGAGCCTGAGTGTTCAATTTGGGATTCTGGAAACTGCTGTAGAAATTTAATGGTGGGGACAGAGAGGTTTTGGACATCAAAAGTTTGGCTGCTCCTCTGGGCACAGAAGCTGTTCCAAAACTTCTCTGGTTCCATCTGCACGGCCCCCAAAAATTTCGGGGACCAGCTGCCCAGCAGGATATGTGATAGAATAGCAGCCACAGTAACAGTGCTACCCACTTGTTGCTGGAAACCCTACAGGATGGAGGTAGCTTATGAATCATTTAAATGGGATTCCTTAAACTGTGAGGGGTGGTCTGCTGGAAGCTTTACTGGGTTATTTGAATCTCCTCCAATGCCAGCTGGTCAAAACAAGGCACACCCAGATAACAACTTGCACCAACCACTTTGCTTCACTGCAGCCACTCTGGGGTGGAGTAAAAAGCAAACTGAGCCTGTGAGGTCGGTGTTTTCCCCAGGGACAGGCAGAGGCTGCAAGTCAAAGACAAAGCAGAGGAGAAGATAACATCCACTACAGCTCTAGGTGATCTGGGAAGCTCTGAGACATGATTCTAGAGGTTTCACGTCAACAGAGCTCTTTTCTCTACCACAAAACGTCCAGGCAAGTCTGTAAGGATCACCTGAATCAGAGAAGAAAACACGATTACTGCCACATCCAACCATGCCTTTTTTTGTACATACATTTCAGACTGACCCACACTGCAGTCTCCAATTTTATCTTCATACACATCAAATATTTTATCTGCTGTACTATTTTATGGTCTCCAAATTAAGGAAAAGAAAATGTTCACAGCAACAAACAACTCAGCTGTAAACTACTTGCCTTCACTTGCAACACTGTAAGATCTTGAACCTCCTGCTGGTTCCTGCTTTGGTGTGGCCATGAAGGCTGAGGGTGTGAACACCTTTACCCAGTATCCCCAAACGATTGTCAAACTGTAATAAAACACTTGAAAGAGTCAATGCATATAAAGATATATGTGTTTCTCTAGTTAATTATGGAGTGCCTAACTGTCTCTTTGACATTTAGACTTTTAACAATTGCTTTAGAAAAATGCTTGCTATCTTTATTATCCTGTTGATTTTCAAGATGAAAGAAAACCACAAAATACGCATTTTTTAAAGCACTAGCTCCTGGCTCTGTGGATATATGCGGCAAAGTTGTAGCAGCTGCAGTGATCTGATCTCATGTTGAATTTGGCTTGTTACAGATTGAAATTTGTTTATTTTTTCAGATGAAATAAGAAAGCTTGGTCAACAATAACACATATTTAGTAAAACCACAACCTATATATAAGCCATTTCGCAGATCCCATCTCTCAATTTCTTCTCAAATGAAGGCTCACAAATGGAGAGCAGCGAAGATCCACATTTTGTCACAGCAAACAGTGTTTTTTCCTTCTATTTTCTATTACCACATCTCAAAATCTGTCCTCCCCGCCACTTTCCAAAAATGAAGATTCCTCCTTTTCTTCTGACAGCCTCGGACTTCCCCTTTTCACATAACCCACAGAACTCTCCCAGTGAATCAGCAGTCCAGTCAAGGGAAGCTGGCTGTGCCTGGCTCTGGAGCAGCTGAGATCCAGGCAAATGAGGCACAGCTGAGGATGCCACCTGATCAGCCCCCACAGCCCCTGCCAGGGCTGAACTGGGTGATTCGTTTCTGTACAGCTGAGCCACCAGCTCTGCTCCCAGCGCTGCACTGGTGTTTTCTCTCTGGCCTCTGCTGACAAAGGGGCTGCTGGTGCTGGGTGTCCGCGAGTGTGGAACCCACGGAAAATCTGCGGAGCAGCCGGTGCTGCCCGAGCACAGGGAGAGCTTCAACAAGTCCCCACCTGCAAACTCTGCCGAGACACTCACAGGCACAAGGAGGTGAAATGCAACAAGCTGAGGCGTGTGGATGGTGGGGGGAAAAGGGGGCCCTGACCTGCTGCCCGTCCCATTTCGGAACTGGGGGAGTTGTGCTGGGCAAAGCCTGCCTGTCACACCTCCAGATCACACTCACCTCTCATTAAATTCAGTTCGCTGCTTCTAGAGTAGAAGTAGAAGCACAGCCTCCCAGGAATTGCCATTTCTGCTAAAAAGCAAGTCAAAAATCACAAGAAAGTGTAGCTTAGAGTACGAAACAAAAAGACAACTGTACAGACACTGCTTTTTTCTTTTAAAAAGAAGCCAATATGCAAGCTTAAAGCAACCACCAAGTTTGTGAAACAAAGTTTGATGGGGTGCAGAGGACCAAGTGCACTGATGCTGAGGATTTCACAATCCCTGGGAGGCATCCCACAGTGCACCATAAATGAACTCCCACTCAGCCATTGTAGAGGAGACAACAAAACACTCGTTAACAACACTGCACAGCATCTGCAGGTAGAACCAGTCTCTGTGAGGACTCTGAACCAGGAACAGATGAGTTACAGGAGCTCTTGTGAAAGAGCAAGAGTGTTTCTGTTGAAGCCACCCAGTGCAGGTGAGGCCCGAGGCAATGGCAGCAACATAAGAAAAAGTGGTAACCCCAACCAGTCCATCAGAAATTGGTCATCATCAGGGGTTAGTGCCTGCTTCAGAGGAAATAGATTGAGAAGCTGATAATTAATATTCACAAACTAATCCTGACAAATCATGACTACGGCAATTACTGCTGTCTGAGTAAAGCTATAGATCTACTAATTTGCCACTTACACAACAATGCATTCCTTTGTGAGAGCCTGGACTGGATGAGTCCTGTCAGGCTTAGTAGAAGACTGCATCACTTCTCTAAGGAGGAGATCCATTTGCTTTAGAGTGATCAAAATTAGCAATTAGAACTGATTTCTCACACAGCTGCAATGAGAAACAATGAGCTTTCAGCTGCTTCTAGAATCAGAAGGCTAAAGGCTAAAACACAGGCAAGCCCGGGATCTGTACCTGGAACAAAAGCTCAAGCAGGGCAAAAGAATTAGAGCAAAGGGAAGTGTGTCATATTCTTCAGCTTTACCCTGAAGATCCTCTTGTTTTCTCTCAAGGCCTATTCCAGTTCCTAACTTGAGAATTTCATTGACTTCACTTGGGCTGTGTGTCAATTTTTTTCACTTTTTCTGCATGACCCAGATTTTAGATACCATGCTCATTAATCTATTCCAAATACAAGTTAAGCATATGACAAATTATTTCCTCGTGTGTATTCTGTTCTAAAATCAGCCCCAAAACAGCTTAGCAATTTGCATTGTTAGTATGCTTAAAATTCCTCACTTTTTGTCTTCAGACACTTTTGGCTGGTAACTGAATTGTCCCTTTAATAAATACACTTATTTAACTAGAAGAGAGATCACTAACAGAGGAAGAAGTTTTAATCCTACACATATCCACATAACTAAGAAAAAGGAAGTAGGAGCCCAAATATATCAATTTTACTTTGATGGACTTACTAAAAACCATGGACTAAAGAAGCTTATTTTCTTGGAGATGATTTTTTGGTACAGCAATATCTGACACCAACGTAAGGCCAGGGAAACTTCCTTAGTATGCAGCGAGGTGCCTGGAGTACTGCAGTAATTACACATTTGGCAGGACATAAACTCCACTGCATTTGTGAGCAGCCTGTTAGTCAGAGTGCAGAATGTGAGGGGCACAGATCAAAAAGCAGGCTCAAACACCACGTGGAAAAAAAGAGTAAGGAAGGAACTTGTATGACTGTAGCATCAATGGTCGACTGATCTGATCCCTCTGCATGTGGCAGAATAAAATCTGCTGAAGCCAAATCCCTTCCCTAAACTCTCATCATTCCTGAAGCCATGAATGCTCACCAGTGTTAATGCAAATGTTGTCAGGCACCCAACCATTCTTTCAAGAAGTACCATTTCTCTCAGAAGTGCGTTCCCCAGGTCTCCCAGCACAGTTTGCACTGCCTGTCTGTCGTTAGACTGAGCACTCCTTGGGCCACCAAGTGTCAGTTTTGCCGCCTCTTACAGCACTAAGCACATTATTGAAGCTTAGCATCCATAACTATGAAAAGCAAAGCAAAATCCCACAAGTTAACTTTGATGTGGTTACAGATCCCAGCCCTGTTCTGACATCAGGAAATTGGACTCATGGAGGATTTGGGAAGGCTGTTAGAAAACATGGTGAAGATATTTAGAACTCACCTACCGAGGGACAAATGGGAAACTTGACACAGTTTACTGCAGTTTATTTAACTTCATGAAACCTCTCCATGGGCACTTAAAATCCGTGACTTTAACTTGCTTAGGGAGAGTCTTTTTACATAAAGAGGTACAAAAACCTGGGCTACAAATTTCTGGATTTCTGATGGTTCTACACTCACTTTCAGGTAATGATGATAGCTGGGTCCACATTTACATATATATAAATATCTATATATATACACACAAGCCATGCCCACACAGGGAGTTGGCATAAGGAGAAATAAACAGCACATCATCAATCCTCACTCTGCTGAGCAGCACTCTGAGGTGTCAGATGGCAATGACAACAGTCAGATCTTCGGGGTACGTGTACCTTTGTCATCAAACTTTAATCCAGACACTCTCTGCCGCCTCTGAGCCCCCAGTTACTTCAGACAGCTTTTCTTCCATGTAGCATGGGGAATGTGCAGGCTGGCACAGACTTTTTAATTTCTAGTTTCTGTGGGGTGACAGCACTGTACCATCTAAGAAGAGAATTAAAATGCCATCATGCTGGGTGCATGCATAATGCCAGTGAGAAATTCTGTCTCATCTCCTACCACTGAATATTTATACAGAACAAGTGACTGGATTCCCCAATGAAGTTTGGGGTTCTGTTGTGTTTGTGATTTTTTGCATGTCTGTAACAAGTCAATCACAGGCCTAAAATATTTATCTCATTTAGAGATGACAAAACCCCAGGGAACATCTGCCTCTCATGATCCAAAACCCACATGACAGCACATTTTAGCAACACTGGATACTTCTCTTATAAACAGATTTTAAGGGAAGCTAGGATTTTTGTTTCAGATTTAACTCTTCCTAGAGTATGCAAGTCACACTCCTTCCTGCCTGCATCCATTTTCAGTCCAGTGGGGAATGTTTTTACTGCAAAGCTAGGACTTAAAGGACAGCAAACCATACTCTGGAAGGTATTGATAGCTGTGTGTAACTAGAAACAAGGACTCTGGAACTGGTCATTGGATCAGGACTTCACCTTGACCTTTCTGACTAGGACATGATGAATTAGGAGCACCCAGATTTTGTCACCAAAATTTTAAAACAGAAAGCACAAAACCACAGTATCAAATGCATTCTTAGGTACTTCATTCCTTGGTGGAAGGAAACACCACTGATCGTTTCCTTAGGAGTTACATTCACAGTCCTCCTACTAAAAAGCAGAGAGAGCAAGCACTTGTACTGAGTTATATCACATATTCAGTCATTCTGTTGGAAGGAGAATGTCTGGCTGTGCTCTGCCAATTCAATCCAGTTCTCAAGCAATACTCTCCTTCCTTGCTATTAAGCATCTCTGCCTCCCAGTTTATAATAAATGGAATTGGAATCCTCTGTCTTTTACGACAGCATTTCCCGCTGATTTGATCAGTCTATTCATATTTCTTGCTGACCTGATTTTTCTCCCCTTTCACTTCTAAATCCTCTATTGACTTGAATTAATCTTGCAGAGGGCTTGTACGACTGGGAGCCCATTGAGTTTTGAAAGCAAGCTCTGGTAGCTCACAGAAGGCCTTCTCACACATCTATTTTCAAAAAAAAATAAAGGTTAAAAGCCTAGTGAGAGAGGTAGCCAGGTGCCATTGAAAAACCACAGTCCAACATACACAAGTAGAGAATGAAAGTGATGGTTAAAGCAAATCTGTTCCTGAAAAAACCAGTTTCAGTTCAAGTTAAAACTCATTTGGCTGAAAGAGTACAACTTTGCATAGGAAAAGTAATGACAGAATTGCTACTAAAATGAAGGCCAGACAAGTTTCCTGTGTACCACAGTTAGGTCCTGCAATAAGCTCTCTTACTTCATGCCACAGGCAAAATACAGACAATGCCCTGCAAATATCAAAATCTGTAAATCTGTAACCAGCTACATTCCTCATGCCTTAAATAGCAATATGAAGCCATTTAACAGGATCTGATCACAGGTTTATACTTTTGTCCCCATCTTAAAACTGAAGAATATTTACACAACAGCTATCTGTACAAGCAAGGACACTTCAGCATGATATAGGCTCATGCTGGCACCTCATACAACCTCCCTAAATTAAAACTTATTAGGTAAGAGATTGTGAACAGAGGGCACTTCAAGCTGCTGCAGTTTCGTGTGAAACACACATTTATTTCCTCAGCCTAATTGCCCCTTCTTAGCTCTGCTAAACTGAGGAGACAAAGAGGCTGCAATTTTGTGACATAGACTGAACCTTTGTCATATAATAAATAAGCGCACTAGGAACATAAATTCAAAAAATAGTTTGCAATAGTCAGATACAAGCCCATGTATACTAGGAAAGAACCTTTTTTCTGCAGTGGGAAGCATGGAAACAAATATCCACTTGTGCCTAGAGAAATATGAAATGGCTCTTCACATTTTTTTTTTTCTCAGTGTAATGCTCACGGTGTGGAGTAAAACAGTTCTTCCAAGTACAGTGGTTGTACTTGACATTTCTACTACTATTTTATAGATAAGAAAATTCTCTCAAACTGGGATCAAGAAACAGCATGATACTACAGTACTGAACAACATAACACAGCTGGGAGAGAAATCCCTACTCCTGTTTGCCTTTCATATCGTTCTTTGGTTTCGGGTAGTGGCTCCTGAAGTCTGTGGATCACTCTGAGCCAGCTAAGTCGTGCCAGGGGATCCAAGGTGCTGCACACTCAGTATTTGCAGCCGAGAATTTGACAGAAGTGAGTGTTTCCCTGAGAAATGTGGAGGTCTAATATTGACCCATAATTACACGCTCAACACTCAAGCCCTCCTCTCAGTTACAGGGGAATATCAGCAGAAAGCAGCATTCTCCATGAAAAGAACAAGGATTCACGTTTCAGCTGGAAATAGAAAGGTTATAAATGGCCACAAGCTAAACTTTCAGCCAGGGGAAGACACCCTTATCCAATTACAAGAAAAGTTCTTATCCCTTCCTGCGATGCAACCATTTCCCTGCACTATTAATATCACCACAGCAGTGTTTTTTTATCTAGAGAGGCAAAAGCTAGCACATGCAAAAAGAGCAGCCATTTGGCAAGGGAAACAGTGCAAGTTTAAAGGCACAGAAGGCATCACTTAATAGCCAAAATGTTATTAACAGGTTTTTATCCCACGTTTTTTGCTAATTTTTTCTCCTCTTTGTGTTGTGTTCCTGGTTTGTTGTGGTTTTGGGGGTTTTTTTAATAGATTACTAAGAGCTTTGTGAGTTTCTGCCATGAAAAATATTGTGTAACTATTGTGCTAAGACAGAAACAAATGAAAACACATTTTTCCTTAGGTGCTTGGACATAAGGGAAAAGGTAAAGGAGAAAACCATTTCAGCTGGATTGACTATTGCATTTAGCAAGTGTGCATGTAAAAATCCTTATGAAGAGGAATTTCATATTGCAATAAAAGGTACAGAATCTTTTTATCTATGTTGACAATTCTCCTCATTACTATACTATTACAATAGCAGAGCAGTTGATTGCAGTCTTATGAAAGCAGGAATTACAGAAAATGGTACATTACATCTCATTTTCCTGCTTTATGCTAATGCTTTGACCTCTGAAAGCTAGTGTAGATTCTTGGAGTGATCATATCACTCTAAGTTTATATCCAGTATCTACTGAAAGTATCTGCAAATTTAAAAGAAATAGTTTTCACCTTTAATTGCAATAGCAAAACTATTACCTTTTCACTATTCTTACTCACCTTGAAAGGGCCAAAGCTGCTGTGGGCAAATTGTCCCTTGATAAAAAAAGTGCACATGAAGTTGCTGAAATAATTGTGCTGTACAGTATGGGCATTTAAAAATGAAGTAAAAACATTATTCACAGATTCAGAGGATGAGCAATGGAAAAAATGAACTCTATCCCAGCCAAAACCAGGATAAGCAATAATGAGCACTTATTGGCTTTAGAGGTTTTTGGTGAATTAACTCACACAATTTTATTTTTTTTTTTTTTACAAAACTATCTCATTGTTTTAAATGTCCTTGAGACTTCCATGCCATTAACTATCTGAGAAAATGAAATGCTGTTTTCCATCAATATGGGCATTAAATCCATATCAGATTTTCCTTTGAGAAGCTTATGTCAGTCAATATGGTTTCTGTATACCATTGTTTTCTGCACTGTAACAAATTAAAATTAAATATCTGGTGAAGAGGACGAGACATGTGCACATGTTTTTCTGCCAAAGAACTGTTTGCTGTGTGTTATCACCGTGTCTTCACCAACCTCAGGTCACGGGAGCAAGGGGAGCAAGGAGCAGAGGACAACAGAAATACGGAGAGGAGAAGGAAGATGTGGTAAAAAAGGATTCAAAAAGGCCTAAGAGCTCTTTGACACCCCTAACACGGCTTCCACCTCCCTGGCAAGCTGTCCCTTACAGTCTGAATGAGCATTCTCCATGCCCAAGGGCTGCTCCCCTGGCGCCTGAAGAAGCCAATTCCTCTCCACGAGCCTGAGCAAACCACAGCTCCTCTGAAAACGCTCCCCTCCAGGAGCATCTCTGCACGGCCACAGCTTCCCTGAGCTTTCCAGCAACACAAACACTGCTGAGGGTCCAGTGTGACAGGTCCAGCTCCTGCTGCCATGGTCTGCTTTGCCCTTGAGACAAACACCCCTGTCAGGACCATTGGTCACTCTGGTGATCAGAGGAAAAGCCTGGCTGAATTCACACAGTGTTGGGATCTAATCCTGTCAGAAGAGTGAAGAGAAATTCCTGGTCAAGCAGATTTGCCACACTGCCTGTCTGTGATTAGTTTCAATTTAGCTGGCTGTAGTCTAAACAGAAGTGACAGCTAGAAAAGCTGGAAAATGAACCTAAAAGTGAGGGGATGAACCACCTCTTGAACAGTGATCATCCCACTGTATTAAAGCAATTAATTTAATATTTGCATTGAATCACAGCAATTAACTGAAGGGGATGATTCCTGTTTTCTAAAGATCCAAGATATAGATAATACCCTTCATTCTCCTATGTATTTGTTATCTGAATTGTGAAGAACTCTTGGATCTATAAAAGAGATACCATTCCTCCAGTTTCTGTTTTTGTTTGAAATGTCTGACTTATTTGGTCCATGCTCCATGTCATGCTCGGTCAAAACAGATTGAAAAGAATTAGAGATAATAAATTTATGCTAAGCCTTTGGGTGTTTATTCTTATTAATCAATTTGGCCTATATGAAAAAAGCCTGTCCTAAACCTGAGACTGTGAAGATTTCAGGACTCCCAGATTTTCAACCATGATCACAAGTTAATGCAGACTATATATACGGTACCAGGTAAAAATCAGACAGTTTAGTCTACTTAAAAGTAATACAGAAATATATGCTCAAGGATGCAGTTTCTGTATTACATTTGAGGTAGTACAGCTAAATAGTAACTTATTGCAATTCCAAATCATTAAAATCACTCAGGGGCAGTTTAGTACAACATCCAGAGTCTGTACAAGAGTCCTGATCACTGCAGAGGTGGCACAAGAAAGGAACTCTTGCTGTTGCAATGCTCATCTGTGGAGGCCGTGCCTTTCTGAGCTGTACAGCTCCTGTTTGGAGCGTTTCTCTTGCCACTTGTGTTTCAAAGTGAAAACTGAGCTGCTGGAACACTGAAAAGAAATCGGAAAAGAGCCCTGGCTATTTCTCAGTTTTAGATTCCCATAAGCATTCAGATATAATTCACTTTCATATGTTAAATTGGAAAGGGGAAGATTTGGGGTTTCAAAGGCCTATTTATCTTCCTCCTAATCTGCCCTGCTTGTTCCCCCTGCAGTGAAACTCCTCCTGTTACCTGCCCCTGTCCGTTATCACATTCCCCAACTCCTCTCCAGTGTTTCTGACCTTCACCTGCACGTGCTGCTTCTCTCACGCCAAGCTCCTCCGGGGGATGCCAGCTCTGCACTGAAACATGTGGCTACCTTTTTGTAAACTCCTTTTTTTCCTTAAAATCCACATCCACTGTGACCCATGGAAACGATGAGGTGACCAATGACAGGTCAGCCAAAGGGAATCTGGGAATTTTGTGATAGTAAAAAGAGCAACAGCAAAATTTATTCTTCATTGAGTTTTTTTAGGGCATTTCTGCACTGTGAAATGCTACAGGACACAGGATGCCTGAGTTGCTACTGGATGGAGCAGCTTGGAGGGACAGAGCTAATTAGCCTGAGCCCAGTGCCACACCAGGAGGGTTGGAGAAGGAGGCTGGTGTGTCTTCATCAGAGCATCCCTCAGAGTGTAGCATTTCATCAGCAACTGAGCAAATGCAATTCCATTAAAGTTTGCAAAACTCAGATGATGTCTTCTCTGTAGAGAGTTTTTTCTTAAGGTCTTAGGTGCAGGCAAACAAATGCTTTTTCTAGTAAAAACCCACCAATTTTGAACTTCTGTTGGGAAATGGAGAAAGGAATTGACATTTCTTGAAACAACTACAATGCAGCAATTATTCTCTTTTTATGGTCTTTTGACAATACAGACATTTTAATAACTATAAATTCAATTTTGAGAGGTCTCCCATCAGTGGAACAGAAAACCTCCCAAGCTGAGCTGCTCTGTTTGCTCCCAGCTACTGCAGTGAGCTCTGAAAAGCCACTTCCCACCTCGGGAGGCAGAGCAGAGACCTGCAAGGCACCACCTCGCTCCATGGGAAGTAACCAGGCACAGCACAGACCAACCGTAGGATAATGATCCGGGTGTGACCGGCTGCCAGCCCTGCACGAGGGTCACTCCCACAGCTGCTGGGCACGGGCAGCTCTGCAGCATCACAGCTGTTTTTGAAAATGTAAAACTCCCCCACTAATGGGATTACTTGTAATGCTGTGCAGTGAAATCAAAACATGAATTTTTATTAACTGCATATCCCTAATTTTTTTTTAGCTAGCCAGTGCCATAAACTGCATTTTTATGACATCCTCATCCTTGACATTTTGACTTCTGTTTTTTCCAGGTGGGTTGCTTAATGACCAATTTCCAACATGCTCCCAGTGACTCAGGCATCATTTCTGCACTAGTCTGATCCCCCTGTCACAAGTTCTCACTCACACAGATCTCTACACCCACCTTCCATCTCCGAGTGGGGGCCATATCTTATTGGCTGAACAGCAGGAAAGCATTAGCAGTAATTACAGAAATGTTTTTCCTCTGCTCTAATTACAGTGACATCAGCATTCTATTAACCTTTAAATTACTGGTATTTTTCCAGAGAGAAGCGTAATGAAAAGCAGAGAAGAAAAAGAGTTCCATGATTTCCGAGCAGAGAAAAGAAAGCAGAGGTGCTTTTTAGTGATGCCATCACAGAACCCTCCTGACAGTGCTCTGGTATTGATGGACACCACTGCCTCTCACAGTGAAAAAAAACCAGTGAGAAATTACTGTCTTGCACCTGCTTCTGGACAGACAGAAATCAGAATTTTTCTGGATTTACCTCAGTAACAATATACATGAAATGCTGAAGAACATTAAATATTTTTCTTTCTTTTGTGATAGTCCAATTTCATCTGTTATAAAGCCGATATTATTCAATTGATGAGATTCCTCAAATTTTTTTGCAACTTGTGTCAGAATGGAAATATCTTTTCAAGAGAAGCTAAGGAAGGAAGAAGTTGGCAGAAAACCAATTTTTTTTGGAGCAAGTCAAATGAAGTAACAGATATTTTTGTGTATTCTGAAAATTATGTTTAACATTTTAGGGATGTTTAGTCAGAGGAAATGATTTTGATTTTTTTTTTTTTTGCCCCTTTAGGCTTTCCAAACACTTCATTCCTTTAAAGGAAATCTGTGGAAATACTTCCCACAAGAATAGGAATATTCGGGAAAAATAGGGACCATTTATTCTGATACATATTTTTTCACTCAGTTGTTTCTGGCAGAGGCGCCCGTTCCACAAACACACCTAAGCATCCAGACACACAATGGAAGCACTTCTACTGTGCTGTAACACAAATTTGTGTTCACAGGAGCATACGCAGAGGCTTGGCACATCAAGAACAGAGGAGAACCAGCAATGGAATAAAATAACCTTGTTATCTCATGCACAGCTAGAAGGAGCCCAATGCAGATGATTCTTTATGAAAACAAAATTGTTCTCTTCTTTCAATGACAAGAATTGCTTCTGTAGATGCAGCTCTTGCTCCAGTGTAGAACTCTGCTGTGTGTCCTTTGTCAATGTTTTTAGAGTTATCACTTCTAAGTTAAAGCTTCTCTGGTTTTCACATTGATTTGTGGCTAACATATTTATGCACATATATTGTGAACTTCACACAATCCACTCCTGAAGAATGAGACCTGGATAAAAGACTTCTGACTCAGAGAATTTTTTTTTTTAATTAGAAAGCAATCCTTATTTCCTTTTTCTTGGTGTTTTTCCAAAGAGCTGTTCGAGTGCATGTAAATATTTTTTAAAAAATTGGACCAGGTGAAGTGAGTGCTATGACAAAAGATCTCAGCTGAGATTCAAATCCCTGAACTGAATCAGGCAGAGAAGGGACTTAAGCCAGCTTTCTTCTCTTGCTGTGTGACAGAGCCATTATGCCATGGATAATGCTGGATTGATTCTCTCCCTCTGCATTTGAAATTTCAGGCAGAATTTCAGGGAAACCGTCATTGACCAAGAATCACTGAAACTGTCCTTTCAAAGGAGAAGTTTCAGCCCCTCCACAAAACAGTTTTGTCAACTGAACAAAATATCATGACCAGTGGACTCGTACCATTTTCTGAAACAGCCAAGAGGCTTCAGGACCATGATGTTCATTTTCAGAACTTTATACTCTGAGAAGCCTTAATCTTACTTCATTTCCTGGAGGGTGAGAACAGTCAGCAGGAATTTACCGTAGGTCAGATGGAGATTAGAGAAAGCCAAAGGCAGGGAGGAGTGGGTAACTGCAGCACAACCCTGATGGCTTTGGGAACGTGGTGCTTTCTGAGCCTTGGCAGGGGTGACTGACTCCAGCACAGGAGCTCTTAAATCAGCACACACATTTATTGGAAATGCATCTGCAAAGGATTTCCTCCTAATGACGCAAGTAAAAAGAACTGAAATTGCTTAGTATATACCTTTAGAAAATCTTACTCATCTTAATATATTGGCACTGCTACAATTAATAGCCTGTTTGAATTTCCCTTACAGTTTCTATTACAGGAGGCTCATAATTCAGCCATAAAAATCTTACTCTAGGCTGAAACTTGTTATTTAGAGTCTGAGCTTGTTTCATGCGGCTTTTCTGCACAACCCAGCCCACCTCCCACCCCCTCAGAGTAACAGAAGGTGCTGTGGGGGGTTCCTCAACATAACCTGCTGATAAGGAGTCAGCAAGCTCAGGTGTAGAGTTTGCAAGAGTGTAATTTTGAAAGAAAGAGCTGGGTCTTTGCAAGCGTAGATGGGGTAAGAGCTCAGGAAAGGGTTCTTCTATCTAAATCTTTAAACACTGTCAGAGAATGACCCTGTTCAGGGACAGGTCACAGAAATGAGCCAGAGAGAGAATGGAAACAGAATAGTGTCTGGTTGAGATTTCACCATGGTAAAAGAGGCGATCCCATTGGGATATTTTCCAGATTGGTCATTACTGTTGGTTCTGGCTCAGGATGTGACTGCAAACACCAACACCAGACCTGTGCAGGGTCAAACCACTTTGCCATATAAATCCATTCCACACCAGCCACAGCTGCAAACTGCACTCCTGTTGAATTATCCAGACCAATGATGATGCTTAGAAAGGTCTTCTACCATGACATGAAGACAACTGGCAATTGCAATTTATGTGAGATGGTGGTTTGCAGATGGAACCCAAGACTTTTCCGACTGGGCAACAGGAATTCAAAATCCTAATTTACTACACCCTCAAATCATTACCCCAAAGGAAAGGTGTTGAGTTACATTCCACTACACATTTCCTTTCCCCTGAGGCATTATAAGCTTTCTACACTCTCACTTTTACATAAATTTCTTTGAATATTTTGGATAATTTCCTGAAATTTACAAGTCCTTTCCTTGATCTCTCCTCTACTTTTTGAAAATTCTAAAGAGTCAGAATTAAGATCTGCTTTTTTTTTTAAATTTTAAATTTCTCTAAAACACTGCCAGAATATCACCTTTTACTATTTTGCAATAAAATCACATGACATTGGATAAAGGTGACTTAATACATCACTTATACTATCTGCAAACCCACAAGGATAATGACTTTAAAAAAGCAAATTGTGGAAAAAATAAGGAGTAGCTGGGAATGGTCTCCATCCCCTAGAGTGGATCTGTCAGTAAAGATCTCCAGTTTCTATTCCCAGCCTTGCCACTTTACAGTAGCACCAAGAAAGTCACTTTCCTTCTGTGTTCCTCATCTTCCCCATTTGTAAAACATGAATATCGTGACTGACTTCAGAGAAAGCTTTAGTGATTCACTTAATCAAAATGCTTAACTGAAAAATATACATGAACCCTCCTTGAGGAAAAGAAAATAAAACTGCAGTTGACGTAGTTCCCAACAAGAATTGCAAGACGAATATGAGTTGCAAATGATCATTTTTAACAACTTTACCAAACTGTAAATGTTATCACCCATGATATGATGCTAAAACAGAGTTCATATGAAAATACAACTCTACAGAAGATGATCACAGATGAGCACTGAACAGGCAACCACCAAGGAAGTTGTGTTTATAGGAACTACTTGATCAGAAAATCCAGCGTTCTTTTTCAATTTTATGTGCATCATGTCAGAGCATGATGAGATTCCACCAATTCTTGTGCACTGATGCAGATTTCTCATAAAAAGGAAAATCTCCCAGGCTAAATCCACATATTTTAAGCCAGAGATTGGTTGAGTTTTTCACTAGCTTTAAAATTAACCTGTTATGTAGGGTCTTAGACAAAATCTCTTCCCTTGCACGAGGGACAATAACTTTTCACTTGTCTTGTTTTGTTTTTCAGTGAGATCACTGAGCCTGGATTGCAGCTGCCTATGGTATGGATGATCACCTTCAGCCTGCAGTTCCCATTAAATCACTTCCTCACTTTGCTCTACATTGACATTTAAATTTTGAAGAAAGAACTAGCATTAAAAATACACCAAAAAATCAACACTCCCAACACTTGGTTTGGATTGATAAGTTTGTTTTGGTAGTTTGTATCTGGATAAGAGCTAGAAGATGTATTTCTGATATTCAGAGGGAGAGAAAAAAACCAACTGAACTGGAAAGGTTTATAAATTCTCAGATGAAATGATATATTTTTAATTCGAAGGCATCTCTCTACAGCTCAGAAGCTTTCCTCTACTGTGACAGATTGGAAAACTCCAGTACAATTTGTCTTTTCAAGCTGTCCCTGAAAGAAGATTCTGGGGGAAGCTTTTCAAGTGCAGAAACATGTGCTGCCTTCTTCGCTTTAACTTCTATCCAAGCCACTGAACTGAGAACATTTTATGTTCTGTCACTTTTAATGTTTGTTAGTCTACTTCTATAATTGTGTCACTTGTGAGATTCTGGTGGAACAAAGGCTGGTGTTTGTAAAAATGCGAGGTGTGAACACAACACAGGAATTCACAGAGAGCTTTGTATTCACAAACATTCCCAAACTGGGGATGTGCAAGTTCTCGGTTCTCCTGCACAGCTCTGCCAGCTCAGGCTTTGTCCTGGCTCTCGGGGAGAGTGGAGCCACTTCCCTGTTCCACAGCAGTGAATTCTGCCTGCCACTCAATATCAAGGTACACTTTTTCATTATTGTGGCATGTGTTCCTTGATTCCCTTGACCAAATACTTTTTTGTTTACCAAAATACCGAAGAGAACCCAAGTTATTGATGATTTTGAGTTGTATTTTGTCTAGGTATGTATCAAAAATGCAGGTAATGAGAGAAGTCAACACATTTTGGAAGAGATATTCTGTGTCTAGGTTATAAAATTATTTCATTTTGGTTTTTCATTAGGAAACATTTTAGAAGTCACTTTAAAAGAAAAAAATAAAAAAAAATTTAATTCAATTTGATTTTAGAAGAAAAAGTGAAACATTTCTATGGTTGATCAAGTTAATGGCTCATCTGACATTTACTCAGCTCAGTTTTGGGAGGCAGTTTTCTTGGAAGATAGGGTATTTCTGTGCCTGTTGGTAATAAATTCAGGCAACAATTCATCCTCTTGTGATGAATTTTTTGACAGCGAGTTCACTGGTCCTGCAATGCTGAAGTTCTCTCCTCATGGTCACGTACCAGTTGCTTATCAGCATTGCTGGAATAAGATTGCAGCTCTGCTGGTCAGCCAGAACCCAGGTTGTTACTGGTCTTACAGCAAAGTGGAAAAATACCACTCAGGACGTTATTTTCTGGAGAAGAAGCATCCATTTGGAGAATCCTGTCAGTCAACTTGTGTTTCCTGGCAGCCTCTGTGGGTGCTTGCACGTGCTTCAGCTCCCATTTTCTTTAGGGAACAAACACTGGGATGTTTTCTCTGCCCTCACAATGCTCAGTAATGGTTTGGGCTGAGTGTTTTAGTTCCTGCTTTTTGTGGGTTTTCTCTGCCTTAAGAGGCAATGTCTGCTGTCTCAGACAGTGTCTGCCTACTCTGCTTCCCCTTTTCCTTACCTTGAACTTTCGTAATTGTTCTGCATTAATGGCTATTAAGGTTTTGATCCTTTTCACTCTAAAGCCTCTTTCTGTCTCAGGTCACTGTTCTCAGCAGACACTAAATACTTTACTTACTCCATTTCAGGCATTATTCCTTACTAGGTGTCAATCATTTTCTGTCCTTGCTTCACAGTGGGAAAATAAAGAAATAAAAGAATAAGAAAAATGAAAAACAATTTTATCTTCATTTTCTTTATCACCATTTTCTGTAGGTGTTGCAGTTTTGCCTTGCTAATTGCATTCCCTGCCATGTTGTGGATGCCATAAATCTGCTCAGTGACATCAAATTTCATCTTGGGAATGCTGAACAGTAACAGCTCGAGCTTTACAATCAAATTGTTCTTTATCTGCTACTTACAGAAATCCCAGAACTGTGGCAATGTCTGAGCCGTGCATTTAGATTTGTGCTGTCTGGTCTACGCTCTCCTGTCTTTCAACTTGTGCTCCTCATCTAAGTGCCATCCAATTTATTACTTGCATGAAAGACTCCTTACAGCACAGGAATCGAAAAAGCTTCAAATGCTGCAGGTTTTCAGCCATAATTGCTGCTCAGCTTCAGCCTGATCTTCATGGGTAGCACTAACACCACTTGTAATTTCTTTCTTTCAGGTGAGACACCACGGTCGGCAAGAGTTACTGACAGGGCCTGCACTTCTGAAGTTGTTTGAGACTCAAAAGAGCCAATTTAGGTTTTTTAACCAGCATGCCATACTTAATAATTGCAACTTTGCTATGAATAAAATGTTGTGAGGTCAGGAGCACAAGTTTTTTCTTTTTCAGCATTGTCCCTAGCTGGTCCCAGGACCCATTCTGGCAGTTCCAGGCTCTGAAGTCCTGGGTCCAAATCCTCAGAGGCTTCCCTTGTCTGTCCAAATGGGTTTGCACAAACCCCCTCTCTTCTTGCATTGTTCTGAAAGCCCTGTTGTTTATCTGTATTCTATTACCCAGTGCACGGAGCGAAGAACGAGTAATATTGACCATTCAATAACTAATTCTCTGATAACGAGACCAGCTGAATGGAAAAGAGTTTTCCATTTATTTCAAAGAAAAATATTGACAAACTTATCTTTTTAAATAAGAACAGAAGCACAATATCACCATCCACATTTCTCATAAGTAAATGTTTGCCACTGAGGAGGAACTCTCATGAACCAGTTTTTTAAAATCCTCTTGTGATTGTTCATTTAGGTGGAAAAGAGCCAAATTTCCAAGCTTTGCTAAAAGCATTTGAGACAAGGTGCACACAGTTAAGAGATAAGAGCTATCCACCTCCTTGCACATGGGCAGCCAAGGAACTAAAAGCAACTGTGAGGTGATATTGACTGAGATCAGCAGCTGGAAATTTCCTTCTCTGTTCTGGGCTCTGAGTTAGCCTGTAACTCCAAGGAATTAACATTTAGGAAAGGTCTTCCCTGCATAAAATTTTTGAAATAAAAACTAAAAAAACAATCTCAGTAATGGCTGATGAAGCTTTGTCAGTGAAGACTGATCAAAATACTAAAATTAAATCATTTTCTATCCAGACATCATGGAATTCCGACTCCTTCCCAAAGTAGTTGATGAAAAATTAAAAACGGTTTCTAGAACAACAGAATACCAAATCAGAAGTATTTCAAAGGCACTTTGATGAACTGGACTACAGTCATGTGTTGTGCCAATTGATCTCTGTTTCTTTCTTGCCAAGTGTTGTTTCTTGTCTCTGGAATAAACTGTCCATATTCAGGAGTGACCTTAGCATTGCCATCAGGGGGAGATGACTCAGAGAAAAGCCTCCAACTATTCCAAGCTTTTGAGATCACGGCTTCCTGTGAATCTCTTCTTTGGGAGGAGATGCTGCTGTCATCTTCTCTTATCTTAAAACTTGCAGGGCCAAACAGGTGGTTTAGATGACAAATCTGATCCTTGTGTTCTTCGAAGACATTTTGTAGAGTTGCAGCCATGACTGTCAACGACTTTGAGGTAACAACAAGTTTTGTTGGCACTCAAAGGCAGTTCAAGGTAGTTATCCAGGATGATAATATTGAACTTCTTCCTTTTTAATTATCTATCTTACATACTTACACGAACACCTTGAAATACTGAAATTCAAAGGATATTCCAGTTTTTGATTAGTGAACAACTGAAATGCTAGATATCTGTCTGGATTGGGATCTATTTGGTTTTTTTCACCAAGACTCACTAGGGAGCCATTATTTACATTTTCTGAATTTAAACAAAATTGTTCCACAGTGAATTCCTGCTTTTTGGATATGACCAGTACTGAGTCTCTTTCTATACTACTATGAATAATTCTGTTGAATTCTATAGAGAGATGCTCGGCATAAAACAGCCACATTAAAAGATCAGATTCTAAAGCTCAAGTATTTAATTTTAAGTATTCAAAGTATAAAATAAGAAAGAGTTGACAGTAATTAGGCACCTGAATTTTGGGTTTTTAATATATGCTTGGAAAAAAACATGGAAAATTCCTTTTTAATGAAGAGATACAGAATGAACCTACATGTAAATATGCTTTATCATGATGTAAAAATTATTGAAAATATCACATCTTTCCAAATCAGTTGTGTCAATACTTAAAAGAAAGAAAAAGAAGCAGCTACTTTCACTTTTGGATAAAAGTAGGATTTTGACCTGAGCATAATGTGCACAGGAGTTTGCTGTATAATGTTCATCACTAATTAGCATTTGTGTTATGTAAATTGGGTAAAGCAGTTGAAAGCTGAAATCTCAAATGAAGTTTGCATCCAATTACAGTATTGCAGAATGATTACAGCACTGTTTTACCACTGCCTAATCTGACTCAGAAGACCCCTCTCTGCCTTAATCTGCCTCTTCCTGACCAGCAGTTTTCAGTCGCTGAGGAGACTCCAGCAGATCTCCATCAGTGAGTAATACACTTGTCACAGCACATTATTCAGCTGAGATTTTGCTCTAGGAATAGGATACTTCCATGCTGGTCTCTTGAATCCCAGAGCAAGGGGAAGCTATTCATCTTATGAATCATAATTTGGTGTCTGGAGACACCAAATGCTTGCCGGCAAGGAGAAATGAACTGGATGAAAACATCAACAGTGCAAAATCTGTGCTAAGGAGAACTACAGTACTTACAGCACACACTGATAGGCAAAAAGGTGTTAAATCTAAAAAGATGCCAAAAGAAAGAAAAAATAAGTAAGAAACACATGTATTGGCTTAAAATGAAAAAGTTTGCTTCATCAAAATTTCAAATATCAGGCATAATTCTGTTAGAAATTACCACAGGGCTGTTCTGTGTTCCCAGCCTGGTGTTTAGCATTTGCATTGGGATCCTTCCAATAATCCTGAAAGTTGTTTGGTTTTTTTCTGGTATTCAGAATATGCCATTTGTCCTTACATCTATTCACAAGGAATGGGGAATCTCTTATGCAAATCTCCCATATTTCTTAGAGATTAAATTCACTGAGCCCATATCTTTTCAGTAGAATCCAGGAATCATTCTGCTTAGGAGATTTTCCTACAGAAACTCAAACTTATTGCACAGGTTATGTTATTTTGACTACTAAAGATATTGTTATATACACACGCATCTAATATTGCTTTTTATCTAGTGTACATGGTTTAGCACTCTCTAAAATTAACTTTTTTTTGGAGGATAGTCACAGTCTTACACTTTAACTACTTAAACTTTATTAAAACCATATGACCAGATTAATTATAGATAATGGTGATGAATAAAGCTGTGTAAATTACAACTTTTGTGGGGATGGTGAAATCAAAAAATTAGAAAAACCAGCCAGTAGAATGCTACCATTTCTCAGAAAAAAAATATGAAAAACAATTTATGGTCACAAAAATTGCTGTTTGATACACAGTAAGAGCATGTTTCATTAGGGATTCATTAACTTCCTGAACTAACAGAGGTCAACTCAAGTGTAAAACATGAAAGCATGAGCTTTACATTAAATATTTCTCCCCAAATCCACTTTTTCCATATGCATGATTTCCTACCAAAAAAATTGTGCAATAGGGAAAAAAAGAATCACAAAATGCAGGACGTTGTGGTGGAATATGCAGAACTGAACAAAATAGGCAATTTCATGTATAACTCATAAATCCATGAGTAAATTATTGTGCAACAATCAGTAAATATCCAGTTGCCTGTTATGCATATTTGGCAGGTCTAAAAATAGACATTTACTGAAATGACAATGCTGCTTTATTTTAGTCATTATTAAAATTACGTATTTAGTGCTCCATGCTAAAAATGTTTGGTTTGCAAACTATGACAGAAGAGCTCAGTCCTATCAAATTCTCCATTAGAAGGAATACGGGGTTTTTTACTATGCATAGAGACAATTAAACCAAGTCCTGTCATGAAACTCAAGAGAATTTGGGGAATATTAATATTGAAATGTACTCTTGTGAGCAGCATAATTAAGGATTTTGTTTATCAGCTGGGAAGCAGGAGGCAGTTTCAAGAGGCAACACCACAGAATCTCACAACCAAAAGGGGCAATAAAGTTCAAAACCACTCATCTTCCTGACAGAACTGAACTGAGGTGTGGTTTTTCCTCTAAATGTGCCTTAGCAGCTTGATCTTCATTCAGTGAAGAATCTGTTGATTCTTCTGAGAGTCAGTTCATAGGCTCTTTGAGCCAACTGAGATGTGTTCAGATGCTGGGCATAGCTCCATTTATAAATAATGATGTTTGGGGCTTTCAAAAAATTCAGAGCTTCATGCTTGCTCTTCCCTCTGTGAAAGTTACTTTTAAAGCCATTTTAAAAGCTACTTGGTATTGAAATGAGGAAAAGACTGCATTTGGCTTCATGATCAAATTTATGAGTAGAAGCCACAAAGCAAAATTTGCTCTTTATTGTTGCTTTCTGGTATAAAAAGAAGTTTTCACACTCTCTGAAGTCTGTAGAAGGGAAGCCCCTCTGTGTTCCAGTGCTTTTTGGAGAGCAAAAGCAAGTAGAGGAGGACAAATCTGGCATAACATTTAAAACCACAGGGCTTGATTTTACTTTTTTTTTTTTTTTTGGAAAAGAATGGAATGCTTATTTGCAAAGAACTTTAAAGAGGTTTTCTCATCCTTTAGCAAGATCCAAAAAGAGAAAAGAGTCCATTAGTTTTACAAAAAAATAAAATCATCTTTCCCTGAAGAAATTAAAAAAGTCATCTTTCCCTCAAGAAACTGGTATAAAAAATGTTACCACATCCAGCAGTGGCTGTCAGGTTTGTGACTTACTGAGCACATCAAATACTACCCCTGGTTTGCCATCTCACTTGTGACCCTCAGTGACCCCACAATGGCAGTGAAGGGAGAGTAAAAGAGAAAAAACCTGGGACACAGCACATGGTCACACAGCCATCCTGGTTGTGGAGTTCTGGCACATATGAATGAAGAAAAACTAAGTACAAAATCAGAATATTTGTTGGGTGCATGGCTGAAAGAAATATGGGGTTTTTTATTTACAAGAAACTGGTGATACCACGTTAGAAAATACTGGGGAGGAATTATAAAGATGGTCAGTGATTTGCAGGTCACCATTCTGCAGAAAAATTATAGTCATGCAGTGCTACAACCAGTTTTCAGGAAGTTTTCTGCCATTGTGAATTAAAGAAATATCCACAGGAAGATAGGATACCTGCTTTGAAGTCTTTACTCTCTATTTTAGGGCATAACAGTGAATAGAGCCAGCACAGAAACTGAGGGAAAGGAACATGACAACACAAAGCACATTCTATTTAATAATTCTTTTTTAACGCTAATAACATATAAGCACCTCTTGAAATAAAATGTGTTGGAAAACAGACTAAAACTATTTGGGAAACATCTGCCTGTCTTGTGAAAGTTAGAAAACTGAAATGTTTTCATATTTTGCATGAGAATCTTTTCAGTGCCTATTTATTTGTTTTTAATGGAAGAAGAAAGGGAAGCTCACACCCAGCAGCTGCTGAGCTCAGGCAAAGTTCGAGAGTCCCGAGTTCAAGTCTGCTCAAACTCGTGTTTGTTTATACAAAGGATAAACAGAGAAGACTTGGTGGTTTCAGCAGCGTGGTGGTTTTTATCTGTGGTCAAAGACAGAAGATCAAAACTCTGAATCAGGAGAAACAGAGCCTTGGCTGTGACTCACCAACTCACCCCCCCATGCCAGGCTCTGTGCTAGGGCCGCTGGCAGGAACATTTCGCTCCTGCAATGTCCCCTCCTCTGCCAGGAGAAACTGCACCTTTGCTGAAACCTTCCTCTTAAAACCAGCATATGTTTCACACTGAAGAGCGCTGGCTTCAAAACACTGACCTTTTCAAGTGAAGACCCATTCTGTTGAAACACTACTGAGTCATTCCAGAGCTTATCACCACCTTGTAGGAAATCAGTTGTTTGTTGTGGCTTAACAGTTTTATTCTTTTGTTCTTTTTTTTCAGAAAGGAAGTCCAGGAAAATATCAAAATAATTTAAGATGGAAAAGTCACTCTAAATTGAGTAATATCTTAATGCCCTGGAGCTTTAAATTCCAAAAAGCCATTCAAATTCTGAAGCCACTAAATTATAAAAAGACAAAAAACTTTCCTGGTGAAATTTTTCACTCTTTTAAAACTGCCCATAAAATTGTGATTTATATCAGCTAGATCTGCCTTTGCATTTACTTAGTGCAAAGTCACCCATACATCTTGGCAGTACATCTGCAGTGTTGTCTGCTGGCTCTGTTAAAAGTAAATAGGGTTGAATGAAATAAGATGCTACGGATTTATCATGATTCCTCCAGAAAGTGCTCACATTTGGACAACTGACAGGAAAAGAAAACAGAAAGCATGTGATACTAGCCCTCTCTTGGGTTATTTGCCACTGATTTTTCTAGAATATGTTAACAAAATAATTACACTGATTAAGAAAATTGATTACATTAATATTCCTGTCTTTAATTTCTTTCAAAAATGTTATTTAAGTGACATAATCCTGTTGTGGATCTTGAACACTTATTGCAGCAATGTGCTTACATGCATGCATATAAATGGCTTCTTTCACCAGAAATATCTCAAAGATATTTATAAAAATATGTAATTAGGATATATAATTTCACCATTGAAATGCGACTACTTATTGGGTAGAGAATGACTTCCACTCACAACTGCATTTTGCAAATCATTTCAATTCATGTTTACATGTGCAAGTGCTTCCCTTAAATCTGTGGGAGTAATACTAAAACCAATCTTTTTACAGGCCCTGAGAGAGAGTTAACATCACCATGAGCAGCAGCTGAATTCAGCTCACCTTGTATCACAAAACAAGGGTGGAGAAATCCCATCAAAAACTCAGAATAAATTCTCTATTTCACATGGAAGCACAGGAAATATGATGTTTAATATTACAGCAGACAGAATTTGTATTTTGAAGGGTTTATCTAAGGTGAAAGTCCCAAAAACCCGAAACTTGATCACACCCTGTTGCTTGCCCAGACTAGAGCACTTAGAATCTCCAAATACTAATCCTTTTATAACTACATGTGAATATGCTTTCTTAATCTTTCTAGGAGCATTCTGAAGTAAAATTATTTCAGAGGTCTTTCACATGAAACAACCCTTCCCCACACACAAATGTGTGCAATGAGAGCTTTTTTCATGATGAGAAGTGATGGGCGGTCTAAGTAAAGGAGTCAGTACTGCTGGCTGTGTGTACAATTAAAAACAACTACAACAGCTGTTCTGCTTTCTTCAGGTTTCTTTAGAAATCATTTCCCAGGCTGCAATTTGGAAAATAAATACATTTAATATTAGGTTTTATTTAGGACGATAAACTAACATGGCATCTTTCTGTGAAAAGCTTTGGAAAGTACAAATACCACCAAGGTCCTGCCAGAAAATGGTGTTTATTGTAAGAGTGTATTCCTGTGGTTGCTCCTGCCTGGCCTGAGGAAGCATGACCAGGGCATTCACTCTGGACCCAGGAAAGTTTTGTCCTCCCTCTGCTCTCTGCTAAAATCTTTGTTCTGGAAGTGTGCTTAACCATTTCACCCTGCCTTGTTTTTCTCTACCATTTTCTGTCCTAATTAGATTACAAACTCTGTGTTTTACAAAACCTCTGGCATGAAGGGTCACTTACCTCAACTGATCCACTACGTGCTGCCAAAATGCAAATCACACCAATGCATCCTGATGTGACAGAACTTCACCTTAACCTTACACAAGAGGCCAAAACTATGTGGGACACTTTAATTTAGCACTGAGAGGGTGCAAAAATGGGAATCTGCAGGGGAATAGCAGGGAACAGGACTAAGTGGGTGAATAGTACAGGAAAACAAATTAAACTTCTGCTGTAACCAAGATCTTCTTCTGTACTTCAGATCTGGAAGGTGGTAGTTGCTCTGCTTGGCCACCACTCCCACACCCTGCAGTGGCATGTGCCCACACCCCCCATAATATTGTGTATCTGAGGGTGAGCAAAGGAACTTTCCAGCCCAAGGGATGCCTGAGCTGCAATCTCACCTTTTGACTGCTAGCAAATATGCATGTTTTCCACAACTTCTCTCAATGATTCATCTTTGCAGGCTTTCTCTAGAGGGGGATTAAAGGAAGAGGATGGTTACTAGACACAAAGATTCACTTGGCTCACTGTTTTTCTTATGCGTTAAATCACTCTATTTAAATCCTAAGATTCCCATTGCAGACTCTTCAGTTACAGCTAGGAAAGCACCCTGGTTTCCAGTAAGAGTGACTGAATTCAGCCCTGTGAAAGAATGGACATCTTTCACTTCCCAGTTGCAACAGTGTCTCTTCAGTCACTGAACTGTTCAGCTCACAAGACCAAACCTCCTGATACTCCATGTTCTATTTGTGTTTCACACAAATGACAAATGTTTAGTGTGTTTTCTTCTAAGTAATGGGCCACATAAAAGCAGCCTGGTGTGCCCCTGCAAGAATCCTGCTCACTAAATGGAGTAGGCACTGGCTGTGGATGTAAAGCTATTTCCTGCAAGCGCTGGTGTGAAAAAAACTTCAAATAAACACAAAAAGCGGAGATATCTGAAAATACAGTGCAATGCTGAACAGGTTCCTGAAATAGTTCTGGGAGAACTAGTACGACCATAGGCAGTACGGCCCTGTCAGTGCAGTTTTTCTCTGCAGGATGAATTATCCAGGGCTCTGAGCCTCACTAATGCAGTTATATCGATTTTGAGACCTTGCTAGCCTGAGTATCCTTACACAGCACAATGCTGTGTGTATGTATTCTTAGTGCTCATTCTCAAGAGAAGCAATTAAGGTGTCACTGGGTCTTAATTGTCTCCATAGATGATGTTTTCTTTAAAGCCGTTTGTTTGAAAAACAAAGCAAAACATACTGCTTAAGTTTTATTTTCAGCCCTCCACGGGGAATTTTGCAGTACTGTGCATGTAATTTACAAATTATCACACCACTTATTTTTAGAAGCAACTACTTCAGTGATGCAGAGAAATTCACTTGGTTCTAAAGAAAACAGATCTGGCCGACAGCTCTCAGAACTGCTGGGTGGTCAACACGTGTGGAGGGAGCAGGAGAGTCCCAGGCAGGGGCTGTGGACTGAAGGGCCTGAAGCCCATGGCTGTGCCAGCCAGGAGCAGATCTGTGGGCAGGGGGAGAAGCTGAGAGCCCAACACCAGCCAGGAGCAGATCTGTGAGCTGGGTGAGGTTCTGAGAGCCCAACACCAGCCCTGTACTTGGGGGAGCACTCACTGAGGACTGGTTCTGCTCCAGCTCCAGTACTGGGGAGCAGATGGAGCTCACGAATGTCAATTTCAGGTCAACTTCATCTGAAAAACAAAATATAAAATAAATAAGTAAATAGGGAGTCCTCAGAGGAGCCCTACTGACCCCTTCCAGCAGAGGTCCAGAGAAGGGCAATGAGGATGACTGGGGGACTGGGACATTTCTCTTATGAGGAAAGACTGAGGGTCTGTCAAGAGACAGCTGAGAGGGGACTTCATTAATGTATAAATACCTAAAGAGGGGTGCCAAGAAGATGAAGCCAGGATCTTCTCAGTGGTACCAAGCAACAGAACCACAGAATAGTTTGGGCTGAAAGGTGACCTTGATGACCATCTTGTTCCACCCCCTGCCATGGGCAGGGACAGCTCCCCTCATCCCAAGTTGCTCCAAATCCTGCCCAACTTGGCCTTGGACACCTGCAGGGGTGGGGCACCCACAGCTTCTCTGGGCAACCTGTGCCAGGGCCTCACCACCTTCAAGATAATTTTTTTTTTCCTAATACCTGACCTAAACCTACTCCTTGCATCTGAACCCATTCCCCCTTGTCCTGTCACTACCTGCTCTTGTAAATAGTCCTGCCTCATCCTTCCAGTAAGTTCCTTCAAGTACTGCAAGGCCGCAATTAGGTCACCCCAAAGCTTCTCTTTTCCAGCCTGAACAATCCCTTTGAGCCCCTCAGGGGAGCTGCGCCATCCTTCTGGGCGGGCAGGACAGGAGGCCACGGGAAGGCGCAGGAAGTTCCACCTGAGCGTGAGGACGAACTTCTTTCTGGAACAACCGCCCGCGGAGGGTGCAGAGGCTCCCCGGGCGGAGATATTCCAGAACCATCCGGGCGCAGCCCTGCCCGTGTGCTCTGTCAGGGCTCGGTGTGCCCAGCTGCCCGGCTGTGGCTGCCTCCAGCCCGGGATCGCCCGCCCCAGCCCCCGCCCAGCCCCGTCCCGGCCGCCCCGCCCCGCGCGCGTT
>VYZT01048233.1:498895-577034 GCA_013400735.1 Pomatostomus ruficeps
CGGGAATCGGGGATCCATGGATCCAGAGACCCAGGGATCCAGCAATCGCTGTCTCGGGCTCCCGCAGGCCCCGGGTGAGCGCTGCCCGCCGCTCGGCCGCGGAGAGCCCGCGGTGTTTTCCGCCCGTGCCCTCGTTACCCCCAGCGCAGTTTGTTTTGGGAAGTTCCCGTCTCGTAAGGAAGCAGAGGAAGGTGCGGGGGGTGGGTTGGCTGGGAGGTTGTTCGCCGTCTTGGGGCTGCGGCAAAGTTCGAGGGACGCTGGAGCCGGCAGTGGATGGTGTGTGAGGAAAGCTCCCCCTGATTCACCGCGCTCCATCTTAGACGTGGTCAGGAAGTGGAGTTGACTCAGGCTGGGTTTCACCTGATGATGTCGTCTGCTGAAATTCCCGGGAGTCCGGGGAAATTTGCATCACACTGAGGCTCTTCGAGGGCAGAAGTAGGTGAGAAAGACCGTAAAGAATGGAAAACAGCAAAACAAAGGAAACAGCTTGGGCGATATCGATGAGCTCTCGATATTTTTTTAAATGTAGAGTACTGAAATCAGTAATCTGTTTTAAAGCCTGGCTTTGCTTTGTGAATATATTCTTCAGTTCTTTTAAAAAACGGTGTTAGGAGTTATAAAAATAGTATTTAGACAAAAAGGATTGTTTCGAACCTCCTGCCAGGAAGAACAATCTGTGACAGAGTCAAACTGGGTTCTTCCTTATTCTTATCAGTTCTGCAGAAAGCATTATTTTGATAGATATCCCATATGGTTACAGAAATTTTTACCACAGTGGTTTTTAGCTAAACCCATTTGTATGACTGCCAAGACATTTTGTCTTAACCATTAAAAAAAAAGGTTAAAAAAGAAAAGTCCCCTTTTCTGTTTGTTACTAAAAGTTTTATTATTTCTGGAAATAAATATCCCTTTTTAGAGGGGCACTTAGCAGTTCCTGTCACTTCTGAAAGTGTTTTACCTGGCTTCTCTCTCTGAGCCTTCTGGGATGTGTGGCCAGGACAACCATGAATGTTTGTGAAGGATTTCCAGTGTGTGTCTATTGCATGGTATTTCCCTCTCACTCTGTAAGGGGATATTTACTCAGGAAAGGGAAAATAATTTTTAAACAATATGCCTTTTGTATATAAAGCTGCAAACTTGTCAGGCTTTGGTACATCAGCAGAAACTGCATTTAAGTCTCTTCTGGAAATCTGAGGTTTTAAATATCCAGAAATATCCTTGGTGTTATATTCCCCTGAAACAGCTTTCTGCCAAACTTTTAACTTTGGTGCAGTCTGCTTTTAAACTGTCAGTGAAAATAAAGAATTACATTCTGTACTTGCATAGGCGGCGCAAGCTACTTGTTGCTATTAAAAACTGGTATATGCTATAGACAAATATAAAATGAATTTGAAAAGTGACCAGGTTTTTTTCCTGGTCTTAGTCACGGATTTCAACTGTCAGTGCATGCTGTTTACAGTTTTGCATGTTCAATTGAAATCACCTATTATAAAATTGCTTTTTTTTCATCTTTTTTTTCTCTAGGTTGTGTTTCTCTGTTGATTTTTGTGCCTTTGAAAGCACCCAAACATAAATATACAGGAAAGAGAATGAAACCAGTTGTCATTATCAACATCAGTTAGAGTGGAGAAGAAATAGCTGAGGACAGCAATAGGTAACAGTTGACTTGCACATAGATCTCATTAACTTCTCTTTTTGTTCATCCTTCCCAGGCCTCTGTCTGCATTTGTTGTTTTTCCAGCCTTTCATATACAATCTCTTCACATCTATACACTTTTTTCCTCTTTGCATCTCATGCCCTTGTAGAAGCGGTGATCATTAGAAATTTCTCCTGTTGAATGTTACCAGGCACTGTGATATGCCCAGGCGTAGGCTTCTGTGTGTCTTGCCTTAAAAAACTACCTCAGCCTGCTTTTTTTTACTTTTTGTTATATTTTCCTGTTGATGACAAGTGGATATTTTTGGTGGCTTTTTTTCTCACAGTTTTTGTGACAGGTTCATATGCTCCTTATGGGCATTTCTGTCTCCTTGTCAAAAGCAGTCTGCTTCCTGTGTGTTTAGCAAAACCTGGTTGAGACTAAGGAAGTCTAAGTGAGATTGTTGCCCTTCCCAGAAGCAGCAGCCTGATACTTGTAGTTATAAAATCCTGTGCTCTTCAAAATCCTGTGCTCCTGATCAAAACATGAAGACCGTGCATTGTGTTGTGTGTGTCCTGGGCCCTGCATTTTTAGGATGAATAGAAGGCACTTTCCTCAAGCTTGTCTAATGCTTGTGCTCTCCAAGGGGCTCTTGCACCTTGGCTCTTGGCACTGGCACAGGGTGCCCAGAGAAGCTGTGGCTCACCCGTCCCTGCAACTGCTCCAGACCAGGTTGGATGGTGTTTGGAGCAGCCTGTAATAGTGGAAGGTGTCCCTGCCAGTGGCAGGGAGATTGAAATGAAATGATTTTCAAATTTCCTTCCAACCCAAACCATTCCATGATTCCACAATTCTCTTTCCCCTCTACAAAATATATGCATATTCACAGGAGACCTTCCTTGCTTTGATTGCTTGAGAAACTTTCCAGTTCATGTTCTTACCACATTCTCTTGCTTCTTGTCCCACTCATATCAAATGGTTTCCTGTTGGAATTGTCCCTTCAAATGGAAGTAGGAAATCTCATTCAGTTTGTGCTCGGTACTTAGAGGAGATTTGTTGCAGCTCTGTGAGAGGTGGAGGTGTTTTAGTGGTGGTAATTTAGATGTTGTAGTTCTTAAGTGAGAGAAGATGGTTGCCTGCCTTAGTTCAGAGAGTTTCTTAAGTAGTGTGTGTAAGTGTGTAACTGTGTTACAGAGAGTTTTGCATAAATTTGGGTTTTGGTAATGTTTTAGCTATTCAACATGTGTGGTGGAATTTTGGCAGGAGTGTATGTTCAGTATTGGAAAGAGCTTAACCTAAAAAGCCTCCGCTATAAATCTCAACTGTTGGTTCCTTTTTACCCAAGTTTAATAGCTTTCCAATGTGTTTTCTGGTAGCCTGGTTTAAAATTATTCTTTATCAGCTACAAGGTTTTTTATGTTTTGTGCAAGGAATCACTTTGCAACCATGCATGTGTCTGTCAACGTTGTTGTGATGAGTGTTTGCATATAGCGTTTGGGAAATGTAGTGGAAAGTGAGATGCTCTTTCAGCTGATTCAGAAAGTCATTGGCATGGAATAATCCAGAGAGCTCACATGTCCAAATTCCCTGAATTAGATTACTTATCCTTGATACTGCCTTGCATCTCCCAGAAGCCATTTATCACTTGATTTTTTAATGAAAAATACTGCACATTCTACTTTTAATTGTAACGGTCTGCGTCAGCTCATCCACGGTGGTTCGTTCGCGTGACATTTGCTCCTTGCACTATATTGTGGCTTGAATTCTTAAGTAGTTCAAAGGTGAAGTATCATTTCATGTGTAATTTACCTGGCTCCTTTATAGAAAGAAAAAGCAATTGTGTGCCAAGGAGAATGCAACAGAGTAGCTCTTGGCGTAGGCAGTGCGCTGCTGGTGGAGTAAATGTCTCCAGCCCTTGGGAAACTTCCAAAGTTCATGGGGTGGGAACCTCTTATTGTTGTGCAGTGGAAAGGATCACTGGGTGAAACTTGGGAGCCAGGCTTTCTCTTGGCCTCCTTCCTGGTTGTTCTTTTAATGTTCGTCCCCTCCCAACAGCTCTCTTACCAGTTGGTCAAGTCTTTTGCAAAATCGATTCGTGAGTAGGGCTACGAATGGAGATGAAGGCAATAGGGGGGTGATGACTTGCACTTGATTTCTTCCAAATGCCTATTTTCTTGTGTGCTGGGTGTTCAGCAGATCAGTTACACTTGGGTGTCTCTCAAAGGCTCTGGGGTGGTTGCATCAGTGGTTGCTTCCTGAACAACTGGAATTAGGTGTAGGTGCAGAACTCCTCTGGCCTGAGGAATAGCTGGTGTAACTTTCTCCTGTGGTGCCCTACTTTCTACCTCTCTGTTCCATGTTGACTTTTCCTCTGGAAAACTTCACAAAAGTTTTCATTTTCCTGGCTTTCTTTATTCCTATTCAGTTTCTCATTGATGACTCTGCTTTCTCCATTAGCATGGCCTGTAGCCTGTGAAGGACAGATGATTTCAGTACATAGAGTTTAAGTTAAAAATAACTGGGTTAAGTTGGAATAAAATCTAAATACAAGTAATTTATGCAATTAATATATTAATCTAATGATTCAGATTAGCTAATAATTTCTTTAAATTCTTTAGAAGAGACACATGTTTACTGTCTTCAGCACTGAACACAACAGGGCTCTGAATTACTTCATCTGTAGACATTACCTCAGCAACAAAACCAGCACTCTTTAGTGGCAGTTTTTCTTAAATTTTAAAACAGATTCCTTGTTAAGAGAGATTAATTTCAGAGTTACTCGTTTGTAATTAAAACTCTTGAAGATAAAACCAGAACTGTTTAGTAACGAATTTGGATAACGAGTGGTTCATATAATTTGCTTCAGCTTTGGGGATGGAGCAATATATAATGAAAATATTAAATTCCAGCTCCTTTTTGTAAGCATCAGGTGTACCAGTGGGCACGCTGATATTTACCTATCAAGTTGAATAACTGTTCTTCAAACAGGACAAAATACAGTCATTTGCACTAAGGTGTGTGTGCGGTGTGCAGTGTTAATTGCAGCAATTATTTGTGTACATCTGGATTTATACCTATTTTTAGGTGGTTTTTTCATGCATTTGGAACGTTCTGCATAGAGGCTGCATGAACTTATTTAAAGTAATATTATTTCAGTTCTGAAAATGTTATTCTGGAGACGAAGTTGTCTGAAAGCTCTGGCTGATTTGTGTGATTGCAGGTTAATGTAATGCATTGCTGCACTGACTGTCCAAGTGGGTGTGATGTCACTCTTGGGTCTGGCACTGCACTTGGCATACGGTGGTTTCAGAGGAATAAAATGTATGAAATCTATTTTCAGTGGGTTTTTCTGATCTCTGCAGAATATGTCAAGGCAGATTTTTTTGTTTACTTATGTGCATATAGTGAGCAAATTAAATTAAAAATGGCAGCAGAATAATATTTGTGTTGTGATGGGTGATACAGCTTCTAAGAAACTGAAACTTCTTATACTGAAGAAGTTTGCATAAATACATTTTTTGCTAGTTTTGCAAAATCCACACAGGGCAGGTGGTTGATCCAGGGGAAAAATACAGTAAATAAATCCGAAAGATTTGAATTAATACTGGTGCATCTCGTGAGAGACTTGTGATTAGGGGAGTTCCTGTCTTGCTTATGGCAAAGAAATGCCTTTTTAGTAACATTCTCCTGAAATGTGGGTTTTCCCTTTAAAAAAATAAGAGAGGGAGGAAAGAGAGAAGGAAAGCATGATACAAGTAGAAGTGAAAGAAAAACTTCCGTAAGCAGTAACCTGCTCAAAATCTGTGTGTGGTAAACTTTGCCTCCAGAGTTAGTTGCTATGATTAGTTGTATTAATAAAATCATCAAGCAAAATCCACCTTTATTCTGTAGTCAGTGGTTCTGAACATTGTTTTACAGGGCAGGCATCATTTTTAATGATTTAAATAGTTGTCTTTGGAAGCGTGCCATCCGCTCCAACAAGTGTGAGACTCTGCTCACTGAGTGCTGAGGGGAAAGATATATGGCAGTAACATCATCCAGTGTTAGTCTGGGTTAGCAATAAATTACAGTGTCTGAGCCTTCAGAGGCTGCCAGAGTCACTTGTAAAGAGAGGCTCGGCACTTGGTGCTGGCTGACTTCTTGATTTCCTGCTAGTAAATGGCATTTTTTCCTTTCTGTTTGTTTTTCTGCTCTGGGAGAGCACTTTTCGTCTCGGTGGCCTCGTCGGGGTGATTCACAGCGGGGTTGTGTCTCCTGTGGACGGAGGCAAAGGCAGCAGACTCAGATCTGCGTCTGGTCTGCCTTGTTTGACAGCACCCAGGATGAAACCAAATCTATTTACTGCACAGCCAGGCCACCCCGACAGGCCTGTGCCAGCCTCTTTGCCTTGCTGCTTACTTGGGAAATTTTCTTCTGTCTTGAGCAACTGAGCCTGTGCTGTAAGCGGGGAAACTTACAGGAAACTGCCAAGGTTTGAATTGCTTTTGTGGTGGAAAAAGGGATCTTAAACAGATTATATTGGAATGCTTCTTAAATCCTAAAGAATAAGCAAAACAGTACCTGAATGGTTTTTGAACAATAGAATGGTAGAAGTTATGTGCTTTTCTTTGAAATTCAGAAATGAGTTTCTGTAGGATTGATTTGGGAGCTGGACTCAATCATCCTTCCAACTCAAGATATTCTGTGAACTTTTTGGATTTTCTTTCTTTATCTCTGTGGATCTAGACCTCCTTAGCTGCAGTCCAATCCTGAGATGTCAGGTTTTGCTTGCATTGATGGCTTTTAGAGATTCCTGCTTCATATTCACCAAAGCGAGTGTGTGTGCAGCTCTGCCTCTTGACCTGCCTGTCTTTCCTAGGATGTGTCTAATCAGCTGTTGTGGATTAGTTCAATTTCAAGACTGTTTGGACAAATTAGCATCAAATGCAGTTTGGTCCTCTGGCGGAATTGAGTTTTGCGCTCTTTTTTCTCAATTTCCTGGTTTAGAAGTATCAGTTGTTTTTTGCACAAAGTCTGACACTCGGACACAGAGCAGGCCTGAAATGAGCTGTGACTCTCAGAATGTCCAAGATGCTGCTGTGTGCACAAATGTGACCACGGGTTTGCCGTGAGAGGTAACAGGGCAACAAATGAATGATTGACCCCCCTCCTGACAACATCTGTGAGTACGAGCTTGTGCCTGCTGAAAGCACTTGTACCAATTCAGGGTGAGCTTTGCAGGTGCTGCCAGTCTGCAGAGGTTAACGAGGAGAACATTGTGCTGCTCTGTACAGCTCCTTCGCAGCAAATGAAAGCACCTGTCTCCAGAGAGTGTAGGCCAGTGCTCTTCACAAATCTTACAAATTTTAAAAGAAAAGAAGAAAATCAAAACAACCCAAACCACCCCAGACTAGCTGTGAATCTGCTAGAGAAAGATAATTTTTTGTTACAACTGAAATCAACTTTCTGTTAGCTAATACAAGCTACTTCTGTTCCAAGTGCAAAGAAGAAAGTTAAGGTTAGCATTTTCAATTTGGTGAACTCTTGATTGTGTGTAACTGAAGTGTTTAGAGAAAAAATGGCTTCATTTAAAACACTTTCACGTGCCAATGGTTTGTTGGAGTCAGAGTAATGGAGTGAAACTAAGGAGGGGAAAAGATCACTTTGGCTGTATACCAGGAAACAAACCCCAACAGCAGTAGATTATTTGAATAGAATAGTTTCCCAAGAGGATTCTTGGTGGAAATACCCCTCTTTTGGGTCCCATAAAACTAGACTGGGCAATGAAAATGAAAAATGCTGTTAGAAATGAATTTACATTTCTTCTCCAGGGAAATGCAGAGATGACTGCTGTAGGGGGTGGTCTGGGATATCTAATGCAGAACACAATGGGTTTCCTATGTTACAGGACAATAATGCAAGGCTAATGCTGAGGGATTTTTATCAGTAAGCTTGGCTGAGGTAAACTAGACAGTTACAGCTCCAGCTCTGCTCAGCACTTGGGCTTTCTCTCAGCTGAGGTAAAATTCGACCTTATTTTTCAAAGGTTTAGGGTAGGACAGAGAATCCAGAGAAAAGCCTGAAAATAGCATGTACTCAACTTTACATGTTTTACAACTAATAGTATTATCCTGCTAATTTTGATCTGCTGACTTCAGTGTTGTCAGTCATAGGTACACTGCCATCCTCCTGAGAAGTTGGGCATTTCCCATGTGCTGGGCTTTGCCCTGCTGGGGCTTTTCTGCTGGAACCACCATGAGGATGTACTTTTAATTTCTGGAGTCTCAGTTGCAGCTATTTTGAGCTGCCTGTGACCCCAGCTGCCTGTCCTCTCCCTGCTGGAGTTCACTGTCCCCGGGCAGGGGTGACAGGGTGTGGATGGAGTTTCTCAGCTGTCACGGTCCAGTCCATGGTAGTATTTGTTTCTCACTGGGAAAGTGTGGAGAGAGTCCTGAACTGGCTGGTGGTGTGGCTGCTGATCGTGTCTCCTGGCAGGGCACGGGCTTCCAGCAGAGCTCTGGGATGGCAGGGGTGAGATATTAAGCATGAAGCACACAGGAGCAGCCAGAGCTTCTGATTTAAGCCCCAAAGCTTGGCTTTGTGTAAACTTGGTTGCTGGTGCGTGGTTGCAGAGCAAACATATACTTAAATAAGCATTTTTTGATATTATCTTCTAAAAAAGCCTCAAACCCTTTTAACTGTTACGGGCTGCCTCTTCAGTAAGTGTCATGGGGTTTTCCTGTGTGTAGCCCAACTGCTGTTCCCCTCTTTTACCCCAGAAAGGAGAAATTTTTCGTGTTAAAAGTACTACAGATAATGTAAAGTGTAGTACATCCTTAACCCACAGCTTTTCTAAATTAGGGGATGGATATATGTGATTGCTATTGTGTAAGTATGAGTAATTCTGTTCTCTCAAATGATGCAGTGATAGATGGGGATTAAAATCAATAAATGCTGAACATGGTATTTAAATTTTCTTAGGTATATCTTGAGTCTGTTTTCAGAGAAGATAATAACTGAACAAATTGGAAAACTGCCTGAGCTTAATAGACCTTTCAGACATGTGAAATTGTGTTGTGGATCATCCAGCAGGCAACTTAGTTTAATAGTTTAGCTGTATAGGAAATACAACAGCAATTCTTTCAAAAAGATCAATTGTGATGAGATGCAAATCCTTCTAATTAAAAAACAATACTATTTTTTGCAAAGTTAATTTTTTCTGCTTACTAGTAAAAATCTTAGGAATTTATGTAAGCATAAATGGCTTATAAGACAAATTCTTAAACAGAAAAAAAATAAGTTTTGTGTCACCAGATAAATGTGACCCTGGTGGAGGGTGGCTGTTACACAAATCCTTCTGTGATCAATGAAAAAGGGACTTGGCTTTCTTCACTCTTAAATAGTTTGGTCTTCATAAGCTGGTGGTACATAGAACCATGTGATCTGGCTGGATCCAGGTGAGGCAGTGCAGAAATAATTTTGTCTTGGGCCTTAGAATGCTTTTTACTTCAGACATAACTATTTTGATTGGGTTTGTTTGTTTCCTTCGTTTTTCTATTCATAAATGTATTCTTGCTTGGCCAAGAAGTGATAAGATGGTGTTTTTCCCAAGATTTTGTCTTCTCTGTAATTTGAAAAATAAAACTGACTCCTTGAACAAATACTGATAGATACTTTTAGATATAACAACACTTACATATTAATTATATAATACTATGAAATACTTTATTCACTGGTGATCATTAATGAGAGGAAATGAAATAAGTATCTCTGTAACTAGACCATGTTTATTTTGAACGTGTGTTTGGGAGCTGATTTTACTGAATGAAAGACTTCAGATTATTTTTTTTTCCCAAAAAACCAAGCCCTCAAAATTTCACAAACTATATTTGGTTTCTGAGCTATATATTTACTAGGAATAAAAAAATTGGAGGAACAGGGTGTTACTTGCCAGTTCAGCTTCAGAAGGTGATCTTTATTTCAGCCAGTGATGAAATATCAATATTTCCAGAGGGGGGACAAAAAGTTAATTCATAACAGCTTTGCATTTTGTGCAGTGCTCAGCCCTGCTCAGGAGAACACTGTCTCCATCCAAGTGGAATGTGCAGTACATGCACATGGAATTTGTTGGTGGTGTTGCACCAACACAGCAAGAGAAGTAGCGAAAGCCTTGCTCAATCATATAAATACTCAATTTCAGGGAGGGGAAGCAGGACAATATTTTTGAAAGTCACATTATTGATGTAGGAAATCACTTTGGATCTTAAGATCTCGTTTTAAAAGTTAGGAAAAGGGAGAGGCGATGCAGCTTTTGATGAAAATCAGTGTAAATACATTTTTTGGAAGGTAGCCCATGCTTCCTTTGCATGTGTGTGCAGGTAACTACTTAACAATAATCGATTTCACATGGCTGTAAGTTTAGCACAAGTATTCTTTGACTAGGAGAGCACTTCAGGTAATTCCTAAATAAAATATGCTTTGAGAAATCCCCTTTTTCCCCTGTTATTTCTGCCTACTTGCTCACTGTAGGAGGATCAGCTCCTCGAAGATCCTGATTTAACAGAATCTGGTCTATTTGCAGAGTGATTATCAAGTGAAGCCAGTACCCTCCTTGACAGACCAGTGGAAGAAGCGATAAGCCCATCGTGTTTGGGGTCTGGATGTATAAGCAAAGAACCTTTGGCCTTTTTTTCCTTCTTTTCTTTTTTTTTAAGTAAAACAATGAATACAAACTGAATTAAATCAGCACGGACTCTGCTGTACAACATTCAGTATGCATCTATCACTTCATTAGAAAAAAAACCAAAACAAAGGAACTTGACAACGTTTAAAAATTCATCTCATTTTCCTCTTGAAAACCAGAATCTTCTTTTACCCCATCCATTAAAGCTTGTTTTGCTGTTCCCAGTGCATGCTTGCCCTGATGGTCAGACATCTCTGCCTGGCACAATGGCCACACGGACTGGTTTGTTGAGCCGTGTCCAGACAGGTACAGCACTGCCTGAAAACTCTTGGAGCTGTTGTCTGATAATGTTCCATCATTTCTGCCGCTTTGTTCATGATAGCCTGCAGAGTCATAAATGCAGGTTCCAGCATGAAAATTGTCCCTCTAAGTTGTTTCATCCTGCAGATAGCAGACCTGTCTTCCTGCCCTTCACTGATTTAATTCCACCCAGTTGTTCTCCGACTGGTTCTGTGAACTACAGTTCTCTCTGTTCCCAACCATTTGGTCTAATAGGCTGTGATGAGGGGTTGGTACTTGGAAAGCCATTTTGTCAGACCTGATGACAGTGGCTAATCGATGATTCATAAACAATTTCTTCAAAGTAGTATTTAGGCTCCTCCCCACGCAGAGCACGGTAGAACAAAGGGTGAGTGTGTAGTTGCATCCCTGTGCTCACCTTCAGGCTGCCTGTGCAGGGTCCACTTTGTCCTGGTGACCATTGGTGGCCACTCAGCGTGGTCTGGCTGTCAGTCTGAGGATTGCAAAAGTCCTTCTCCAAACACCTCTACACTTCAGGACAGCATCTTTATAGCTTGTGATCTCTCTCACCTTGTAGTTCTGGTAAATATCTCCGCCCAAATCCCAATTAATTGATAAAGTAAAGTAAAGGGGAGATCTGCAGTACTGCTAAACCATTTCCATCCTTCTCCCTGTCTTTTGGTACATGATAACAGGGCATCAGATGCTCTGGTTATTCATTCTCCATTATTCAGTTTGTCTTGGTTGATCCCTTGGTTTTTTTTAAGTTGTGCGCCCAGGCGTACCAAAAAATACAGACAGCTCCTCAACACAGACTACAAATATCCAGGATTTAAAGTTATTGCTTTGTGCCAGTTTTCTCAGTCTAAAAATGTGATTGGCATAGTAAATCCATGCAGAAAAAGCGAGGTGTAAATCTGTTCTTCAGAGCTGTATTGGGAGGTCATGAAAATCAGTTGTCTGGTCCTAGGGGAAACTTTGCAAAAAGCAGAGGCTGTTCAGAAGGACCTGGGAAGTGCTCTTAGGTAAATCAAGCCTTCCTTAAATAAAGGCCATGCAGCAGGTGGAAGCAGCCTCTGGAGTACAGATGCCCTGGGCAGAACAGGTACACAGACAAGGCAACAGATGGACCTGAAACTAATTGCAAATAACTATCTTTGCTTAAGAGTTAAATCTCTGTGAATCAAGCTGATTTAGCTGTGAGACGGGAGTGGGCAGATAACTGCTGCTAGCTGGCCCAAGGTCACTGAACATTTTCTTAAAGAGATTGTGTACAGCAGCTATTTTCAGGCTTTTCCAATTTAGAAACCCCTTCAGAGCAAATTTGGCTCAGATCTGCTGCTCCTTCATGGTTACTGGGAGCTGACTGGTCTAATGGACTGAAGAATTGAGGTACAGATGAGAGACGAGACAGTCGTGTGCAGCTCATGCAAATGACAGGATAAGGAATGGGCTGTATTCCTTCTTGTTTTTAGCTTCGGAGAGTTGAGGAGCAGCAAGCAGGTTCAGTAAGGCTGAGGAAAGGTGTTCTAACCCTCTCAGGATATGGTTCTATGTCAAATCCTTTGTGTTTGGAGAACAGCTTCATTTGTTACCACTGAGTAGGACGTGCTTTCAGAAATATTGGTGATATAAGTGCTAATATTTGCTTTATGAAAGCAAAAGTTCATATGTATCCTTCCCAGGAATTTTACTCCGGGTGGTTCTGTACAGAGAATCAAAACCATTTGTAAACATGTAAGCAAAACCTATGTAAACACAATGTGCACAATATATGTGTTTCCTGCTGAAAAAAATACGAGGCAAACAAGTTAGGTTATCTTAAATTTAGGGATGCTGTTTGTTTTTCATTTATTGAAAGTACTAATCAAGTACTGAATGTTGCCAAAAATACAATTTTTATTTGGGGAAAACTCATTTATTAAAGACAGCTGAATTGTATTTATGATTCGTTTTCAATGTCTCAGGGATCCATATCTTGCAGGAGACCTATTCAATATTTTGTTTTCTCTCTGTCATAGCAGATCTGTTGGTAGAGATTTGTTAAGGGATATGATTGTAAAGCATCTGCTTCCTCATCTGGTAAAAACTGAGAATTAGCTTTTTTTTCAAGGTCTTATACTTCTGTGGTTCAGAGCAATCCCCTGTCAGCAGGCTTTGAGGTGGAAGTACTCCATACCATGAGTGAGAAGCAGTACCAGAAAGGCAGGTAGGAGAACATGCAGTGAGGATCCCAGCAATTCCCACAACAGAATTCTTCCTGTAGGAAAAATAAACTCGTTCACATCATGACTGAATTGTACTTGCTCTTGCAGTGTCTTTTTACCAATGTTTGCATAAAACCTTGTTTTTAAGTGTTGCTCCATCCCTGGAGAGTTCCATCATGACTAGTGATGTGCAAACCTCTTTTGAGGAAGACAATTAATGCTGCTCTATCACAGCGAGAAAGAGCTCTACAGTGAAGCAGTCAGATGTTGCAGAGAGATGGTTGCTTTTAAGTGATAGAAGGATGTGTTTAAAGAAACTTTCTGTACTAAGAGAAAATATTTTGTGGCAGAAGTAATTGACTTTCTTCTGGTTTGATTAGGGTTCATTTCACGTTTTAGCAGCTTAATGGAGCGGCCTAAGTGAGAGGCTGTGCTTGTGAGAGGAACCTGTCCCCAGCTGGCAGCAAAGCCTCCCTTGAAGGAGAGCCAGCCTGAACCCAGAGCTGCCCTCTCATGGGCCCAGCCTTCATTAGCCAGGCCCAATTACTGCTCTGTAGCCAGGTGTGAGGGATCTGGGTGAGTGACCCAGTTCCTGATGGGCAGGAGGAATTGTAGGGGTCTGTTAGGTGGTGGCAGTTCATTACAAAATTGCTTTATTTGTTGAAAAGTTCTGCAGAGCCAGGGAGTTGACCGAAACTGTTCTCCATCATTGTCCTTCGAGAGGGAAGGAGCGCATGGTTGTGGGGATTATGGTTCTTCAGCTGTGTCTGTTGGTGTTAAAGAGAGAAGGCAGCTGTGAAAGAAAAGACTACTTGAAATGCAGGTTTAATTTTGTACCCTCCATTCAGAAATCTCAGGGTTGTGTGAACCCATTCTACTCCCAGGTGGCTGAGTGTTCTCGTGAATGACGTCTGGGTGGAAAGCAAAGGCATTGTGCTAATAACTGAGGGCTCACCAGCCTCTGGTTACTCTGCAGATCAAAGGAGAAGAGCCTGAAGAAAGTTCTGACACTTCTAGAGTGGCCAGAGTGGTAATTTGCCAAGGGGATGTTGCAATACTGTCATTAGTGGTGGTGTGTGATGCAGAGGTGCTTACTTTTATAAATTATTGTCTGAGGGCTCAGCCTGCAGGTTTTGAGCGCCCGTGGTTGTTAATGGGTGACACCCAGCAGAGCCATTGTCTTCTTTTCAGGTTCAATTTTCAGGTGCATCATTTAGTGAACACAGTAATGTGAATTTCTGTATTTCCCACACCTAAAAAAGGGTGAACAAAATGTATGAATTACTTTTTTTAGGAGATTTGCTGAAGTTTGGATTGCTCTCTTGATACTATAAACCTGCAATAAGTGGCGATGTCAAGGGTTCCCACCCCACCTCCTCCTGGGGAGATGTCCAGTGGACCTGTGGCTGAAAGCTGGTGTTACACACAGGTAATCTGCGTAAATTCCAATGGCTTTATTTTCTGTTATTGTCATAATAATTATTTTAAAAACTCCCAAACGAAAGTTATTGACGTATTGAAAAACTATAGCCGCCAGTCTAAGTAGTTCTCATACTTAATGCTTGATATGCGAGTTAAATTTTCTTAATATTTTCTGATCTTTTGTTTAGGTTAAAGTAGTAAAATTTTCGTACATGTGGACCATTAATAACTTCAGTTTTTGCCGCGAAGAGATGGGTGAAGTTTTAAAGAGTTCTACATTTTCATCAGGGCCAAATGACAAAATGAAGTGGTAAGGTCTTTATTTGAGCAAGTGCTTTGGTTTTTTTACTTGAAAAAATTGTAGTTAAACTACAATAAGTGTTAGAACTTGGACACTTCTTGGAGTTTTGCTATAGGTATGGGTTGGTTCTAGTTTCAAGATATCAGCAATCACAAGGGAAACATTTATTTCAATAGCATTTATTATTGTGTCTTGTAAAAATATTTCTGAATTTATTCTGGGTACCGTTTAAAAATTACAATTTCTGCATTTCTTTCAGGTGCCTGAGAGTGAATCCAAAGGGATTAGATGATGAAAGCAAAGACTACTTGTCATTATATTTGCTTTTAGTCAGTTGTCCAAAAAGTGAAGTCAGAGCAAAATTCAAATTTTCCCTGCTGAATGCTAAAAGAGAAGAAACAAAAGCAATGGGTAAGGGAATATTAATGTGCTTTTGTAAGAACATCCTGAAGAACATCAGCAATGTAACTTTTTTCAGTTGAGAGCAGAATTTAATATTGAGATAAAATTTAAAAATACCTTTTTTTAATTTCCTTTTAGAAACTTAATTATAAAATCCTGTTCATGTTTCACACGTTTCTGATCACTGAGCTCTGTTAATTCTATCCTGAGCAGTATAAATTACAGCACATTGCCAACTGCTGTCACTCCAGGTCCTTGTCACTTAGTTTTTCCAGCAGATTATTCTTGCTTCCTGTTAGTAGAGGTGTATCTGCTTGTTCATAGCTACAGTGGAAGTATTTGATTTCCATACTTAATTAGCATAGGCATACATGGCTGGAGTTGTTTTTTTTTTAGATATCTTTTACAATGTTTTGATTTATTTCAGCTGACTTACATTCTAATCAGTTTGAAAACATGAACCCCGTACCCAAGGAATTAGAAGACTTTGAAATTACTGGTGATTTGATTTAGTTGTTGTGTTGATATGAAAAATGTATGGAAGGCTCTTAGTTTCCAACTTGTGAGCACAACCTTCTCTGGAAATGCTTTCTGGGAAAGCTGGGATTCTTGTGAAAATGAATAATTTAATCCTGCTCTGCACTGAATTTGTGCTGCTGCAAGTCCTGTATCTGAAGGATATATCTTGTTTTTCTTCCCTTCTTCTACTCCAGGACTTCAGAGACGTTTCAGGTCCTGTTTTGTTGCAAGTTCCGCATTTCTTACCGAAAGTCTATAGTTCTGCAATATTTATACCCAAAGTTCAGGTTATTCTCCTTAAGTAACTAGGCCCACTTGTAATCTCTAAATTAAATCCACTGAACTGAGTTCAAATGTAAAAATTAAATTATTGGACTCTTTGGAAGGGAGGTAAATGTACATGTTTCACCTATGTGTTTCACTCTTACACTGCTGGAGATGGTTCCTTCAGTCCCTGCAAGCTTTTTGCTTCTGGAGCTTGTGTGAGCAAGGCTCCACCTGTGTACATTTGGAGAGTGTGCACCTTTGGACTTGACACAGCCCAGCAGTGGATTGGCGTTTGTAATAAAATGTGAAACTGCATCAAAACCTGTCTGGAGTTAATCACAGGAGCCCAGAATTGCTGAGTTTGCCCAGGACCTTTGGAGGCTGGCTGGCCCCCAACCCTGCTGAACGCAGGGTCAGCCTGGGCAGTTTGCGTGGGACTTGTGGTGCTGTGGTGGAAATCTCCAAGGATGGAGACTCCACAACTTATTTGGGCAACCTGTGTTAGAGTTTGGCCAGGTCCTGCTGCTTCTGTTTTGCCTTGGGGGTTCATTGTGAGTTCTTGTTCACTTGTTGTCCCCCAGGACCCCAATCTCCAGTGACCTGTTTGTTCCTGACACCCAAATCCTGACCTGTCAGCTCTCTGCTGGTTCATCATCCACTGCAGTGCTGAAAACCCTGTGAGTGGGTGTGTCCTCAGCTCCTGCAATAGGAGCTGTGCTGTGCTTGGCACCACAGCAGTTATAAATATCTTTTCACTTTGGGAAATTACCAACAGAAGTCTTATTTCTTGGGCTCTCCAGCCATTTGCCATCTGCTTCTGTAGCTGCTGTGTATTTACTGAGACAGGAAAATGTTGCCCCACTTCCAATGTCCCTTGTAAATTTATAATTCATGCAGAGGCTGCTGTTTCAAGGGATAAAGCTGTGTATGAAACAGAAAGCAAACTAACATTTTAACTTTATTAGAAGAAAAATACGTTTGCACTTTTATGTTGCTCTATTTTTGTTCTTAATTTTGGGGGTTAACACTGCTGGTTGCGCATAAGAGTCTGCAGAATAAAGAAATGGGCTGAATCTGGAAAAGAAATTTTTGAACCCTTTTAGAATATGATTTTCTGAATCTTTTTCATTCAATTTAATAAGGTTAAAAGTTGGTGAAAGTGTGAAAACACTAATCCAGATGCAAAATCCTAGACCATATTTTTTTTAAATGTGATTTTCTTCTTTGGTATATAGATTTTAAAATGCGAGTCGTGTTGTGTGTTTGTTCTGTCACCCTCAAGCTCACACTGCACGTCAGTGAGTGCATTTCCCTCTGATTCTGTGCTCTGCAGGGCAGGGGGTTGCTGCAGGAGTGTGAGGGGGTGACAGGGATGGAGACCTCACACCTCCTGCAGTGTCAGCTCCTGGGTGGTTCTGCAGCGTGTTCTGAAAATACAATGAAAATCTCTACAGGATATTTTGGTTGATGTAATCCTAGGGAAAAACTGTTGTGAATATCGTTTTTGCAGCTCTGGGTGGTGACGGCAGTGCGGGACACGTGTGTGTTTTCTGAGCTACGTGGGCAAGTGCGTTCCAGGGGTGCTGCCAAGGTCAATAGTGCAGGGAAGTCTGGCTTTGCTGATGGCTTTATTTTGGAGACCGTAGAAGGAATGATACTTTAACAGATTCTGTCATGAAAAACACTTTGTTTTTATTGCAAACTTCTGACTTCTAAATTGCTCTCTGGAAGGCTGAAGCATCTGTGCTCACAGCAAATGAGATGGTGACGTGTTTCTTGCCCAGCTGTTTTGGGATGAAAGGAAAGTTCTTTCTTAGGATCTCTTCCTGAGATCCCTCCCCATTTCCCCTTTTGGTCTCATTTCAGTATTCTTGCTGTCTTCACTTTGAACAATCTTTCTAAATATAATTCAGAATGTGCTTTACTCTGCTTAGATTCTCAAAGCCATTCCCAAATAACCTCTTTCCCATATTTGAGTTGAAGTATATGGTGCTCTTTCCTGTGGTTTAATTTGGGGAACAAGTGGCCACTTTGCAGTGAACCAGCCATGTAAAATGTGTGATCTTACTGAATTCACATGTGTTTGCACGGAAATGACTGTGGGAATTCTTTTTTGGCTGTGAACATTAGAACTGGAAAAAAAAAAGTTGTGTGGTTGTAGCAAATCTGATGGATTAAAAAAAAAATAATTCTCATAACTAGGGCTGAAAGGTAAATAGAATATCTTTTAATGACCAAAAATACTTGAAAGCTTTTATTTCTGTTTTGCTATTTTAACGCTTTTACTGTATTTCAAACTAATTTGAACCTGTGAAACAAGATTTTCCATTTCAGGAAGAAGTCAAAGCAGATTGTTATGACAACTGCAGAGCGTTGTCAGGATGGGTTTGTGGTGACAAATTCATTGTAATGGTGCTTCCCTGTGAACAATTCCTGTTTTGACACATTGGCACTCTTAAACACTCACTGAAAAACTTGTGCTGGATGGTGCCTAAGAGATCTGACGAGATGATGTGGTTTGAATTGCAAATTGTGCTCCACTAAGTTCTATCAAGTGTTTTATCAAATAACACTATTACAATATTAAAAAGCTTTTAATCAGTTCTGTGCTTTCTAGAAACATGATGCGTGATCCAAATGTGTGAAATTGATTCATTTTTTTATTAACACTTTTCCTTGATGTGGAATCAGGTGTTATTTGTTAATATTTCCCTTTAACTTGCTGTATTTGTACACCATTTTTTATCAGAAAGCCAAAGAGCGTATCGATTTGTGCAAGGCAAGGACTGGGGATTTAAGAAATTTATCCGAAGAGATTTTTTACTAGATGAAGCTAATGGTCTTCTACCAGATGACAAGCTTACATTATTTTGTGAGGTGCGTAGTAATTTTTACGTAATAAGCTTCTAAATTAAATGTTTTCTGCTTTAATAAGTAGAGATTTATGTTGGTTTAAACAGTAACATGCTCTAAAATTGTGTTCTGAAAACTGTGGAGCTTGGTAAAATATACACTGCTTTGTCTGCATTGCATTTTATTCTCTTTTTTGGTGCTTGTACACTGAAGTGTAGAATGTTGAGTTCATCACTTGTAACCTGCTGCACTTCTCCATGAAATTGTCACAGTTACATCAGAATTGACTGTAGAATTATTTATGCCAAAGGTGGCTGGTGTGTGCTGTCTACAGAAATGCTGCAGTTTTACTGAGGTCACTTTTTATTTAAGAAGTTGTATTTGGAATTAGAGGATTGGTTTTCACTGGATAAGCAGAAGGAAATGTTTACATACTGGTTCACATTACAAAAGAAAACACAACTGATTGTCAGAATCTATATTCCTGTAATATCCTAATTGATGGCTTTAACCAATGAACAGGTCTTTCCAGTAAATCAAACACTTTATTTTTGGACTAATTGTTACATTTTGTTTTCTGAGCAAATGCAAGTATCATGTAGAAGGTGTGCTTGATACTGAAAATTATTATTGAGAGCTGTGGTATAAATGTAACTTCATGGTGTATTGTGGGTCACTTCTTCTGTCACTTCTTCTGTAATATCATTTATGTTCATAACCTAAATTTTCATATTAAATTTCAGTAAAAAGCTTACTCAGTGTTAAAAATGGAAAGTAGAGAAAGTAGCAGTGTAAGGGGAGTGTATGTTGAATATACATTGGCTGGTTATCTGGGCTGCCATAAAGTGATTAGTGACTTAGCAGGATGATAGATGCTCTAACTGCTAATAAGTTTGCTTTGATCTCTGTATTTACAGGAAATGTGTAAAATTGTCTCGGCAAGATTACAATTTAATTATATGTCATTATGCTGGGTAGGAAGAATAATTGAAATGTGGCCCTTGAGACTAGATATTGCAAATATAGTGCATCTTATTTTCACTTAGACAAGTTAAATTAGCTGCATGATAAATTCGTTATGAATACAATTATTTGGGTGATAAAAGCAGATATAACAAGTGTTTTATGGTTCTGTAAAAATACTTTTGAGTATTTTCTCTTCTTAAGTTGTCCTCTTAATGAACACTTTGATGTAAATGAGCAGCTCTTAAAAGCAGCATTTGGTTTTGGAAGAGATCACTCTCTAATTTTAGAGATTAAGTTTGTTTTAAAAATATAAGTAGAAGAAATTCTGATTTTTCCACAGAGACGGACTGTTATTTAAATTCTGATGTTAATCACTGAATTCAGCTGTGTTTCCCTACAAAATGTCTTGGTGCTTTAATATGAGTGGCTTTTGTGAAGTGTTGGACCTACTCTGATTATAAATGTGGAATGAAGTAAAACATTTAGTTGTTCACAGCGAGCATGTTAAAATAACTTCTGGCTTGTTTCAGGGTGAAGGGAAAACTTGGAAATCCAAATATTTTAAGAATTTCTTTCTTTGGATGTGTGATGCCAGCTCTAAAGCAGCCCTTAGAAATGACAGGTGTTGTTTGAAGGACCTGTTTCTATAGACAAGCCTGAAGTTTTTGTCATTTTAAAATTTAACTGTTAAATTTTAATTTCTGTGTAACTTGTCACTTTTTAAGCCTATATTGCACTGGGCTTGATAAAACTTGTCAGCTGTAGCAGGTATTTGGTGAAGGTCACTGATTACTGACTCTGTTAGTTGGCCCTTCTTCCTGTTGGGTTGCAGGAAGATTATTTGGTCACTTTTGGCAGCAAAGATACTCATTCTGTGTTGCCAAAGGTTCTCAGGATCAGCTGGCTGTGCCCCTGGATTGGAGCTGAAGGGTTGTTAAGTTAAATACTTTGTAGAGTCTGGTGCTGCCACCAACAAGTGACCTGGTGATTAAATATAACCTCGGGCTTGGGTTTTTTAGGCAAACTGATCTCTGTTTCACTCAATTCCCACATTCCATATAATCTGAAAGCACTGAAGCCTTGCAGATGTTCCATTGCCAATGGAATAGCATATTCTCTGCTTTCACAGATCTCTTACCTGCCTTAGGAATCCAAGGAATCACTTGTGTGACCCTCACTGTTGGATTACCACAGATGCAAAATCAAGAAAATCACAGATGTTATCCTTATTAAGTGTCATCACACAGAACTTGTTTAAGTTGACAAGTTTTCAATAGTTATACGAGATTAACTTGATTGGACATCAGCTTTATTTAAATAAATGATAAATAATAAGAGGATGCCCTTGATTTTAGGCATGCCTTCTGGACAAGCGAGATAGGAAATATCAGACCCCTGGAATCCTTTGTATTTAGAATCTCTAAAGGACCATACACACCAGGCCACTTGGATGGGGGTGACTTGAATTAAAACTTGGCTTGAATGAAAACTTTCCATCATTAAAAAGATGATTCATAGTAAATGCTTGTGTTACACAGCTCTCAATACATGTTAGAAATCATTCTCAAACCGAAGTTTGGAAGGTCAGGCATCAGTTTAAGTGCACGTAAGGAGTGTGTAGATGACTTTCCCTGGGCACTGTCTTTAGCTAACAAGAGGATGCTCTGTGGACAACTGGGATCATGAGCTTTGAGTCAAGGCTCTGGAAAAGCAGAATTCTCCTCTGGCAACAGAAGATGAGCTTGGCTAAGCCAAAACTTGCTTTGTGTGTATGTATATCTCCTGAAATCACTGTGTGTAGGAAAACTGGAAAATAGCTCTATAGATTTTTTCTCTGTGTTATAAATGTTCAGTCTTACTGTGAAAGGGAAATTATGCTGTGCTTCGGATTTCTTCTCTTTTTTTTTTTTAAGGTGGAAGGGTATAAATGAATTTCTTGTATTCACAAGGGCTATGAGATGATACAGGGAATTAGGCAATAATTCAAATCCCAAAGCTGCTGTCATAATTGGATCATCCTCCTCCTCTTCTGGTCTGGAGTTTGGTTTGCAGTGCTCCAACTTTCTGTGAAGCTCAGCAGTGCTGTTTTTGCTTTGTGCCAGATCTATTCCAGATGCCTCTGGAAATCAATCCTAATGGTATCAGCATTTTCTCTTAAGATATAATCCTAATTGTCTGTATTTGGGAGATGGAGTGATCAAGATCTTCTAGTATGGCTCTTTACAAAGGTTTCATTCTCAGGTCTGTGCTCTCAGACAACAGGAGCAAAACCTGCTTAGCTCTTCTGTTTTCCTAACACACTGATTTAAAGGATTTTCTATGTGAAGATAACTGAAAAAGCAGCAAGGAGTGCTGCTGTCCTATTTGCTTCTTATACGAAAGACTTAAACTTGGGGAATAATGGCGGAATATTCACTTTACGTGCATGTATCTCTTAACTAGTTTTGTACAGAAGTTACATCCTAGGAGCATGCATTGAAGGTACCTACTACATCTTGTATTTTGAAAATAATGGCTTTTAATCTTGTTTGGAAAACGATTACTTGTGATTGCTGCCTCACCTGGACTAAGTTAAAATGAAATAATGAAGAAGCTGTTACTTGCATTTAGTTTGCATTATCACAGTGCAGGTTATGTATAGATTTACTGTCAGTACAATAAGGGATATCTTATTGTTAAAAAAATCTATGAGTTATTATGAAACTTTTCTGTGACCATGTGATCCTGATGTTCTCTATAGAGTTTTGTATTGTGTATATCTTACTCAGATGTGTAGAGTGTTGAACTGTTAATTTAACTCTGAATAGCATTAACTTTTTTTGTTCCCACTGGTTTTCCAAGAACTGTACTTGTCCTTATTTACTTTGGCATTTCTGTCACGTGGCGGGTGGTATTGTGCTCTTTCTTTTTGTTTTGGTTGGATAAGTACACAATATTAGAGTCTCTGAGTAAAGCCCTATTTGTTTAATGTTACTTAAAAGTAAACTGTAAAGCACTGATTAATGGTTCTGGCCTAATGCCAGAAGCTTGACTGTTTTTTGCTTTGCTTTGGAATTGTTGGAATTCTAGCAATAGGTACTGTGATTTAATTATTGTTGGCATTCAGTTATGAAGGAGTTGTCTTGCTGTGATTTTCTGTTAGGTAAGCGTGGTCCAAGACTCAGTAAATATATCAGGACAGTCTAATACAAACACTTTGAAGGTACCTGAATGTCGACTAGCAGAAGATTTAGGGAATCTCTGGGAAACAACAAGATTTACAGATTGCAGTTTTTATGTAGGAGGACAAGAATTCAAAGCTCATAAATCTGTCCTTGCAGGTACTTTCTCCTTTTGTATTGCTATTATTTTGTAATTTTAATTGCTCTAAGTTTAAACTTTGATTCTATTTAATATTTACTTTTCTTGATACAGCACGATCTCCAGTTTTTAATGCAATGTTTGAACATGAAATGGAGGAAAGCAAAAAGGTGAGCATTACTGAAAATGTTACACGTAAATATTTGTACCTTGTGGAAGAGGAAAACATAGCAGGAAACTTGGGGTAGTGCATCTTGAGGAGGATGAGGGTTCTTATGGTGCATGAGGGCAGGAGGGACAACTCCTGAACCTCTCCTGGTGAGTTCTGGGGCAATTTGTGTAGAAAGAGTGGAGAGGTGCTGGAGATTTGGGTTTTTTCAATTACTTGTATGTGCCCTAGATAATGTTTTTAAACATTAGCCACTGGTGTAAGTGACCTGGTAATCTCTGCCCCCTTTTGCCTCAGTTTGTATCTTCACATGAGCTGATTGACTTGACTAAGGTTTTCCTGTGGAGTGTTAAAGTGTTTTTTATGGTAGCCAAGAAACAAGAGGTGAATTATGAGTGGAATTAAGCCTTGAGGCAGTGGAACTCTTCTTTCCATTCACGGCTTCTGCAGGCACTTGACCTGTGTGAGTGTTTTGGATGGGTTGTTACTTAATCAGCAGAGCTCTGCTTCTGCTTTTACGCACTTGACGTCTCCCACAGCGAGGAGCTGTTTGTGTCTTTCATGAAGAAGAATTATCAAAAATGGGTTGGTTATTGGCAGAATCCATGAAAAGGCGAGGAACTGATCACCTCTCTAAAGGGTTGTGATAGGTGATCATCATTTGGTCTGGAAAGCTGCTGGATGCCACTTGTGTGCACAAACACATCAGGGGAATGTGGTGCTGTGGTGCAGCTGAGGGTCACTTCCTGGCACCTCTCCAGCCTGGAAACTTTCTCTGGTGGAATTGGAGTATTGGGAGCATTTTACTGAGGTTCCTGGACTGAAGGAAATCCAGACATGTCACAGCTTGAGTAATGTGCCGTGCCAGGATTTACCTTGGTGTTAGCAGTGGATCTCCAGTGCAGCCCTGCTCCTGAATTCTGATAGGAAAGCAGGCTGTGTACATCTCCTGTGCCTGGGGTTTTTATACTCCATTCAAAAGTCTGGTGCCTGCTTCTACATCTTTGGCATCATTTCCTGCTTCGTTAGTTGCTTATAGGGGATGCTGTTATAGGATTGGCCAGGCTTGCAGGGCCACTGTTGTATTAGGGCAGCCTTCAGCCGTGTGATGCGAGCTCGATGTTTTGTTTGCTCTTTGGATTCTCAGAACAAAACCTGGACTGTGTTGACTCAGTTTAGGTCGAGCCAAGAATGGCTCAATTTGTTCTGTCTGCTGCTCTGACTTCTGATACTCCAAACACGTTAATTTTGGGTTGGAAACTCAGAGACGTTTCTAAATATTGCTGAAGCTGTGTCTTGATTTTTATGTACAGTCGGTGTGATAGACTCCAGAGTTATGCATTTCTAGGAAAAAATTGCAATTACTTTTTATTGCTGAAGCTTTTCCAGCTGAATTCTACATAACTTTAAACAGCTTTTTCGATTGCTTTCTGCTTAAAATTGTTGAATGTTACCTTAAATTTGTAAGGATTTTTTATGATGATGGTGAATGAAAACTTTGTAGTGCGCATACAGATGATATTTGATACTCACTTTGAAATTGTAGCTAAATTCCAAAGACTTATTGATTCTTCTTCTTTACCAGAATCGTGTAGAAATCAATGATGTAGACCCTGAAGTTTTTAAAGAAATGATGAGATTCATTTACACAGGAAAAGCACCAAACCTTGAAAAAATGGCTGACAATTTGTTGGCAGCTGCAGACAAAGTAAGTAATTGACTCCGAAGTTCCCAAACCTGGTATTTGCTTGTGGAATGTTGATCTAAAAAAAAAAATAAAAATCTTATTTTCGGATTGTTTGATGTATATTTTACTTTTTTAAAACATGAGAAGTAGTTCTCCTCAGAAATGAAGGAAGATGGGAAAGAACAGACTTTTTTTAGCAGTAGAAGGCTGATAAATCTTTTTTTAAAGAGAAATGTTACAGATATTTATTGAGTATCAAATTTTTTTAGAAATTGGAGACCATTAATATGATTTGGAAAATTGGGTTTTGAATAAAATGTATACTAGATCTTTGTATTCTTCAAGATTTATCCAAGTTCTTGAATTTACTGTGCTTCCCTAAAGTACTGCTCCATCAGAACTTTAATCTTTTTGTCTTCCCTACAAACATAATAGTTACAATCTTTCATCTCTTCTGTATTAGGATCTTGTCTACTCTTAAAATTGTTGCTCTGTGAAACACTTTTTGTACCATGATTTTTGAGATGAAGGGGCTTACAGCAGCTCAGCAATTAAGGATATTTTGTGAATGCTGGCTTTGATTTAGGGCATAATTGATAAATGTAGAGAGCATTATAAGGTGCAGTTATAAGGTTGTCTGCAATACCAGGAAATAAAAATGAAACCTGTTCAGACTGTGACATCCTTCACTAAAGAAGCACAGTTTATTAATGCAAGATATAACATGGGAATGCAATTATTTTACATCAAATTGCTTGCAGGCTGTATCAAAGGTATGAGGGAAATTCAGAAATTCAGAGATGGGTTGGGGCTAGACGTTGAACAACCTTGTTTCAAGCAGTGTAGTTTGGTGAGACTCCCTTGTATCCATTCTTGCCCCTCACAGAGATGTGAAGCTGTTCAACGCTCATTTGGTTCCTTGCTCCTCCTCCCTTACGAAGCAGAAGGGAAAGGAAAGCTTCTCAATGAGTTATTTTTGTTGTTTTAATACAAATTTTGTCTGCAAGGTCTTTAATTAGTGTCAAGCCTCATGCCCGTGTTACACCTGGGGATTCAGTGCAGCACACGGTGCTTTGCAGTACCTGTGGGGAAGGGATTTGATGTTGAGCTTGGGAGGCACCAAGCCTGGCTGGAAGTGTCTTAAGAACTGTGGAGATGAGGGCAGAAGGAGTGAGTTTGAGGAATGATTAGTGCAGTTTTTCTCTCTCTCCAGTATGCACTGGAACGGCTGAAGGTGATGTGTGAGGAAGCACTCTGTAGTAACCTCTCGGTAGAAAATGTTGCTGACATTCTTATCCTCGCAGATTTGCACAGCGCTGAACAGCTCAAAGCACAAGCAATAGACTTTATTAACAGGCAAGTCATACTTACGAGATTCTAAATACATTTATGTTCATGCTTGGTGTACCTTTCCAATATTAGCCCAATTCTCTCTTGCAGGTGCAGTGTTCTTAGACAACTTGGGTGTAAAGATGGGAAAAACTGGAATAGCAAGTAAGTTTCCCTGCCCCACGATGTTCTGTACAAACACTGCTAAGTAGACTGCAGATCTTAAGAACTGTTGCTTCATTTCCACACTACTGCAGCCTGTCACTGACTGTAAGTAAAGTAGGATTCAGCAGATGCTACCCCAGTTATGATTGTAACTCCCCCTTTAAATGATAGGGAATGTTAACTGCCCTCCAATGTGAAATCCTAATCATAGCTGGTTTTTATTCCCTCTCCCAGGGGCATAATGCTGTGACATGGTGGAAGCAGCCTTTATAGAGAAAACCATTCTCTTGAGTACCCAGGTTTGTGCCTGGAGGAGTGATAACCCCAGTGTGGTTTCAAGACTTGCTTGGGTCAGTCTGAGCCTGCAGTATCTCCACAGAAAGGAGGGCAGTTGCTCCTTTGCCTTCGGGGACGTGTTTGTGCACCTTCCCACAAGCCAGCACAAGTGCTCTGGAGGCCACACAACTCGTCAGGCAGGTCCCTCTGACTCTGAGGGCTCCTGCCCCCACTGGAAATAGGCTGAGACTGTGTGGCTCAGGCTCCGGCACTGATTGCAGCAGCCCAAGTGAATCACAGAGTGGAAGACAGCCAGCTTCAGGGTAGCTGGTGCTAGGCTCAAACAGTACAAGGGCAGTGGAGCACTTATTTCGTACCAACAGGATCTCCAGAGAACTGAAAGGCTGTGTTGTACCACTTACTTTAAATTATTGTTCCTCCTTTAAATAAAAAAAGGCTTCACAGGCATAATGATTGAGCATGATGTGGAAAAGAAGTGGGTGGTGAAAGGTAAATAGTAAAATGCCAGTAATATGGATAAGTCAGGATCATAACTATGTAACTACTTGATGTATTTCTCCTCAAGTGATTTGGAAGTTACTGAGCTGATTTCTGTCTGGAATGTTTGCTGGTTAACATGCTGGTCATCCTTGCTACAGCTAAATCACCTGCAGTAATTCAGGGAAATAATATGAGAGGGCCTGGCTTATTTTACTGGCTCTGGGCACCAGGGAATCTGAACTTTGGTATTGTTTCTCAAGGCCCTTCCCGTCACTGACTTGCAGCAGCAGATTAAAGGCTTGCATTAGAAATCTGCCAAAGGTGTTTTAGAGATCATGTGCTGTAGAGGTCAGCTGGTAACTCTGTGCTTGATAATCTTCCTGAAACAGCATGAGGGTGCTCATAAAAGCCTTTTGAAAATGCAGAGCAGTGGAGACTTGGGATTGGTGCAGAAGATACTAGTTCCAAATTGCAAATTTATCCTGTGTCAGTGTGGCTTGCATCCCAACCAATGTAATATTCTTCATGTGCAAAGTGAATTTTTTGCTTTTTTTCCTATATTATTTCACCAAAAAGTAAATACATATATTGAGTAAATACTTAGTTTTTAACCTCCTGGGTGTCAATATGATACTTGCTGAAATCTGTTGTTGCTTTTGTGTTAGTTAAAAATCAACAGTGGCCATTGAAAGCCATCTTGAATGTGGCCCGTCATCTGCACTGAAAACAGAGTGAATATTCTCAGTGTGCTCCATGGTACTGAGCGTGCAGGCTCCCAGTGAAGGGTCTGGAGCCAGCCAGCTAATCTGCCTTCATGGCTCTTCCTAGGAGATGAACTACATCATTTTTGCTGCAATTTCAGCTGATTCATCTTGTTATCCTTCTCTCTCCCCAAACTGAGCATGCCCTTTTATGTAATGAGATTATTGTGTCTTCCCTCACTTTTTGTCCCTGCTCTAGGCCTCATTTTCTTCCAGTTTTCCTCTTTATTTCCCTGAGCAATTTCAAGGTGGTTATTCTGACAGAGTGCCCGGTATTGGACGCAGTTCTCTAGCTGAGGTCTGGCTGGTACTGAGTAGAGCAGAACAAGTACCTTTTGTCCCACATCTGATTATATTTCTGTACCCAAACTGCAAATTGCTGCTTCTCTCTGCTGGCATGCCCAGTCTGTTCTGCAGGGTTTGACTGCCCTTCTGCAGCACTCCTGCCTTGCCTGCTCTTCTCCACTGTGCATTTGGTTTGTAAAATTGTGTGACTGTTCTCAATGCTTCTGTTTTCAGCCAAGCAACAGACATAATGGAAACAGCAGGCTGGAAGTCCATGATCCACTCCCACCCTCACTTAGTAGCCGAGGCCTTTCGCGCTCTGGCGTCTGCACAGTGTCCACAGTTTGGCATTCCACGCAAACGGCTAAAACAGTCCTGAAATCTTCCATGAACTCTAGAGAAATTGGACTGACTCCACTCCTCCTTGTCCAGAGGTGTTTTCACAAACCATAACAAGAGTTTTTGTTATCCTTGTTCACAGAACAGAAGCTGAAAAAGCCTATTGTTTGCTTTTCAGATGGATAATTTATGGTTTAATCCTCAGCTTTAAATTAGACTGATTACTCTAATTCACTGAAAGGCCTTAAGTTATCTTCAATGACTCTCTAGTCCATATAGTGTAATGTATCTTGATTTTTTTATTATTATTTTTTAATGTGCCTTGTCTTTTTGACTAGGCTCTGCAGGATTGCACTAGCTCCATAATGCAGTAAAGTTGATAACTGAAGATTAATTTTTGAAAGGGATCTTCCATTATTTTCAGAAGAAAAAAAAAGAAAAGATTATAGTTTGGTCCTGTGCTAACTGGAAGGTTTTGACTGGCCTCTCATTAAAAGCACTTGAACCAGAGGCACATCCTGTACCCTAGGCAAGTGCTAAATATAGGGAGAGCCTGCTTACCTTCAGCGAACGCCTACAGGCTATTTATGGCAATATACTGCTTTGAACATAATTTATTTTTCATTGTGGGGGCAAATATGCAATGGTTTGGCCCAAAAATGTATTTTCATTACAGTTTGTAATGCTTATTGTGTGTGTGTCAAAGCTGTCCAAGCGGTGAAAAGAAACACAGAATAAACCTCTTGCTTGTGTTTCTTCACGGTCCATCATTAGTTTACATTTAATGCAGAACTGAACGAGAGGTGAAAGAGTTCAATGTGAAAAGGAATAGTGTTGCATATGGAAAAAATATATCCCAGTGTGTGGTTGCATAGAAAAGTCAAGGATGCATAGAATGACCAAATGTAAATTGAGGAAATGGGCCAAATGGATTCTGAATATGCACTTTTAACGTGTAACTTTTGTATGTTGTGTGGTACATATATATTTTGCTTTTGATGAATTAATGAGGTACAGGTAATTGTGGCTTAACTTTTTAGATACATTTTAAGATGCCCACAGCCACATGGGATTTAGTTTTGTTAGAAGAGAAAGGCATGTCTTTTTAAGACTCAATTGAAGGTGGCTATTGCGAGCTTTCCTATTTAAGTAACAGAATATTTTCGCTTATTTGAAAAAGGCATGTGAATGGTAAAAACTCTGAAGGGATTTTTCCCATCTTCACAGACGTGCACGGCTTCCACGAACACCTGGGGAGGCCGTGCACACATCGAGGAGTATTTCCCTGAAATGTCAGATGGTATGTGCAAGCAGAGACTTGCTCAGTCTTGCATTTCAGTTATTGTACTAGCATTGTGGATGGTATTGAAATTCTGCATAATGTGAAAAGGATGAAACATTTGTAAACTGCTTGTCACGGGCCAGTTCTTTATTATATGAACCTTAGCTTTAATATCAACATCCTCAGTGTTTGATAGCTTTGTTTACAATTGGGAGGAAAAGTCTGCAGTAGTGCACACTCTAAATGTTCCCTGAGTTATTGCATTGAGTTTACTGTAATAGTGATAATATGCTGTATTTCTTTTTTGGGGGGGAAGACTTGGGTTTTGCAGTGGGGAATGGGAGGAGATCTCACCTAATTTATAAACCTTTGCAAAAGGGTGTGAGTTTGCCTATTAGAAAAAGTCATGCAGGGAGATGAGAGGAGGAATTTCAGATTGTTTCTCCATCCTCATTTCATTGAGATTCATCTGACTTGCTCTGAATGAAATTTTTAGAGGAAAGAATATATAATTTTATACTTTGGCACCTAGTAAACCACTTACAAAGGTAAATTGGAAAAAAATACCCAGTCCAATTACCTCTAAACATGATTTTTCTTCTTATCCTCTAACTAAATCTTTATGATGGCTGAAGTGTAAAATTGGAAATTTAAATAGTACACAAGGCATCAAATTATATATTTAGAGATTTATCATCAATTTTTAAATATTGATCTAAGATAAGGTCTCATAAGCATTCTCCACAACAGGAGGTGAAGGTGTTTATTCCAAAATCATGATGTTTTTGCTGCACTGTGTAAGGTGTTGGGATTACAGCTCCTCATCCTCATCACTGTAAAACTCGCAGCTCTCACGTGCAAAGTGACTTGAATATTTAATGCTGTAATGATTGCCCAGGCCAGCCTGTTCTAAAGTAACAACATACAGTAATCAGATGGAAAGCTTAAGGATTTCTAGGAATATTTTTTTTCAAAGTCTAATAGCACACTTTGTACCAAAAAAATGTCAGACACTGTGCTGTGATATCATCTGCACCATCGAGTGTCCCCTCCTCGAGCCAGGCAGTGTGAGCCACGTGTTACACTAACAGGAAAGAGCCCTCTGCTGATCCATCTGTTCAGATTGGACTTTGTTTATTTATGTTTTCAAGTTCTGCCAGATCTTGAGAAAAAGGTAAAGCAGTTGCTGTATTCTTAAGTGAGTGCACTAATTATTCACCTCTTTAATTACCTACATGCAGTGTTCTCACTGGAACGGGACATTGGTAAATGCAGCCTTCCCCTTCGCATTCAGTAGCTCGGTTTCATTCCCCACACCTCAAGAACTTGCCCTTAAAGCCTCAGTTGGAAGTGCAGCAGATCAGGAGCGATCCCATCACCAATGGTCAGGTTTTTCCAGGCTGAAATCCTGGGGCTTTTTCCTGGTTTTCCCTCCGGGGTAGGAATATGCCGTATGAAGGTGCCATGTTTGGCTTGCCAACACTACTCTCTCAGATAGATGTGAACCACCACTTCCATGCTTTTCTGGGGAGAACCCTGCATGTGTCCTGTGTGTGTGCGTGTGTGTGTGTGTGACTGTGCGGTGTTTTTTGTCAAGGGTGACTTTCTAAAAATAAGGACTCAATTTGCTGTTAAAATGCTACTATGTATTATATATATATATTTTTTTTTTTTTCTCCATTCAGACCTCTCCTAAGGAGATGCTTTGGGTGGAAGTTGCTTCAATAAAAAATCCTTATTTCCTAGTCCATTTACTGCATGCAGAAGTATGAACACATTGTGCCTTTTTAGGATACTGTTGCAATGAAGGGAAGATTTATCAGGGTGCAGGGTCTTTGTAAAACGTGTTTTTAAAGGTGAAGAAGAATGCTCTTTGGTACACAATTGAGATGGAGAAGCTACAAGTTGCATTTGACCTCTGTTGCATGTTGATTCTTGCTTCCTAAATTCAGTTTCACCGAGGTACAAACTACACAAACAAGTGGAGTAAGTATTACAGATACAAGTTGAGTAATGGTATATTTTTGTGAAATTGTGATAATATTTGCTGTTACAAGATAAGTGTATGTCAAAACGTGATAATCATGGACACAAAGCTACTCTAGTTCTGATGTTTTTCTAAACATTGAGTATTTAGTATAAAATTCACCTTTGCACAGGAGATCAGTAGAAGACCTACATGGAGGTTATGTTCCTTTTAAATCCTCACGGCAAGGCTTCTCCCTTGGGAGAGTAAAAGCCATGTGCAGTGTTTGAAACTGTGTTTCACAGAAGGCAGTGGATTGCAGATGTGAGGTACTGCTACCTGAAATGTTGTCGAATTTTGTTGAATTTTACAGTTGGTTAAAATTCCTAAGCTTAATTGATTTTTTTTTTTGTAATTGACAAATGGAATGTTACCTGTCCTCTGTGTCTGGTGTCCGTAGCGTATTTAGTGCAGAGCTCCTTAGCTAGCCAAGACACTTGGTCTCATAACCTGGCTTCTGCTTACAGTAAATGGACTATGTTTGTAAAGGGAATTCACTATTTCAAGTGTTTTGCAAGGAACTTCACTGTATTTGTAACCTGGTTTTTGAAGGCTTAAGATCAATGAGTCCTATTTTAGAAGTTAAACCAGTGAAATGACTTGGACCTGTTTTGGGGTGGAAATGATAAAGAGAATTCAGATATGTAAACAGTTGTATCAAACCATCCAGCCTTTTTTTATCAGCTGATGTTAATGGTGAAATACTTTTTGTACCTTGTTGCTGAAAATATTTTTGTGTTTCAGCACATCAAGTTACAATAAAGTTGTTACTTATACAGAACGTGTCTGTCTTTCTTTGTTGTCTGTATCTGCTTTTGTTCCCAGTGGCTGCCTTGGCTCTGAGGAAGGTATGTTACCAGCACTGTCAGTCTGGTGTAAAACGCTCTGCTGTGCTTTTGGAAAGCTCTTTTGGGGAGGATCATGCAGCTTTGCTCTGATCTCCATTAACTGGGTTATTTTTCTGTTTTGACACTTTAAAGCTCTGAACAGCTTAACTTGCCCACCTGAGAAGTGTCTGCCTTTACCCAGCCTTTGTCAGGGCTGGTGGGAAGGAGAGCTGCTGCTGCGGTCATGGAGATGGGCTTGGTGGGTTTGAAGAGCTCTGCTTGCTTCTTCCACCATCCAAAAGTATCACCTGTGTCCTGCCAAAGAGCACAGGCTGGTAGTGAGCACAGCCAGCAGGAACGCTGCTGACATGTGTCACAGGAGAAGGGGTGTCGGGGTCATCGGCTTTAATGTGGTTATAAACACTTGGCAGTGACGTGTGGGGCTGTGTGGCACTCTGGACACGCTGAGCTCCTGGAAATGGTGATGTCAAGGTAAGTTACTGTATAAAACTCTGTGTGTCTGGGTAGGCACAGGCAAAATTCTGCAGGGGTGCTTAAAACAGACATCCCTTGATTGACTCACAGTGATTCAGTCTAAGGCTCCTCGGGGGATTTGTATCAACACTGGCATAACTCACACCCCCAGGCAGGTCAGCAACCCCTGAGGGCAGCAGGACTGGTTACCACTGTGAGTGGTGTTGGAATTATTTATGCAATCCACGTGTTTGATCCGAGCTTCAAATTCCGGGTCAAAAAATGAACATTAAACTTCATTATTTCTTTTTTTAGAAGGCTACATTTTTATCCTTTCTGATGATGATTTTCTTCCCAGTTGTTTATCTTGTCATCATAGAAAGTTTTCTTTGTTATTCAGCAAAATGGATTCAATGAGCATTGATTAAAAAAACCACCTGTTTTCTTTCTACAATGAATTTCAATGCTCTGTGTGGAAACTGAGCACATAAAGAAAGCTTTTTCTCCTTGTAGTTGAATCTTGTTGAAAGTATTTTACAGTGTTGGTCCAGTCCTGTGTCTGCCTTCTTTCTTTAAAAGGGGGAAGCTCAAATACTGAATCTCCGTTGGTGATAGAGGCTGGTAGAGTAAAAACCATCTCATTGTACAGAATTGCCTGTCCTGCCACGCGCTGAAGGGATGGTTTGATGTTGAAGTATTTGAGTGTAGCCTGAGCAGTCAGGTGAGAAATTAAAGTTGATTAAAGTGAGTTTTTGTGCCACTACTCCAAACTTCACAGTACTAATGGTTTTCTGTGTTTTAGATGACTTCAGTTACAATTACTATTCAAGTTAGAATATTACCCACTCCACTACAAATTCTGCTTGCCACATTTATTGAGTAAATGAGAGTAAAGATCCAGCTGCTTCCATTTCACACAAATAACTTTGCACTTAACATTGTGATAGTGTGCTAACAGAGGAAATGGTATTAATTGCCACTTAAAATTAGAGTAGTCTTGAACAGTTAATTTTTCTGCAAACTTCTTGGCAATTTTCCGCTAGAAGAACATGTTTTTGTTGTCAGTTTTGAAGATTCCTTCTTTGTACTCTCAGAGAAAGTTGGAGAAAATACAAGGAGTCGAGTGACGCATTTCAGATATGTGATGCGAAGGACCTGCTTTTTCCATTACAAGCACTGCACCAAGGGGAAAAAAACCCAATCCAGGCTCAGCTGTGAGAATTCTTGAGTGCTTTGGAATGGCGTTCCAGGGGGTGTCAATAAGTTGTATTTTATACAGGATGTGAAGTTGGTGCTCTGAGTGTAAAATTGGACTTCTCACGAGTGAAGTATAAAGAACAGAAATGAGCTTGTGATTTTGAGACTCGGGAGGGAAAAACAACTTTGCAGAGTTTGCTTGGCCTTGGCTGATAAAGTAGCAGGAGTGTTTTGAGCTCTTGGTTGAATTGTTCTGAAGGAGCCTCAGAGCTGCAGCAATACCTGGTGATCAGCATCCTGTCAGGCAGGAGCAGGCTGGGCTTTGAAAATGTTACCTGACACCAGCATTTCTGTCTCGCGTTCCTGGCGGAGTGTGGAGCGTAACAATATTTCCGTGCAGGTACCGTGTTTCAGGCAGGGCAGGTGTATAATGAGTGGAAATCGCTGCTCTGCCCACCTTATGCATGTTTCATGCGTTGGCAGTGATAGTCATGCAGAAAATAAATTACACCATGTCAGACTCGGTGCTGCTGATCAGCATGGAGCCAACTGCTGCTGCATTTTAAGCAGTTACAGTTTCTGACTTGCCACGTTCCTCTCTGCACAGTTGACTGAGCCATTTCAGTTGAAAAAGGTGAATTTTGAAGCGTATGCAAAAACATTCTAATATCTGAAATCTTAAAGCACAGAAGCTCCAACTCCAGGCTCACCTATTTTAACATTAATTGCCACACAAACTATTTATATTTTTCGTTTTCAAGTTGGTGACTTTTCTGTAAGCTTTGAAATTAATTTTATGTATTATGTACACAATTTTCTAACCCAGCAGTGTTTACTGAGTCTTGAAATCTTAAAACAAACCACCTACTTGCTGCTGAAGTGTACAACTAAAATGTTTGCCTCCCGTGGCCAGCAAAGACTTCATCTCGCCTCTGGTGGTGGTGCCATCCCCGGATTAAGAGCTCTGGTGGTCTTTATAAAGCCCACACCATGTTTTTAAATGGGGAAAAAAAAAATTTAAATGGTGCAGCTTGTTCCTGTCACCTCTTGCAGACTCTGCTCTTGTCAGACACACACCTGAGGGATTCTTACACTACCAAGCCCTCATTCCTCCCTCACAGCACGACTGTGTTGTTGTGCTGGATCAGAAGAGTTTGTGCCAACTCAACTCAAATGGGGGGGATTATTCCAGGGCCAAAAATAGAAGGACATAAAATATTTGCATATTTATTGGCTTTTCCGGTCAAGATGATTTTGAGGTGTGGGTATGGAGCAGGATGGGTATTTTTTTGAATGCAGCTTTTTTCTTCAGATGCCTTGCTGTTCATCTGCTGTGGTGGGTTTTTTGAATGTGTGCTGGCACCTCTCAAGTAATGGAAATAAATACAAAATATCTGGTGAACCTGCAAAAGCTTTTTAGTGACATTTCAGCGAGTTCAGTTTTGCTGATTTAAAGAAATGGAGATGCAAATTTCCTTGTGACAGTGCCTTTTAGCAAAAAATGTGTGGTGTCAGATGTAGTTAATCTCAGAAAAAACTCCAAAAGGGGTTAAATTGTGTACTAGATTAGGAAAATACGCAGTATTTTACCAGTAGTGCTAGAATAGCAGGCATCTACTTCTGACAAGCTGACAGACCAGAGAATTGAAACTTAATGAATCTTAATGCTTTCTGTCATGTACTTCAATTTTCTCAAATTATTTCTCCAATTAGTTCTAGTCTTTGTGAAGGAATGATTAATGATAATTAATACATTCTTATAATTTGCATATTCAATCTCCAGTGTTTCTAAAAAAATACAGATTTGTCTATGTGGGCGAGGCAGGTTTGTCTGTTGTTTCTTTGGGGTGCTGGGCTTTTTCAGATTTTCAGCGTTAGGGAGTTTAATGTGCTCTTTCCACATAAATAATTAGGGCATAACCCAGGTCTTCAACCTTTCCTGCAGAGACATTTTCTCTTTAGTGGACAGGTAGGGAATATAGAGATACAGAGTTACTGTCAGGAGCTCAACTCACCCTTGAGTCTGCATCAGCTTTGGGGAACATTTACAGCTGCAGTTTGGCAAAACTGGGTAAATCCTGGAGGGCACCTGCTCTTCAGAGTTTGGGTTTTGTTTGTTTATTTTATTTTATTTTTAGAGTCTCTGTGTGCCTCCTTTATGTTGTCATCAAGTTTTGTTCTACCCCTGACATGCACACATAGAGGGATTTATCCAAATAAAGAATCACATGAATTCTGTGTTTAAAATCAGTAGCATGAGATTTTGAAAGTCACTGTTTTTCTGTCTGTGTAGGAGCTCAAGCTTTCCATGCTGCTCTGCAGGTATTCAATGTTTGACTCATTAAAACAAACCCCAAAACTTCCCCAGCTCTGGGAGCCTGCAAAAGTGGCAGGGTCTGTACGTCTGAAAGTAGCACCTCTTTGGGTAGCTCTAGAAATCCTTCTTTTTTAGATACACTTCATCAAAGAAATGGAGTGTTTGCTGTTTCAGCTACTTTTAAAGTCAATAAATACTTCATCCTACTTGTTTTTCCACTCAGTTAAATATGTGGTGTTTAGTGGGGCAGTGTGCCCCAGCTGGATTCACCTCTGAATATTCTGTACAAATTGTAATTGAAGTATTTTAGCAGAGTGTAAAAACTGGCTTTATGGAAGAATTATCCTGAAAAAAAATAGTACGGGTGTTCAGAATGTGTTGATTTGGTAACCAAGGTACAAACTTAGTAGGAGGCTGCTGTTTTCCGTTAAGGTATTGGAATATTCTGGGCAATTAGAAAAAGAAACAAAGAGGTAGAAAGTGCAGGTATTTCATGGCTTTGTGTTAGAAAGGTTTAAAGGACCAGGCTTTTTTTAATAATCAGCTGTTGAGGGTCCTCCATGTGATATAAAACTAAGAGCATTTTGAAACTGGGCCCGTTTTGTGTAATAACTACTCACATTTACACTCTTGGTCATAATCATACTATGAACAATTGCTGTATTTGCTTTGTCAGTGCTGTCAAAAGAATCCATAATCTTTCCTTTTCTTGTTTGCAGAGAGCAAGCTGAACATTTGTTCCTGATTCCTCTGGATAAAAATATGTAGGGGAAGGTGCTGTTGGACTGAGATTGTCTTTAACAATAAACCTGGTTTGTGTTTCTGCATGAATTACAAAGATGGAAAGAAGTTTTTCCTGGCATGAATATTTTTCTTCATTCTTTAGAAGTGGGAATGAGACCTAGGGCTGGCTCAGCAATGTTCAGTGCCACTGGGACAGCAGCAGTAATAAAAATAAGCTTATTTAGCTGTATGTAGTGATTCCTGTCACAGAGCCATCAATAATGCTGTCATGGCTCTGTAATCTTTACTTGCTTCTTGTAGGGCTGAACTCGGTGGGCAGTGGCTGCAATTCCTGCGGGTGCACAGGGTTTGATCAGCTGGGAGGGAAACGCTGCCTTGGAGGGAAGCAAAGGCCAGGGGTGGCTGGGTGCAGCCCTCTCCTCTCCTGCCCACAGCTGAGACTCGTGTTTGTGGTTGTCAGAAGCTCTTCATTCAGCAGGTTTGGCATAAAGAGTGAATTTGGGGTGAAGTGAAGGAGGGCACTTGTGTTCCCCTCAGCAGTGCCCTCCCGCAGGGCAGCAGGAGTGAGCAGTTGAGCAGCCCAAGGAACAATGGGGCAATTGCAGTTTGCTTATGTTGGGACTATTTTTTTTTCTTGATGTCTGTCAAATATTTGGAACAAAAGATTCATCAAATAGTCCATAAGCAGAGGGAGATGAGTGCTTTTATTTCTGGTAAATTTGGGCTGGAAGGGCTTGGTGCCCCTTTCACGTGGTAGGCCAAGAATTCCTTCCCATTCTCACCTTACAGAGTTTATTTTGTCCCCCTCTCCTGGGTATCAGCTGCTGGGAGCAGGTGAAGGGAATGACAGGAAGGGAGAGGTTCTGGCTGTGCTGTGGGTGCTGGGCTCAGTAACCTGTTCCTGAGTGGGTGGGTGCCACAGCTGCTCTCACTGCTCTTGGGAACACTTGCGGAAATAATTTGGGAACAGAATCTTTCTTTGGTCCTTGTCCCCAGAGCTGGGTGCTGACATGAAGTGTGTCCTTCTGCAGCCTGGAGAAGGGATTTGAACAAAGACACGTGGAGGAGCCTGGTGTGGTGATGGTACAGTTTGTTTGCTGCAAATGTTGGTTTAGCAGAATATTGTCCTTATTGCAGAAATGCATTAGCCAATACCCGTGCATATTTTGAGCTTTCCTGGGCTTTTGCATCCTGCAGTAGATTAAAATGTCCGTCATTTTCTCCATATTTCACAGTGCCCTCGAATCCCTGGGGAAGGTGCACATGTCTCATGTTACTTACGTCCCACCAATAAAACAACCCTCTAGGAGGAAATCTGTGCAGGCCATACAGCAAGATGTCAAATTAATTGCACCGAAATAATGAGTTTGCACCAAATGCTAATTAAATATTGATGGAAGTCATACTTTCAATTATCTTCATTATGGCACAATGTTTTATGTAGACATGAAGTGCTGGGAATGTGGGCATATATTATCATTAATCTTGTCATATAAAAATATTAGTAATTTCTCAAAAATCCACTGTAAATGTGCTGGAGGTCCATGTTTAGCATCTTTTTGACGGAGTCGATCTTTAATGAAGTTTTTTGTGTTCACCCCTTTTTCTTTTGAAGGAGCAGGGCTGGAAGGGCCGGCCTTGAGCTCAGGGAGGACAGAGCTGTAGGGCAGCTCAGCAGAGAGGAGGCCAGGCTGTGACTGACAGCAGGAGATGGAGCTGCAGCAGAGGGGCTGGTGAGTGAGATGTGATCTGGGATCTTCTGCTTTTGGGAGAGTGGGATGGGCAGAGCCCCTCCCCTCCTCATGTCCAGCACTGAGGAAAAGGCCCTTCAAAAACGCCTAAAAAATTAGAAGAGTTTTTTAAGAGAAGGACTTTGTTACCCAAAAACAATCCAGGACTGGCTAGACTAGAGACTAATTAGATGGTGAGTCCCTGGAAGAATCCTACCCAAAACCAGTTTTATAAGCAGTCGCCTTTGGGGAGGATGGACAGAACTTACCACATAATTCACGGATCAAACAGGTACTATAGTGTGTCTTGCTCCTCTCAAGTCCCTTTGAGCTCTTCTAGAAAAAGAAAAAAATTAATCCCAAGATTTCCAAAGTCTTCCTGGAAAATGCTGTCCTAGAAATTCTCTTTATTTTAAATGGAATTTCTTTTTCATCAATAAATAGAAAGCATAAACTGAGATGAAAATTGATCCTTCCTGTAGATTTTGAGAAAGGGAAAAGCTTGTACAGGACTGCCATGGTGGGCCTTCTTTACCAAGCTGGACTGGAAAAAGTCTTCCTGCCATGTCTGCATGAAGCAATGGTAAATTTGTGCTAGTTTGCAGGAAAAAAATAAAGATAATGCTGGTTTTGTGCCTCTTGGCCACAACTGGCAACTTTTGCAGCTGGTGAGCATGAAGGATGCTCACAGCAGTGACTGCATGATGTACTGGTGTGTCTGTGTGTCTTCCTGTGGTGGATGGGCAAAAAAATTCCTGTCCCAGGAGTGTGAATGCTCTTTGTCACTTCTGAGAGCACTGAAAGGTTGGGAGTGGAGACAGGTGGGCAGCCATAATTAGGGAGGAGGGTGCAAAGCTTTTTATTGCAGTGGAGGCAGCCTTAGTGCCATTGTCTGAGTGTAAATTGCTCCTAAAAGATAACTCAGAGATTATTCACCCTGGAATCTTGTGAATCCGGGGAGAGGCATTTTCAAATTACCAGTGGTGAAGCGTGGCAGAGCAAAAGGAGCACTTGAGCTGGAGAACAGATAATGCCCAGCAGAGCAGAACTGCAGCAGCAGCTGTGAGAAGGTAATTCTGGGCTCATAATGATCCCAACTTCTCTCAAAAACTATCACTTTGCAAGTATCCCTCATCTCAAGTACAGAGCTTCCCCAGACCGTCAGAATAGAATCTCTCCACATCCCCGGCATGTGAAATTAATGACTGAATATTATGCTGAGAGCCATTTAATTAAAAACACTTTCATTAATAATGCAGTTGGAGAGTGTATGTGTATTATGTAATTAAAGATAGTACATCAGTAAATGATACTATGCAAAACCAATTCAAAAAATTCAAATGAGTTGGTGTAGCATAAGGAACTTAATTCAAGTGGGAATAAAGTCAGTGTGAAATAAGCTCAGAGTTTTTTCCTGGAAGCTGCAATTAATCTGCTTCTGGCAACACAATTCAATACTCGTATTTTAAATAAGGGGCTGTGCTTGTTTTAAAGATAACTGGGGTGGTGAATCGAAATAGATTTCTCTCTCCCCTCTTTTTGCCAGATATATGTGTCCCTTAATGTCTGGACACTGCTGAGCCTGGCTGACCTCGAGCCTGAGCAGCCTTGCACACCATTCATCTGTGCTGGTTTTTGCTTGGAGCAGTCAGGTTGTGCTTGGCTGTGACAGAGGACTGTAGGCCTGGTATTTGTAGTATTTTCACTTTAAAACCAAGTGATGAAAGTGGAAGAGAGAGGTTATTCCCTCGGGGCAGATCAATCTCCCTGTGTGGCATTGCCTTCAAGAAGCTGGGGTGAGCAGGCATCTTGTTTTCCCCGGGTACTTTGGCTAATCCAAATCTTCCCTGAGTGAAGTCAGAAACGCCTCGGTTAAATATATCTGACACGAGAAGTGGATTGGAATTAAGTAGCTCTAAGTACTATATAATAAATAGGCTTGCTTATCATCTTCAATATGGCAACTCGAAATGATTCTTAATCCTTTCGTTTACCTGCTCAGAAATCTGTGTTAAAGATTCTGTGCTCCCAGGTTAGCAGTGCTCAGCATCACCTGCTGCAGACTCGCTCTTCCACCACCTCTTTCAAGGAGTTCTCTGGCTCAGAATAGACTGACAGCTCCTCCCAGAGCAGTTCTGCTAAGCCAGAACATCTTCTCATGCCCAAGTTAAATGAGCTTGATGTGTTTTGATAACCTGAATGATTTTTTAAAGAGATACCTTTGCCATTCTCTAGAACAGCTCGGGCTGAGTTGCGTTTCATCAGGGTCTTTTGAAATGTGGATAGAAGGGGCTGTAAGTGCTGTGCACCCATCTAAAGCCTCATCGTTGGGATGTTTCTCTCATGGCTGTTTAGGGTTTTATCATTTCAGTCATGGAATGCTTTGGGTTGGGTGGGGAGGGACCTTCAAGACCCTCTCGTTCCACCCCCTTCCATGGGCAGGGACACCTTCCCTAGCCCAGGGTGCTCCAAGCAGGGTCTGGAGCACAAAAGGTGCCAAGTCTTGTTTCCTGGGAAGCAACACTGACTCGAAGTTCAAAGCAAACACCTTGATAGCTTTAGGTGGGGGTGGTTTTTTTGGCCATTTTTAATTTCAGGGGTAATTCAAATAACCTCCAAGTCTCATATTTCACTATTCTCTTTCCTGCCAATTTGGAACCAATTATAATGTATCACCTTTCAGGAAGATCACCAGCTTATTTGGAGCTGTTAAGATAAGGTGGCCAAGGCTTAATTGGCTCGTACTGATGAAAGAGCCACGAACTGTCTGGGAATGAGGCAAAAGAACAAGGAAATGGGACTTGCATCCGAGGGGCTGAAATGCAGGGCTGCCAAGGGCAGGGGAGCGGGATGAGGGCTGGATGTGAGGTGCTGCTCTGGGACCAGGCTGGCAATAAAGCTGCCTTGTTTTCCAGGGATGGTTACCACGAGAGGCACGGAGAGCACTGGGCTGTCTGAGAGGCTGTTCCAGGGGCAGCTGTAGCACAGTGGCTCCTCCATCGTGGCCATGTCCTGTGGTGTCCCTGCCCTCCTCCCATGGCCCAGCTCTGGGTGGGAACTCCCACTCTGGCCTCCTGACAAGCCAGAAGGGACCATGGTCTCTCCATGTGCCAGCCCCATGCTTCCCACATCGCTCCTGTCCTGGTGGCTGGGAAAGGTGGCTGAGCACGTGGAATGCTCATCGCCTCCGAACCCTCAGTGCAGCTCAGCTGCTCAGGTCTGGGTGAGGAATCACAGAATCACAGAACGTTCTGAGATGGAACGAGCCAGAAGGATCACTGAGTCCAGCTCTTAAGTGAATGGCCTATATGGAGTCTGACCCACGCCCCTGGTGTTATCAGCACCATGCTCTGACCAACTGAGCTGATCTCAGCGTGCATTTTCCATAAAATGAAGAAAATACATTAGAGAGTCCCTGGAGCAGTGGAGTTTATTCCCCTCTGTTCTGACTCGAGAACAAAAGCAGGGGCTCTGTTTGACCTGGTTGGCTGCTCCATTACTGCTGAATAGGAAGGTGCTGATATTCATTTTGGAGTCCCACCACTGTTTATGCAGGTAGGATTTTTTCTTCTCCGACTAAACTGTTTTCCCATGCCTGTGATTGCTTTTTAATTGGGCTGCAGCTGCTGCTGGATTTGTGCTGAGTTGGAGACTGAATTACATCTTTAGAAAAAGCTGCTTTTTTTGTGATTTTTTTTTTCTTCCTTTCAAAATTCAGTCAGGATGGCTGGGGTTCTTGCTTGAGCACCAACAGCTCTGGGCTTGCTTCTGACTGACAGCCCCCTGGTATCCGGGGCTGGAGAGCTGTGCCATGGAGTTGATGGCAGCAGCCTCAGCCGTGTCCAGCGGACTCTGTCCAGTTTCCATCACTCCTGGCTGCAGATCTGAACAGGTTTTGCAGCCCCAACTCAAAACCCCCCAAGGGAGGTGTGGTTTGACATCAAGTAGGATACTTCATGGTAATTCAACTCCTCTTCTGCAAACCCACTTTATTTGCCAGTTCTTTAACAAAGAAGGACGCTGCTCCTGACGGACACGTGCAAGAGGTGCTCACGAGGGAGAGATGGGAATGGCAAAGTCTGGTTTTTCAAACTAAACACCCTACAGCTAAAAATCTACTTGATTGATGTGTGTTTCATTGAGCTACTTAGCGTAGTGCAGCTTGTTATTGTCTTTTCGACTGTGCAAATTTGAATAGAGACAGTGCTAATGACGAATCATTATTATACTATAAATAAAACATTATCCAGATTATGCTGGTCAACAGAGCATAAAACAAATAGCAAATTCTAATGTCCTTGAATTACAATTTAAAAAGAAAAGCAGCACAGGATGCTGATCTGCATGGAACACCCTTGCTTGGTTGCTGTGAGAGTTTTTCCAGTTGCATCAGGATCATCCAGGGATTTGCTCATTCACCACTGCTTGGTAAATTCGCCTTAAAAAGAAAATGTGCGACCCCAGGGAGCTCATGGCACACAATGCTCAGCTCCCTGCTGTTCCCTGCCCTGCTGGCTTCCGTGGCACAGCTGCTCCTTGTGAGGGCCTGGGCACTGCCACGTGGTACCCACACCGGAGAGCCCCCAGCACCGGGGAGCTGAAGATGAAGAACTCACAGCAGGATGTGACCACTGGTGAGGGCTACAGGGAGATGGGAAATCTGAAGATCCAGAGGACAAAATTCTTCAGGGGGAAAAGAAGAAAAACCCCAAGCTGTTGCCTCCTTCTTCAAGTTGGAATGATTAAAAAACTGTGGATGTGCACGGCTCCTGCAGCTCTGCACAGAAATGCTGGCTAAAGAAAAAAGCTGATGCTTTATATATTTGTCATTAATGAGCTTTTTATTGGAATGTTTTAATATATGTCCATTGGCTGGGGAGAACAACAGGAAATGGATTTAGTATGAACTCCCCAGGGAAGTGGTCACGGCCNCGTCCCTTGGATGGGGAGAACAATAGGAAATGGATTTAGCAAGAGGTTTATCCATTTAGTATGAACTCCCCAGGGAGTGGTCACGGCCCCAAACCTGCCCGAGTTCAGGAGGTGCTTCAGGCACAGGGTGGGATTCTCGGGCCTGTCCTGTGCAGGGCCAGGAGCTGGACTCGATGATCCCTGTTGAGCCCTTCCACCTCAGGATATTCTATGATTCTATGACATTTACATTGATATAAATGTGTGCAAAACAATCCTGTGGAGATTGGGATTAAATAAAGGCTGTATATTAAACACTTCTAGATTAAGTTGCTGCAGTCATAAGTCATCATTACCCATATGAGACACTTTTTAAAAATGGTATTTAATCATCCAAGCTTTTGTTTTAAAATCCTTTGAATAAAAGCCATAACAGTAACAATTTGAAGCTTGTCTGAAATAGTCACCTGTTACACAGGGAAATGCTTTTAAAAATACGGGCTGTTCTGTGTGAAATGAAACCACATTTAGTTTTGTTTACATGGGCAGTGTGACATTTGACCTAATCAAGCCTGTCATCGCTGCACTGTATTTTGCTCACCCTGCTGTGCGTAAATAATTTCTTTGTAATCAGATTTTCACTGCAGTAAGAAAGTAAGTGGTTTTTTTTTATGCCGTGATGTTTTCAAGATTGATCTGAAAGAAAAACCAACCACCTGCTTTTAAGGTGATTCGTAAAGTACTGTGGTTGGAAGAAGTGTGGTGGGGACTTCTTGGGTTTGATGGAGTTTGGTGTCAGGGCTCCAGCTGCCAGGCTGCCTCCCTGTGCCAGGGCCAGCTGGGAGGAGAGCAGGGCAGGTTTCTCCCATGGATTGTCTTCCTGAGGCCTGGAAACCTCAGCCTGGGAGGCGGCTGTGCCACAGCCAGGGGAAGGAGAATCCAGCTCCCCTTCTGATGAGGATCTGCGCAAGGGCTGAGTCAGCAGCGAGCTGCCCTCTCTCCCAGCGTGTTCCTGCTTGGGAATATTGTCCAGTTTAATCTTTCCCCTTCACTTTTAATGCACCTTGTGCAATTATTCAATAGTTAATAGTTGTCTTCGTCAAAACACGCGCTTCGTTTCTCACACATCACAGAATGCTGCTGAGCCTACTCTGCCTAGGCTTGTACACAGCTCACATTTAAATATCTCCTAGAAAAACAAATTCCAGCTGGGCAAAAACCTTCAGTGGCATGTTGCTGTGCCTTGGTTTTACTTTGGGCCTTCATACATGCAACACTTAAAACCAAAAATCAAACCGGCCACAAGCAAGTGCCAGATTTAATAAACTCTCTTTATTTACATACAAATACATGTACACATATGTTCCGTATATGTACACATATTTAAGTGTATATACATACATGGTTTCCACATACTCTACAATAAATAGCATGTAGGGTTTTCTTTTAATTGCCTACAGTGCTGAGTAAAAATACATGGCAATAAAATCATGGCTTACAGCTAAGTTACAAAAGCACCAACCACTGAACTCGTAGCGATAAATCCAAGCTCATGTACAGCTGGGGCGAGGACACGCTATACAGAATACAAAGTAGACCAACTTGTAGGAATTGACAGGAATAGGCAAACTAAAAAACATCATTATAGACCAGGAGAGACTCTGTATGAAATAAGATGAAGGAAAACATTGAGATTATTGATCAAACTAAACCACACATTTAAATTTGTCACCTAAAGAGAAAAACAGATCACCCAGTTACTCATATATTTTTAACAGAGTATTTTTTTGTGTGTGTGTTTACCAAGGAAATCAGAATTAATCTCATGAGTGAGTCCTTCTCAGCTGCCACAGTCACTTGTCTGTGTGCACATCACCAAACAGAGTGTTTCAATAGTGCTTTATTTAAGCTGTGTGTAACTTCTTGAACCCTGCCTGCAAGTCTGGAGGCAATCAGCGCTTCCTCAGGCAGCTCCTTCCACGGGACCTGGGCCATGGAGCTGCCATGAAGGACCAGGAGAGCAAACTGGCAGCAGCAGCAGCAGCAGCTTCATAGCTGGTGAAAACACAGGGGATGGTGCTGGAAGCTGCGTGGCCAGAGCCAAGCACTCCTGACTGCAGAGGGACAACACCTGGAGAAAGCACAACCACAGCTGGGCCCTCCCTTGCTGTAACTGCAGTGGAGGGAGCTGCTTCTGCACCAGGGGAAGGCCTGGCTGAGTATTTATATTTTAACAGTTTCAAACCTGCTTTATGAGGTGAAGGTGCATAGATTTTTGTTGGTCTCTGTCTCTGTCATGGCTGATACTTTGACTGAAGGTGTGCAGTGCTAAGGGAACAACTGGTGCCAAGAAGGAGAAAGGTTCTTGTTCAGGTATCATCCTTGGGCTGTGATGTGTTTTCCTTTGCTGCACTTTAATGCTCAGAGGCTGGATGGCAAAATAATTGCTTCCTTTGCCTGGAAGCCAGCCCCTGTTACAGTTCAAACTTCACAGAATCACAGAATGTCTGAGGTTTGGAAGAACCTCTGAAAATAATATTGTTCAACCCCTCTACTCAAGCCAGACCACTTAGAGTTGGTTTCCCAGGATCATGTTCAAATGGCTTTTGAATATCTCGAAGGAGGGAGAGTCCAAAACCTCTTTGGACAACCTGTGCCAGTGCNCTTAAACAGAGATTATCTTTTTCCCAGGTATTTATATATTCTCTATTGTTGTAAAACTAATACTGGGGGGGTGTGTGTGAATGTGTGAGAGGAATCAAACCCAGTGGTGGGTATGGTAGGAAGGAATGGACGCCACATGTGCACACTTGTGGGGTCTAATAAACTAAAAAAGCTCATCGAGGTCTAATTACATCATTGCATATCCATGGGTAGGAAGTCTGAAGGAAGAATACTCACTCTTCACTTCAATGAACGCCTATAGCTACTACAACTCATAAAAATGCAGATTTCTTTCATTTTTCTTCACAGAATTTGCACTTCCTCTTAGTATTTGGACTTGACTACTTGAGCCCCCTGTGTAACATTCTTTATTAAATCAGTGGGAGAGCTGTTTATTTGGAGTTTGAGTATGAGCAGCTTTGAGGCTGCTTCATCATTTGTTCTTCCTACTGTCACCTGAAGTTCCCAATGAGAAACAGGACCTGCTAAGTGCTGTCCAATTCAAGAAAGAGACAACCTCTCTGCCATGGAGTCATTTAAAAAGTGATTCTCAAGACCAATGTTCATTAAAGACATAATTTTGCTTGATTTTTGTCACGTGCCTGCCTTGCGGATGATGAGAGAGCTAAAACGCAACAGTCTCAAATGAAAACGGTTGTTACATAAACAGCTGGATTAGTTACGATACAGCACGAACACAGCTACAGTTTTTAGAGACTTTTTAACCTGATAGGAAAACATATTCTTCTCCCCAAGGCTACTGGGAATGCTCGTTTTTATGATGCTCCCCCAGCCCCAGGGCGGGTCAGCCGGAGGACAGGTACGGCGTCTCGCTGTGGTAGTTGTAGTCGGGACAGACCTTCTGCACCAGTTTGTAATCGACGCTGTAGAAAGCGATGTAAATGCAGATGACTTTGAAGGGTTTGGAACACAACCAGGACACATGGCTTTGGGTCTGCTCTTGGTAGCAGATCTTGGAAGGGTCAAAGTTGCACAAGGCAGTTTTTTTAGCGCGGTCTGTTTTCTCGTACTCGATGCGGCAGTTGAAGGACTTGGACTCCTTGGTCTCCAGTGTGGACTGTGGGGATGGTTCGAACTCGACCACTTTGGAAGGCGGCACCAGGCTGACAGAAACATTCCCCAGGCCCGTGGAGTTATGTCGGAAATAAACGCTGAAGGTCCCATTGCCGTGATCGACGATTTTCCCCGTGATCAGGAGGTTCAGCTTTACAGTTTTGATGTTGGAGTGGAAGTCGCCCCATCCAAACATTTTCTTGAATTTCCCAGTTTTTACTATCGGTCTGCGTTTAGTTCGTGCCAGAGATTCCTGAACCTCCGTGATGTTGGACAACCAATCCCAAAAGTTTTCTATGCTGTCCGAGTAGGACACCTGGCCGTGTTTCAGCACTGGAGATGGCTTAACAAAGAGGCGCAAAGGATTGATGATCCTGGAGTGGACCACGTTGTCAACCAGTGTCTCTGCAGCATCCTTGTCTTCCCAGTCCAGCACTTCCGCAGCCTGCACGGCCCGGCTGGCGTCACAGAACACCTGCTCCGAAACACAAGGGGAGAGCTGTGTAAAGGGCGGAAATACAACGGCCAAGATGCAAAAGGAGCCATTAATGTTTATTTTTATACCAATAGGGTCTGAATCAGTCACCTGGACCACTGTAATGAGTAATTTCTACTGCCCTGTGAAAGCTCAAGGATTTTACTCAAAATGGGTTATGGAAGGTGCAAAAAATTTCAATAGAACCATCCACAGGGGCAAATGGATAAACCTCCGGACACGCTGATGGCTGTGATGTGCAAGAGCAGGCAGGTGCCCCATGCTCACAGATTTGTTAGATGAAAACATGACTGAGGAATGTGGAAACCTTGAAGAGCAAAGTTGCCCCTCTGGTAAAAGATGGAGTGAAATAGAACAGCACAATTTTCCAGTCCCTTTCTTTTTCTCCCTACTTGATCTTCCAGCTGGTTCAGGCTTAAAATCCTGTTCTGTTGGTGTAATTGTGTCCTAAACCATTTAGTGCACATGTGTCTTTTCTGGTGCAGCTTTTTCCATTTGATCCAAACTCAGTCTGCACATTTGTGCCCTTAGTTTGACACAATGAACATGGCCCTGGTTTTGGTGTGCTGGTTTCAGCTGCTCGTGCTTAGCAAGGCCCAGCCTTCCAGAAGTGCTGAGCACTCCCAGCCACACAGCACAGCTCAGTTTTAAGATCCATGACAAGGCCAAGCTGGGTCTGCAATCAGAAAGCAAAACCTCCTTCTGGTAGCGACAGAATGACCTTAAGATTTCAGGGTCAAATACACAGGTCTCAGTAAAATTCCCAGCTCAGTGCAGAGACACATTTTCCAGGTATGTTCCTCCTGTTCGCTCTGGCAGAGAAGTCCTGTTGGAAATGCAGAACTTGAGTGTATGATCCAGAGGTCAGAAGCAAGATCTGTGTTTCAACAGGCTAGAAATGATCATCTGACTTCCTAGGTCCTTTAGCACTCGAGTAGAAGCTTAGGATAATGCATTTGCAGGGTTTGTTCTGTTCAGGACTGCCTTACATGATCACCCTAATGTACAAAAGAAAAACTTTTTCAGCTGCAACTATTCCTACAAAATGTATGAACAGAATGAAATGATACTTAAACGGAAAGAAGAAAGGACACTGCAATCCTGCCCGTGTCCCTGGTGAGAAACTGCTGCTGGCCCTTCCTCCTGGCAAAATGCTGCCCTCGCTTCACCACCAATCCAGCAGTGCTGGGATCCAGGTGGTGGATCCCAGTATAACTAATGTAGGGGTGGGGTTTCACTCTCCAGCAGCAAGATTTCGGGGTGGAAGTTTGCCTAAAGCAGCCAAAACACGGAGTGCAGATGTGGAACGCGTGGGGTGGGATTTTGTGTTTCCTGTCTCACAAGGGAAACCCCAATGCCGGGCCTGCTTTTCCCTCTGCTCCTGATCCCAGAGGGTCTCCTATGCCTCTGGTTCCTCACAGAGTTCTGTTTTTACCATATCCAGCTGTTATTTCTATAAATTGCAATTTTTCATTTCATCATCTGGCAAAGATTAGGAGCTCCACAGCCCTTAATATTCACTGGGGCCTGTTCTGCAGCAGTAGGCTCCAAACCAGAGCCCCAGTCCCCCACCACACATCCTTCCTGATCACCCCCAATGCAGTAATTAAGATGAAATGTGGAACAGCAGCAACATTCACGGCTTCAGTGGTGGAAGGTGACCATCACTATTGCTAAATCATGAAATCACAGAACAGTTTGTGCTGGAAGGAATCTTAAAGATCATCCAGTTCCAATCCCCCTGCCGCGGGCAGGGACACCTTCCAATCTGGCCTTGAACACTTCCAGGAACCTGTTCCAGTGCCTCATCGCCCTAACAGTAAAGGATTTCTTCCTAATAACTAATCTAAACCTGCCCTCCTTCAGCTTAAGGCCATTCCAATTGTCCTATCACTTATATTTCACTATAAATAAATCCATGGCTGGGTGGAAAAGCAGTGGCCAGGTGTGTCTCTGCAGAAATACCTTATTTCCTTCTTCAGATTAAAAGCGGGGGAAGAAAAGACAACAGTGATCACTCTCAGCCCGAGACCTTGTATGTCAACTTTCTGCCTCTATCTTATATTTTTTTTATGGCTGAGCTATGAACCCGGGGAAATAGGAGATTCTAATGGAAACAGTGACAGATGCTGATCTGTACCAGCCCAAATAGCACTGTCATAATGATGGTGGGGGAAACATCACTTCTGCTGTGATGGAAAGCTCCCGGTGAAGCTCTGTCATGTTTATGTGTGGTTCTTCAGCCACTCTTAAGCCTGTCACCAGCCCCAGATCAGCTGTGTGGTACTGGGAACGCCGGCCATCCCCACTGCCAGGGAAATCACTCCCCCGCTGCAGAGAAGTGACTCTGCTCACATGAAGCAAGAAGTGCTGCACATGTTCACCCATCCCAAATCTGACCTGAGGCCTGGAGAAGCACAAAAAAGAGGCTTTTCTGCTGCATTTCCAGATTACAGCTGGGCCCAGGGGCCTGGCAGTGCTGGAATACCAGAAACTTTCCTCATTTGCATGGCAAAACAAAGTGCTATTTAAAATGCTCACGACCACTCAAACCATGGGCACCTACGGCTGGTATTGCTGTGTGTAACTGAGTCACAGGGAAAAGTGGTTGGAAATTTTAAGGTGAAATATATGGAAAGGAAGCTGTTTGTTTCCCAGGAGTTTCTGGCTTTATTGGTGTCTGTACCCAGCTCTGAGTGTCCTCTGTCAAGGGCGTGGGAACACCCTCAATCATCCTTGTGGGCTACTTATCTTCTGCAATGGTCACTGAAATCCCTGCAATGGCTCTTTGGCTTTTCTGCCCTCGCCTGTTACGAAGAGATCCAGGGACACTGAGCCATGTGCTCAGCGTATGTCCCTTCCGGGGGCTCTCACGGCAGATGAGATGGCAGAGCTCTGCTTTCCCAGCGGTGCCTTGCTCACGGTTCTGACAGAAAAAGAAGAAATATGTGGGCATAAGGCTGGGGATGGCTGGAGGGTGGGAAACATTAACTCGCTACCGCCAGGTGGGTTTGCCACATCAATAACATATCAGGGCACAAGTATTTCAAGGCCATGGTGGTGAAGTGGCAGAGTTGCACCTTGCTAAACTGCTACTACTCTTATTTATGTCTGTGTTACACCAAATGAGGTTTACTCATGGGATAATGGAACACACCCCTGAAGCTACAGTGACCTGGGCTATTTCATGTGGCAACAAAACAGCTTTCATAACATGGGAACGTGAAATCATTGCTAAGCTGAATTATAAGGATGTAATATTCCTGTTTAAGGCCCAGACAGCAATCCCTGGGCACTGCAGAAAGCTGTACCTTACACTTTGCTTGGGTAATTTTTCCTCCTCTCTTTTGAAGTATTTTGCAAGGTTGTGGGATCCTTCAGTCTTGCACAGCCTTAATTCTTGACTCTGCTCCATCCTGTGCTGTCTTGTTTCACTGATTTCATTACAGGGCGAGATTCAGGAGCTGACAGAGCTGTCAGCTCAGAGGGCTGCGGGAAAGGGACTGCGTGGCTCGGGGTGGTAAATTGGTTGTGTTTTGCAAATATTCAGTAAAAAGGTGTTTAACAAAGAACCGCCTGGTTCTGCTCAGTGCCCGCTGCAGCAGCAGGAACGAGGGGGCATTGTTCAGAGATGTGAATAATATTTGTGCTTTTGTAATGTAAAACCTTTGTGGTGTGCAGATTTTTTTCCTGTTTTGAATAAAGCTTTCTGCAATATAAGAGAACCCAACTCTAACACTTGGTTTTCCCAAGGCCCTTCCCTTGCTGGCTGCATTTTGCTGTTAGTGAGGAAGGGCCGATGGCTTTGTTCAGCTGTTTATTCACATTGGTTAGCAATTTCCGGGCAATAAAAAAATCTGTATTAAAAGAATGCAGCACATGCGAGAAAAAATGACTTCCTCAGCATCTTTCCATTTCACTATAATGCATCTCTATAGTGAAAAATATTGCTGGTGGGGTATTTGAAAAAGACCAGCTTAGGGAAGTTAGTGTATCCATTTAAACAGATGGCTATTGCTGGAGTTCTCCTCCGCTGCACCGGTGTTCTGCCATTCCTTCCAAACCATCAATTTCCACACAGAAATCACCTCATCTTTTTCCCTATTACAGAGGCTGTAAAAAGGCACCCAGTTACCCTAAAATCTCCCTTAGCCTGTGGATATTTTCCAGTAAGAAACACAATCTTGGCCCCATGCACAGCGCGTCTCGCTGTTTTCTTTCGCTGCGTAAACTGCGAGAACAGCTCGAATCAGTGCGGAGTGGTTCATTTTTATGGAGTTTTTAACTTCCAGCCTTTGGTTCTTCCTGTGCCCTCCTCTCGAAGATGCTGACTGCTCTTCAAAATCTCCCCCTTCCATGCATGATCCTGCCCATGGCACAGCAGCACACGGTTAAAAACATTCCCTGTGAGCTATTTTTGAGAAATGAGCTTACACTGATGAGACACTGGTATCAGTAAATGCTCTATTCCCTCCATTTGCCCAAATTTGGGTTCATTTGGAACTCACTCCCGTGCCTTTCTCTGTGGGCAAGGCACTAAATAAAAGCAGGTGTCCCCATGCAAGAGTTAATAGTTCTGGTGCTTTGGGAATTTTATCCAGGTTATTCATCCATCACCAGCAATCATTCCTTTAGCTTCACCCCTGCCAGGAATCATTTAAAAACTCTCGGCAATTACCTGGAATGAATTGGTCTGTTGGAATAAACAGCTCTGAAGCGCCATTCTGCTGCTGACTGGGAGCTTTTTATCCAACTGCTGGAGAGGAGGGGTACCACCACTCCTCCAGCCCCCAGTTTCACCAGTGAAAAATCCACTCTGGGGGAAGATTCCAGTGGTTTCCTCACTGTCTGCTGCTCCCATGCCCAAGTGTCCCATGGGTTGACACCAGTGTCCGCTCTGCAGCAGCACGGGACACCTCTCTGGGTTCCTTGTGCTGATTTTGGAGCCTCACAGGCTGTAAGACAACACGGCCCCATCGAGTGGCTGCACAAAAGCCCCGGTTTGAAGGGGGTGTGTGGCAGGGAAGAGAAATAACTCTGCTTTATCTGTTTGAAAATTCAGTGATTTCAACACATTTATCAAATTTTAAATAATTTATGTCTTGACAGGGCTTATCAATTTTGCAAAGCACACACATTAACCAGATACAATGATCTCATATTAGCTTTTTCAGCATCTTACACTGGAGCCCAGAAATATTAATAAAAACTCAGCCCATCATCAATTAAATGGAAAAAACCATAAAATTGTGTTCCATTATAGTCTTTTAGTCTTTTTTTTTCCCCCAAGAAAATGATGACGGGTTCTAATAATTTATCACAACAAGCTGAGCTTGAACTTTACTGATTATTAAATTTTTTTTTCAAAGACAGAGGCTGTAGAGGGTTTTATGGCTGCAGATGTGATTGCTGTCAGGAACGGTGTGAGGAATTTGGGAGTTAAGCAACATCTTTCAGCAGGACTGTATAAGAGTGCCATGTTTGTTCCTTCCAGACACAGAGTTATTTTTCAGGATCTTGTGGAGTTGCTTTGCAATAAAGCAAAAGGCCAAGCTGGATGTGGCTTGGAGCAGTCTGGGCTGGTGGAAGGTGTCCCTGCCCATCCATGGCAGGAGGTGGAATGAGATGAGCTTTAAGGTCCCTTCCAACCCAAACCCTTCTGTGATTCCATGATCCACAGAGCCCTGAGCTGGTGGTGGGGTGGTGGGATGTGAATATCCAGAACCTTGTAACTGAAGGTGTCTGCACTCATCAGGCACCCAAAATGCTTTCCCAGCTTGTACAGCCTCCCCCTTGCTAAACTGCGGACAAACAAACACCAGCAGGTTGCTGTGCCTGGCTTTCTCCCTCCTGTGGGCAACGACTGACTCTTTAAAACAATCTGGTGGAAAGATGAAATTACGTCAGAAATTCAGAGTTCGCTTGCTTGATTTCTGTCTCATTCTGAACAGGATGATAAAGAGGGACTGTGGGGTTCAGTGTACCAAATTCAGCAAAGATATCCATTATGGGGGGAGACTGCAGAGCAGGGAGGCAAGGGTGTTGATCTCTGGCTGGACAGTGGCAGAGTACTCAGACCTCTCAAAGTCCCTCAGGACAAGTTAGGGAGGCTAGTTAGAAATCTTTAAAGGTTATTGCAACTTTCTTGCACTCAGGGAAAGTGGTCAGAAATCCCCTGTTCAATAACTAATAGAATTGGATTATTTTAACAATTTTACCCCACCTTGTGTAGTTAAAACTACCATGGCAAGGTGCTTCAGCAGCAAAGAAAGCCCTCATGATTGAACCTTGCAGCCCATTACATTTTCTGCTTGTGAACAGAACCATTGAATCATTAAGGCTGGAAAAGCCCTCTGAGATCGAGTCCAACCTAGGACCAAACACCACCGTTTCAACCCGGCCAAGGCACTGAGCGCCATGTCCTGGCTTTCCTTAAACGCCTCCAGGGACAGTCACTCCCCCACCTCCCTGGGCAGCCTGTTCCACTGTCTGATCACCCCTCCTGTGGAGAAATTCTTCCAAATGTCCAACCTAAACCTTCCCTGGTGCAGCTTAAGACCATGTCCTCTTGTCCTGTTGCTGGTTCCCTGTGCACAGAGCCCAACCCATACCTGGCCACAACCTCCTGTCAGGGAGTTGCACAGAGTGAAAAGGTTCCTCCTGAACCTCCTTTTCTCCAGGCTGAGTCCCCCCAGCTCCCTCAGCCACTCCTGGTGCTCCAGACCCTTCCCCAGCTCCGTTCCCTTTCCTGGACACGCTCCAGCCCCTCAATGTCCTTCAAACTCAGTATCACATTTTACAGGGAAAAAAAACCCCACTTTAAAATTCTCCAATTTGTGCAAGCAAGCAAAATAGTATTTTACTAAAACAGCACTTCTGTAAAGAAACAAAACTGGGAGGAAGAAGCAGCAGAAGAAAAGAGTGAAAATTAAAAATAAAGCCTGCAAAGATTTCCTATTTCAGAAATGCGCCTTTTCCACAACCCTGACAAGTAGTTTTAGGTTATCTGAAGTGTTCTCACCAGCTGCAATTGGATAAATTGCTTAGAGCATAGATAGCTTTTAAATTATATCCATGCATTGAATTGATCTACCTTTTTGCTGAGAGAACAGAAAATTTGTTCTCAGAAATGTTTCTTGCCAAAAGATGTGCACCAATTCTCATCTGGAAGACTTCAACTCTTTGGTTTTTTTCCCCACCATTAAATCTAAATTAGGGATCTCTGAGATAAAAATTAGGTCGCTTATTTGTATGTTTGTCGAGGAACAAATCAACATTTTTTCTTAGATGTCACTAAGTAGTTTTAGTTTTGCACTACACATGAGGCATTCATTCTTGAAGGGTGGGGAAGTAACAGAAATGTAAACCTTTCTGTGAAGGGTCTGAAAAAGTCTTGAATAAAAATATCTCACTGAGATACAGTAGCTACAGAAAGCTTAGGTTATTAATATTATATTAGCACCATGTAACCCCCACTGATTCTCAAGTGGTTTATTCAGTCACTCTGAAAAATTTCAATTTGCTTGAAATTCAGGCTGAATTCTTGCAATCTATTTTGCACTGAGCTTCACTGGTGCTATGGCCACATGTATTGTCTTATGGGGCTGAGACCTGGAGATCTGGCATTTAGTTACTTTTAGCAGACATTCTGAAGATGATCCGATTCACCCGGAAACCCTGTGAGATGTGCCAGGTGTTTTCAATCTGCACTGAAGCTGTGCTGCTTGCAGGTGCAGCTCATGGAACCATTTAGGTTGGAAAAGACAGCAAGCATCATCGAGTCCAGCCACTGATCCAGCACTGCCAAGTCCCACTAAACCCCGTCCCTAAAACCCAGGGCAGCTCGCAGGACCAAACCCCGACCCAGCCTCCTCTTCCCACAAAGGGAAGCGGGAACTCTCAGCCCCTCTGCCGAGCCGGCACCTGCCGACCAGCCGTCTGCTGAACTCTGCAGTTAATAATTTTCCCTCCTGCTTATTTCCCTAATGCCTGGGAGATTTCGCTTCACGTTTGCCGGGACCAGTTCATTAAAATACTAATTTCGAGCGGTAATTATCTGTGTGTGAGCGCTGCCGGTGGAGCCGGCGCTGGCGCTGCTGCGCTCTCAGCTGCAGGAGCCTTCACAGATGCTCAGGTCCCTGGGAGCTCCGGGCAGGAGTCACCGTGGGGCTCAGCTGGAGGCTGCCTGGCAAGGATTTTTGGGGGGAAATGTTTTAAGAATTATAGTTAACCATGAAGGCTGTTTGGTGTGGCAGGGAAAGTGCGTGAACAGAAAACTGCTGCATCTGTTAGAAATGAACCTGACTTTACTGGAGTTGTCAAGAGGTTTTGTATGCCTTGTAAAGTTTAAATTAAAAATCAATTACGGAAGAGCCCTTAATCTCCTCTCTGGAGTTTATTCATGTTTGGACGCGAACTCTGCGACCCCGATGACCTCCCTCAGTGCTAAATGCGACACAGCAAAGGCTGGTTTTTCTTCTCTTCCCACTTACGTGCCATTATTCAATGTTTTACTGCATTATGAAGAGGAGAGTTTTAATAATCGAGCCAGATTAAAAGAATAAAGGATGCTTCTGACGAGTTAGAAACAGAGAGGAGCTGTGCATTTCTAGCAGATTTCAAGCTCCGTATTATTGCAACGCGTAAGAGATGATTAACAAAGAAAAATATTACAGTTATCTACTCCCTTTGAGAGCTTAACTAATGAACCTCTACCAGCTGCTCTTGAAAAATCAGTAACACTATCACTATCAATTTCAAGACAAAGCACAGCTGACAGATGTTTGAAGTGATAAATCAGGCTGCACAAGGATTAAAATAACAAGCCCCAAATGGCCTTTAAAAGACAAAGGTGCTGCAGTGAACTATTTTCAGCCACTTTGGATCCTGTCAAAAGTTAGATCACTGATACAATTATCTTGCAAAACAGTAAAGACCAAAGTAATATGTTATGAAAAATCTAACAATGGTGATACTTGAGCCAGGCTTTTGAAAAGAACAGGTTTGATAGTCATTTGTGCTTTTAATGGCAGAACTGAGAACGCCGTGCTTCCCTGAATACTACTTCTGGGAATGAGTGATGAAAAGTGTGAGCTGGGCTGAAGCATTAAATGTAACTGAATTGCATTCTTGTACATTTTAATTAATCTTTTTTTTTTTTTAAAAGCAAGGAGTTACATTTTAATAGGCAATGAACACCATTATTTAAATCAAGCATAAGATTTTTGTGTTGCTGCACTGCAGGCTGCATTTTCTAACAACCTGCCGGTGACGTGATGGAGATAAAGATCCCATTCCCAGAGAACAGCGTGTGTGCTTCCAAACTCTGCTGCCTTTAACGGGAGACAATTGCAGCCAGGGGAGAGTGACCAGAAACAAATCCCAAGTGTCTGGACTTTGCCTCTGCTCTCTCCGTTTAGTGCATCTTGTCAGAGGGTGCATTTCCTTCCTAACCCTCAGCTGGGTTAGGGAGGAAATGCTCTGTTTAAAGCATTAAAAGGTGTTTTTCTGGCACCATTCTTGGCTCAGGCGGGGTCACCACAGAGCTCAGCACGGGAAGCTCCCAGTGGAAAAGAGCTGTCCTAAGTGCTTTCTGCACTGACATCTCAGGAAAGCTGTGCTCACCCCAAGTTCCTGGGCAAGCTCCTGCTAAAGAATCAGTTAACTGGGGTTACCCAGTTACTCTTTAATCCCTCCTGAATCCTGTTGTTTGAAGGAAGTGTGCAGATGTGTCCAAGAGCCCATCAGCTGGGCAGGGACAGGAGAGATTGACTAATAGTCTCAGGGTAAAAGCTCTCTTCCAGAGAAGCCTTTTGTTGTTTTCTTCAAGGATGATGTTTCTTCCCGGAAATCCTGCTGCCCATGTGCACTTCCGTTAATGCACCCCGAGCGGCAGAGCCAGACCCGAGCTCTGTGAGCTGCCAGCTGCATTCGTGGCATCTCCGTGAGAAAAATATTGCTGCTTAAAAGCTTTGTGACAGAAACACGTGGGAAGTGCGAGAGCAGGCTGGTGTGGTAGTGACACAGAGGCACAGGAGGCCCAGTGCTGCTCCGACAGCGCTGTATGCTGTGGATCAGGCTGTCAGGGAGGGCAGAGGGACAAACCATCGAAATGCAGCCCAGGGATGTCAGGGTCACACGTGGGGAGATGCTCCTCCACTTACACCTTTTCAGTGAGATGGAGGCCCAGGAAAAGCCTGGGGGTGAGCGCTGCCCCAGGACTGCCCCAAAACCCAGCAAGCCCCTCTCGCTGCCTTTCCCCACCTGCTCCAGAGGGCAGCACAGGTTTGGGATGAAGGCCAGGCTGAGGGTTGTACTCCTGCCCACCACGCAGCCAGGGTGGAAGCTGGGGCTGTGCTGGAGCTGCCTGTCCCCACGCTTGCTCACAGCTTGAGTCCTCCCCACTGAATGCGTGGAAGGCTACAGCAGTTTTCTAAATTAAATTAAAATTCCTTTCCCTTTCAAACCACTTAGCATGAGGTAGCACACTGGGGCACTTGGAGGTATTTCATTGCTGCCTACACACGCATGCATGCTGCTTTCCTAAATGAATTACTCTCTTAAAGCAGAGAAAATCATTGACTGAGGCTGCCTGATTATTAAGTTTTAAGGTGAAACAATATCAGCCTTTGCCTGGCAGGAGCCAGCCACGCCTGCAGCCATTGTGTTCTTCATAATGGTGTACTAACAGTGACTTCATACTGTAAGGTCCTATTGAAACCCAATTTTAATCCCTTTTCATTTATTCAGCCATTTTTTATGTGCTCAAGAAGAGGAAAAACAGAATTCCTTTTCGGAAAAACTGAAATGATAGGTCTGAGACACTCTGAAAATGACAAGGTTCAAATTTGAAATCCAGTCACCATGTAAGTTTTAACAGGGCTTAATTAGAAGTTGGTCAGCCATCTGCCCTGATATAATAAATCCATGACTTGTGTTTAACAAAGGGAGATGAGTTTGACACCTAGATCGCCCGGAAGAATGTCACAACATGTGCCTGGTTTGTTCCCTTGCAGGAATTTACCAAGATAATATCTGAGATCTTTGTAAATGCACTGTAAGAACAGAAAGAGGATCTGAAGACAGAAAGGCTTAGATCAGATGAAAATGTTACATTCTAGCACAATAGGAGTTAATACAAATTGCTGTCATTTGCATGCAAAAATATAATTTCAAACCTATTTGCTCCACATCTGTATCAAACAAGAAGGGAGCACATTCAACACATCTTTACATCTTCCAATCTTTCTTTTACTGTGAATTACAGTGCACATAACCCCAAGTGTTAATTTGGTCTCATTCCACGACGCATTTGATGTATTCCAATTGGCATATGAAGAACAACATTTCCAGGTTGTGTAAAAGAACTGCACTAGCAGGGTGCTTGCAGTTGGTGAAACAAGCCCTGACAGCACATAAATCACCCGTGGAGGGGCTGGGGCTGAGGGGAATGGCACTTTAGCTTTTAGGGCACACATGCCTGAAACGTATAGCCCAGGGTAGCAAAACCAAAGCGTTCCTTATGCACCTCGCTGTTCAGATTTCTTTTGGGGTTATTCTTTTTCAGTTGACCAGTCTTGACCTCCCTGGCAAATAATGAATTTGCTTCCAAAACAGACTTTGCTAATTTAAGGTTCACTCTGAAAATTACCAATTTGCAGTAGTCAGTTCTCACTACTATTTAAAAAGCTGAATAAATCAGTTCAGAAGGATCCATAATTGCTACTAAGACTTATAGTTACTGCTTAATTCACACACTGACTGAACAGGACAAAATGAGGTGTTTTGCATTCAATTGTCAAATTCTGAGTCTGTATAAGAAAGCTAAGGTCATGAATAGGTTTGGGAATGAGTGTTAACAAGTGCCCTGAGCAATCTCAAACCCCAAACGTGCAGGGGTTAGGAAGAGCAGGTTTTTAGAACAAGAGATGTGAGATGTGAGCTGATAAAGAGAAGCTACAAGAACTGGTGATGTGTAAGTGATGCCAGGCTTCAAAAGTCACGCAATCCTTCTTGTTTCTAATGCATGTTTTCCCACAGATTGTGGAGATCAAAGAAGGAAACAAATCTAAATGTAACTGCCTAGACCAAAGCTGGTAATAAGTGTATGACAGACATGAAAGCAACTCCGCTGTAAACGTTTTAAACCGTCTCCTGTGGATACAAAAGGTGGTTCTACAGCGACAGGAAGTAATTCCCTGTATTAAAATTTAATGTGTTGCCCTATGTGATCAATTACAAAGCTATAAATATGTATGTGCGTGACTGAATCAGTAATAAAAATGTGATTTTATAAGTCTCTGAGTCTCCATGATCAGGCCAATAAACTTGTTACATCAAATTACACTGCAGCTCCTGATACCTACAGAAGTGCCAGTTCTTGTGATGAACCACTTCAGGAAGGGCTTGTTTGCCTGTCCCACTTGCCTGTGATGCTGCGGGGATAAGGATCCATGGAACACAGCCCTGTGCCACTTCCCTGTGTGCCTGGATCACCCACTGGTACAAACCTAAACTGCACCAGTCACGGCCATCAAATTCACCAGAGTATGCAAGGTAGTCTGCTACAGATTTTGGCTCAGAAACTGGTAAATAAATCTGGTTTCCCTGTTCTTCTTAGCTGGGTTTGAGGCTGGGAACGTTCCAGGCATAGCAGCTTCTCCTGTCCACAAGCCATGCATGGAGGAGAGCAGGATGGCTGCACTCAGGGAGAAAGAAGGATTGTTATCACTTGCCTTCAGGGAGCAAGGAGCTTGATTATGTTCCCTCACTGAGCAGAGTTAGTATTTCCAAATCGCTCCAGAAAAGAAGGATCTCAGCAGATCTCCTTCCAGCCAGCAAAGTGCAACACCTCATTAGAGTAGATAAGTTGTGTTTCTTGTAAGATAAGCTCTGGTTCGACTTTGCTCAGGGCTCAGCTGAATTTCAGCAAAAATCCTGACAGCTGAATATGGATCAAAATGTCCAACAACTTCTGGTGTGCAATTCATTGCTGCTCAATACTCGGGAGGAGATGTCTTCTCTGGAGTACCAACAAAATGCTTCACTTGGCTGCTTCTCCCCCTGCATCTCCAGGGTCACTACATGGGATAAGCAGGCTGGAGGGGGAGGAAGGGTCACTACGCTGCAGGTTTGCTCCTGTCTCTGGTTGGGATGCTGCTTCCCTGGCCTCACAGCCAGGCTGTGATGCTCCCAGCACTGTGTGGAAGTCTGTGAGTACTAAAAGGTCAGGTCAGCTCTGATGTTCTACATTTAGAGATGTACTTGATTTCCTGTGCAGTAAGTCCAAAGCTACATGCACTATACCCGGATCATTTTTCGTGAAAAATCTTGCATTTTACATGACTGTACAAGGAAAATATTCCCTGCCAGAAGTCAGACCCTCTCAAGTTTCAGTAAGAAGTAACAGGGAAGCACACTGGGTGCAGGTTTAACTTCTCCTGTCTGATGGCTCCGGGCTAAGAACATGCAAATACCTTGGAGGTGTGATTGTCACAAAAGGGAATTGTAGCACCAGGTACTCCTGAGAGAATATCCTCTGTAGCAAAGAATGGCAAACCACTGCCTTAGGCTTTAATGATTTGTATCATGTGATAACTGAATGAACAAGATACACGTTTTTATTGCTCAACTTATGGCTTCAACAGAGCATCTCTTATTTTTTTTATCCTGTGGCTATTATTACAATTAAACTTTGGTATATGGCCTGAGAAATTATAGAAAACCTTCTCAGCTGCTCTGCACAAAATACTTTTTACAGAACCATTCCCTCCCTGATTTCCTTCATGCCTATATTGTGTACAGAGCAAAAAACCAGAGGGAATCAAATCACACAACCTACAAAAGGAGTGAAAAGCAGGGCCTTACTTGCTCCCAGTAGTGAAGAAATGTAGTGTTAAGACTTGAAACTCGTTTCCAATTTTGTGTGTTCTACCGTGGTCTCTAAACAGCGCATTATCTCACACACCAGATGTGCAGCTCTATCTAGGAACTACAGGGTGCGATAAGTATGGAATTTCAGCCCTATTTCTTCTTTTATGTTCTGATTTTAATTTAGGTTTTTGTCTTGTTTTCCATGTGCTTTGTGGGGTGGGAGAGAAGTGGGGAGTTCAGTGTTCAATTATAGAAATGGAAAAAGAAATCACGTGGGACTCAGAGTATTTTAACTCAACGACACGAGAGAAATCAACACCCACACCTCTAATTTTATTTAAATTAGTGTAAAATTAGAGTATAGAAACAACTTAAGCTGTTGTGATTAACTCCACTTAAGTGGAATTTGCCTGCAAGTCAGCAGTCTCTCGGCTGACACAAACTGCATCTGGAACAGAAATAAAATGGAGAGGTCTTGAAAATTATTTGAACCACTGTCAAGTGCTATTCTGAAAATACTACTTGTATATTAGGTCATTTGAACACATTACAATAAATGTTACTCTTATGGTATTAAGAGGTTTAGTCTTACTACATTATTTATTATAATAAAATAATAACCACAATGATGATAATTAATAATAATAATAATAATAATAATAATAATAATAATAATAATAATAATAATAATAATAATAATAATAATGATACTGTTCTGTCTCAGCTGAGAGATGGTGACCTCACGAAGGAGTCAAATGATATTGCAAATGCATGTTTTTCATGTATGAGTAGTCATCCTGGAAACAGAGGACATAAAACTTTGCACCAGGATGAATATAAAACCCAGACCCTGCATGCTAATTTTCTGGGATGTTAACAGTATTTGGGAGCTGGAAGGTGGAGTGTGAGCTCAAGGGAAAAGAGCAGCCATAGAGGGAGAAAACGAGTTTTATTCTTCAAGGCACATTTTTGCCCTGCTGTTGCTCCAGGAAGGTTCCTGTGCCTGCCGGGAATCACGGAGCATTCCCTGGATTCAAGGAAGGTTTCTGTGGGCTTTGGCAACACGTGAACCCCAGCGTGGTGCTGCTGCTGGGAGCACGGTGTCCGTGGAAGCTGGCAAGGTCTGGTTCCTTGCAGGATCAAATGGCTGCTCACCTCTAAAGGAGCCGAGCAGTGCTTGCAGTCATCCACAAATAAATGAGCTAATTTAAATTTTTTTTTTTTTTGTGCTCTGGTATACTGCATAGTCCAATTAAGTTGCTAAGCCAATCATCTTGAAATAAATCAACCATATTGTTACATAATTCTTTTTAACAAACAGAGACATCATTATATGAACTAGGTTCTAAGGGTGCCAGATGCTCCTAAACAGGGAGTCTAATTTATTTCGTTGATTTTAAGAAGCAACCCATTCATGTGTGATAGCTTTTGTCATCCAAAATGCTAATTCTTGTCTGAGTTTAAAGTAGATTTCTGTCTTTCTCATACATAAATGAAAGCACAGAAGAGCTAAATATGGACCCTCTTTAATTCCCTGTCATACAGTCACATCAAAATCTTGTCCCAAAACACCCAATAAATGTCCTTTTAAACACAGTTAATATAGGATTGTGATAGAAAAGAGGCCAACACCACTTCTCAAAATTTTTGTACCCAAGATGAAGAAAAAACATCTGATCTCCAAAAACAAAGGTTTTGCTGAAGAAAGAGTTGTTGCTGAGAGGTTAGCACTGTGTAATGGGAAAAATGGGATGGATTGGGTTCCTGGGCAGCCCATGGTGCTGCCCAGTAATTATGCTCCACCTTAGAGCAGAGCAGAGCAGGCTGACAGAGAGCTCAGATGTTCTGGCAGACTGGGAAACCTTGTTCCCTGCTAAAAAACAAAAAAAGATTATGTGCTTTCGATTGGATTAACATTTCAGGGATACTGCTAAGGGAGATGGGCAGCAGAGATGTTCCCTCCCAACACCACCAGTGACACGGGTTCCTCCCACGGAGCACAGAACGCACACATCTAACCCAGGAATCAAACAAGCCTCTCTTTATCTTTTTGCCCTTGGTTAATGCTTCTTTTTCTCCCAGAGAGAAGATTACAGAAAACAAAAAAAATGTGTTGGTTGTTTTTTTTCTGATCCATTCATTGGAGGGTTGAGCGAGTCACACAGAAGTCAAGGAATGCAAAGCAGCTTTGGTCAGGAGCTCTCCCCTAATCCACCTCCGAGGGTTTCCTGAAGAAATTGCCCTGGACCATTCATAACCTGCACCCTCAGAGATGCACAACAGCACTGAGGAGAAAGAAATGGGGATGACTGTATATTTTCTGTGCACCTGTGCTTACCATTCCGATTTGTTCCTGTTTATTTTGGCCCACAACAAAACAGCCTTGCTTTGGATTTTCACTTGGCCAGTGATGATTGAAAGTGATTTCTCTGGATAAAAGCTGAAGAAAAAACCCCTGTGGTTTCCATTTGGACATTAGAAGGTTGATGTGTTTTGCTGTCACGTTCTATTTTTAAATGCATGACACTGCACAGGTGTTCAGACTCCAAATCCTTAGCGAAATCTGTCATCTCTCTGCAGCTTGTCACTACATCAGCTCACAAACTGAGGGGAGAATGAAGTTCCTACATGGCAGAAAACCGCAAGTGCTCGACTGTGGTTAATGATAATTTCTTTCCATAGCTGAAAAATATCCCTACATTTGATAAATTTTCAGGTGTTATAATTGCTTCGAGGTTCATTTGCCCATCCAGAATTTCTCAATTAAATTATTTTTCTACAAGCCCGTAACGTGTAGGACACAAACTAACAGAAGACTTGAAATGTGAATCGTTTTTGCAGGAGCAAAAGTTGTTAGTCTGAGTCAAAGAACAGGCTGGAGTCTTCCCTCTGTGCTTGCTCTCCATAAAACTCTGATTGAATTCAGAAGGATGAGACTTGGAAAGAATTACATATTTTCTTCCCATGTCTGCCTTAAGCATATATTATTTCTATATCTCTAGGCACTGCTAAAATGTAACACAGCAAAAAATTTAATAATCCGTTTTTTAAGAAAACCATTCTTGAGTTTTTACTCAGAAAAAAACTGGGGATAGCCCGCACTAATGCTGCTCTTGAAATGTTGAATCTCATACACTGCTAACACAGCACGGTATCCCGCATTCAAACTGCAGAGAAAGGTGGGGAATGAAGCAGCTCTTACAGGACTGCCCTGGAGTCCTCAGGCAAGTGCACATTTCTGCCCCACTCTCGGCATCCTTGTCCACAAGGAGCATTTCCTTCTGCCTCTGTGGGAAAATTCTCTTTTGATAGTGGAAGACCAAACTCAAGAACTCCTCTCTAAGTAAAGCTTAGATCTCCTAAAGAGACCTGAAGTGAACCATCATGTCCTTCCAGCTACATTAGAGACAAATTTGTGAATGAAAACTATTCCTTTGCAGATGATTATTTAAATTTTGGCATAATGATCGTTTAGCATCTATCACTAAACAAAACCAATGACATTTGTCTCAGTGACATCATATTGAACTCCAAGGAATCCATTTGGCTCTTGCACAACTAATTCAAGTCCTCTGAATTTTTATTCTATTCCCTACACAATCCTTACTATCAGTCAGGGAGAGCAGGGAATTGGGGTCCTCTGAGCAATCTGAACCCAAACATGGCTGGGTGTCGTTCAAATGTGCTGAGAGAGCCAGCTGATGTTATTGTGAGGCTGTTCACCATCAGGTTTGAAAGGTTTTGAAGACTGGGAGAGGGCTCTGACAACCAGGAAAGACCCCAAATACAGCAACTGTTTTCAAAAAGGCTAAAAACAATCTGGGAGATTACCAGCTCAGACTCCCTTCAGCCCCCTGGGAAATCATGGAGCACATCCTTTCTAAAGTCCTGTGTGGTAAGAAAGGGGAAGATGATGACTGGGAATACACAGCATAGATTTACCCTGGATTTACTAAATTTATCATGATTGACTAAAGTGGTTGCCACATATTTAACAAAAGACAAGATCAGCGGGTGAGGAGAGAGCGGAGGAACGTCACTGCTCTGCCCAGGTTTCTGACACAGCCTCCCAAGCACTTCTGCCTCCAAGCTGGGAAGTTGCTGCCTTGATGAGGTGACGACTGAGGGAAAGGCAGCTGGGCTGAGGCTCAGAAGGCAGTGGTTAATGAGTCACAGTCTGTCCAGACATCAGGAGCAAGGTGGGTCCTGTTCTCCTGCAAGACTGCAGACTGAATTCACAGATGGACTTTGAATCACTCTGGTCATAATCACCATCACTACTGCAGAGATGTGACGCAGTTACTGCAAATCACAGTATAAAAGAATAACCACCCAGAAACTAATCTTCCCAAAGATGATTTAAACAGTCTTGTTTGCTGCGGATTTCATTAAAAAGTTATTTTCAAAATATATTGTTGACAGTTGCTGATGTTGGACCAAAGGTGATTGTATGAACTAGAGGCTTTGATTGGCAGTATATAATTGAATTTAGCAATTTTTTCCCCTGTTTCTAATGTACACTTTCCATGACACAAGGCATATTTGTATTGGTGCTCAACTTACAGGACAGCCTTCGCCTGCTAACTTCCCAGGATATCTTACATAGGTATAAACTGAATATGTCACAGGATGAGATGTTCTTCCTTGCTTGGCAATACAGCCAGAACTGCTTCCTATTTGAGTTGTCAGGAGGACAGTGCACTTCTTGAATACATGGCTCAAAAGCATTTTGAATAAAACAGAGTATTTTTTTGCCTGGTAAGTTTCAAAATATAACAGAGCAGACCTACACTTAGGACCATGGGAAAGAAGAATTTAATCTCAAAGGTTAATTTTTGAGATGTGTATTTACATTTTAAAAGATTTAAGAAATTATTTTAATCCTGTGATCTCCTGGATCTTTCACCCTGCACTCGGATGTAGCACCTGCAGATCCCATCGCTTCCAGGATTATGACACACCACAGAGAGGGCTCAACCAGCTGTCCCCAAATTGAGACCACATCATGAAATTAGCAACCAGATCAGAAAAAGAGACAATTATGGGCTTTTATGAGTTACATCAATCACTTGGATTTATTCGTATTGTCTCACAGAAGATTAATAGATGTACAGAACATTAATAACTTTTACAGCAGTGTAATTTATAAAGGGGAAAAAAACTTTTAGGAAAAGCTGTGATGCAATCTACTATTAATATTTTGCTGAGGGGGGATGAGGCTGTTAAACTACTCACCTTGCCAACACTACTTAAAATTGACAAAGTAGAGCCTAGGAAGGTTATTCTGTATCTTATCCTCCAGGGTCAATAATTCTATACTTGGAGCCTTCCCTGAACTGATTTGTCTGTATTTCAGATAGGAACACACTTTGATGTTCCTAACCAAATTGATGCATTTCCCCCACACATTTATTGTCCTTATTTCTAACTGCTGAAAGAAAAACCAGCGCCTTCTCTAGCTCTTAATGGAAAGCTTATCTATTAAAGATGATGACTTGTATGAGAAAAGGTGGTGGTTCCAGGCAAAAGGACTATTTTACAGACTACTCTAAATGTATTTCTTTCAGTAATAGGAAATCTGAAGCAGTATCAGGTTTATATCAACAGAACATGTGATTCTTTAATAGCATCTTTCAAGAGAAGCTTTTCTTACACACTGAGGGCTACAAAGGTTGTCACTGCTTGCAAAGAAACATCTCCCTTGGGAATTCATGGGATATTTCTTTAATAGGAAATTAGAGCCTGAGCAAAACATCTAGGTATACAATCTGTTTCTGTGTATTTCCTGCTGCTGTTTTTCTTTTCAGACACTATCAATTTCACTCAGAGCACTGACACCCCTGAAGAGTTTGTGATGGAAAGAATTCACTGAAGAGACTGGTAATGCTTCTGGTAGATACAAGAATGTTCTTCTGAGCTCTGAGCGGACCAAAACCTCCCCACTGTATTCATCCTCCTTTCTGGGACTGTGTTGTTTGTTAGCTCATGCATGGTGAACACAGTCACGTAGTTCACATCTTCAGAGTACCCACAGAGCACACACATTGCCCCATCCTCATGGGCTGGCTGCAGATGTCCAGGAAAAACCCAACCTGTCTACATCATATGCCCAAAAAAAAATTTGGTAGTGAAAGCATCACGATTTGAAGTAGAAAAAATATTCCAAGAGAATTATTCAGAATATAAAGTCTTCGTCCTGAATCTAGCCCGTTTTCTTAATCTGAGAAATTGCCAAATTCTCCAGGACTCCTCTGTGTTAGGGTTAAAAGATACTGTCTAAGCAAATTGGGTCAGCACATAGCTTTCCAGTAAGTTGTTCTGTGAAAACCAACAGGAAAGAGGCAAGAAAAAAAAATGTAAATTACTCCAAACACTCAGAATCAGTAGAAAAGATCAATAAAGAGGCAAAACTTGCTGTGACTCACAGTGCTAATGTTGCAGTTCTTTGAAGAAAGGGTCCCCAGGAACAGGCAAATAATGCAGCCTGAACTAAGTGTCTCAGAAGTGACAGAAAAGAAGGTAGCTAAGCATAAAGGGAAGGAATTAGGAAAACTTTCTGCATAGTATTAGGAAAAACTAAACAATGTGACACCATGAGCTGTGAGATTTTCCAGGGATTCTCAGGGGACCTCTAGAAAAGCACTAAGGAAGAATATTGGGAAGTGTTCAGCATGAGCAATCCTACATCACAGGAAGATACTGGGCAGCTTTTCCAGGTATCCATCTGATAAGGAGAACAACAGAAGCAGGGAGAGTTTGACAGACAGCAAATGCAGTTTCTCCCCAGTTTCATAACTGGTGTCTAAATCCATAATCTCTAAAATCACACAGTAAGACACATGACCCAAGCAGTCCTTACATTTGAAGACTGCAAATTCCCTTTAGTTTGTTTAGGAGCACACCTTGCCAAGCACCCCAGCTTCTAGTCCACGTATGGGCTCTCCCAGGACACAGGCTCAGGCACTCTTTCCTCGATTTCTGTTGAAGGATCCAGTCCAGGATGTGGTTTTCACACACCTTTGACTAAGGTTGCAAAAAGAGGGGAAAATAAATGCTTGCAGTGATGCTTCCATCACGTTTTATTTTCTAGTGTCTGTTTGCAGTAGCAAGAACATCATCAGGTAGGTGCAGGAAAAGTCACTTTCCTGCTCTCACTAGATTTGTATATACTCCACCTCCCACAAAAATAAATGGACAAATTTGTAACTATTTTGTCTCTTCAAACGGTAGCTCCAAGCAGGTTTGAGTCCTGCTGAGGGCAGGGACTGAGCACCCTGCTGTAGAACACTGTCTCCCCTGATAAATTTGATACCATCTTGAGAGACCCGGGCTCACTTTCCCGTGTGCCATCCTAATGAGGGGATAAGCACCGACTTATTTGCACAGAGAGAATGGAGATACCACCTGTTTATTCAATCATTAAAAGCTGTTCTACCTTAAGCCACCCAGCCACCTCTAAAAAGCCGGCCAGTCCAAGTGAAAGGCATCCCTGCAATCCCTGTGCCGGACCTTTCCTTCTGTGTGGGGAGCTGGCTGAAGGCCATTCTCAGGCACCACGGACAAACTGCAGGTGTTTAACCTCTGTATTATATTTAATGACTGAATTTTCCAGAAGTGTGTGTGGAAAACTCCTGACTACATTTAGTTAAGATGTTATTCTCAAGTTGAAGAAACAAGGAAAATAACCCCAACGAACCAACTTAATTTATGTAGGTTTTCTTGCCCCACTAAAATTGATCACTCCTCCTTTTCCAGCTGCGTATTTTGAGGAGGAGTCTGCACTAAATGAATTATACAACAGCCCATGTATCCATTATGGCCAAGGAAAGATTAAAAGGTCTTTTGCAGCCTCTACATGTCTGCCCAAAACATGAAAATGTGGCCACTCCAGGAAGTCCTGGTGAACTTATTGCAATGCAGGTGTGTTTTGGCTTTCAGACTTGTTTCTGTTTCAAATATTATTTTAGCCCATTTCCTAAGAAAATCAAGCTTCCCAGGATGCTGTTGCCTATCACTGAAATAACTGTTCAACCATTCTGTGCACTTCAGTTGGATCAGAGCTGGTGATCCCAAGGATAATTAAATTTCTGTTAAATAATTGCAGTGGATGAGACAGAAATAGGGACACAGGGCACATGTTCAGCAGGCTTTATTAATAACTGATCACAGACTGAGTTTATCTCAATACTCCCTGAATGCACAGAAGGATTTCACTGGTGTGGGACAAGTCAGTCAATGGCTACTGAGGGGTGTTATCAGGACTACAGTTTCAATATCTAAACAGAACAAAGTTCCATCTCCCTCAGAGTTACCAGTGTTATTGAAAAAAAAATAAATCTAGTAGTTACTCTGGACTGGACAAGACAATCCAATCCATCAGAACACAAGAAAGGTACAATAGCCATTATATTTGTATTTGTCCCCATATTAATCTTATTATTCTGCCAAAATTATAACTGTGCTGTTCATTGAAAGAATATTGCAAACTCACCAGAAGGCAAATTCCTGTAGAATGGTGTCCTTACTCATCATAAATACAAAGTTTGCTATTTTAAATCCATTCCTTCCCCCATTGTTCAACATCAGGTATTAAAAACATCAACACTGAACCTTCAGTCTAAGCAAGCAGAGTAGCAGATCCCATCCAGCACTCACAAAAAGGTTTTGTTAAATAAAACACTGAGTTTAAATTCCCTGCTTACTGCAGCGTTAGGCTGCCCACTGCTGATAACGCACAGGTCATGCGTGTCTGAATAAAAGGATTATGGGGTGAACACCATAAAATGGATCTGACTGTGAGGTAAGTCATGTTTTTTCATTCTTACATTTAGAGGCATTTTATTTAATTTAAATCAAATAGGTCCTAACTCAACAATGCATTTATTCTCTTGTCAGACACTCAACACTTTGGTATTATTTTAAGCTAGCCTAGCTTGGTGCCAGGAACTGGATACTGAATGCTAGTGAGAAGAAAAATAAGAAGAGACTTGAAGAGTGAGATGGATGAGAATGGCTTTCCCACTTTTTAAGAACTTTAAGAAAAGGTATTAACTGTGATTTCACCAAAACGGGTGTAAAAAAAAAAAAAAAAAACAACAAAACATCTCTGTGATTTTGGGTTCTAGGGGGAAGGAGAAAAAGTGTAAAGAAATGGAAATACCTTCCAGGATGGTAATGTGGTACAAATGCAGTTTATTGCATCTCTTGGTCTAGATCTAAGTTTTATACACCAGAGCTCACTGTCACAACAAGACAAAAACAGGGAGAGGATGTCCCTACACAGAGGGGAAAATATGCATTTTAGGGACAAATGCTTCTTAGGGCAGAATCTACAACAGCTACAGTCATATAAAACTTGCTCCTTAAAAACCAATCCCCACATCATATTCCAGCCATGTGCTTTAAACGTGGATAAGCCCCTCAGATTTGGAATCGTGACAAATGAGTTAAAAAATGGACAATTTTAAATGGAAACATTCTAGAAGCACATTATACAGCCTAGACCTCAAAGCTGATAAACCTTTGGAGTGATCTGCTACCAGAGAGCTTGGACAGAAGCCATCAGCAAGGGGTAAAAGAATGACCACTAATAGGTTCTGGAAAGGGAGCTCTAACTATTTGTTTCCTGAAAAAAAAAAAAAAAAGTTTTTAAAATTTTATTTTACAATCTTTAAATAAAAACAAAAAAACTTGAAGCTGAGCAGTAGGAAGGCAGCCTTTCTACTGCTCCTGGGCTGCTGTATTTTGCATTGGGGGGCATCTCCAGAAGGAAGAGGAAAGCAAGGAAGCTGCTGGTTCTCCCAGAGGAACTGAGCATCCTCTGCTTGGAAAAAAACTTTGGGAAGATGGAGCACAGAGGGAGAGAGAAACAGAGGTAGCAAGCAGGCAGCTCACAGCAGAATGCAGCTTAGAAAAGCTCCCTGGAGGGCCAGAAACTTCTTCACAGCAGTGAGCAGACCCAAGCCAGGGGAATGCGAAGAAGACTGATGGATTTGTCATTCAGCACAGGAGACAGTGCAGTTTGACTCAGAATTAACTCAGAAATGGATGTTTCCAGCACTGCAAGACTGATTCGATGGCTGGAAATCGGCACAGCGGCTCAGCAGAGGGAGGCAGCAGAGGCTGGCGCACAGCAGCGGCTGTACCACAGGATTTGTCCCAGCCCCACAAGTTTAACATCGGTGTTTTCCTTGCCTGAAACGGTGACAGAACTGAAAGTGGTCAATGGGCAAAAATGAATCGGTTTCAAAAAAGACAGAGGTGTTTCAATCACCTAATTTAGAGTGGCCCAGGCTGGGACACACGATAAGTCAGTGGTGCCACAGTAACCTTATCTACTGCGGAACCTTTCCACACAGCTCATTAGCATTTCGTGAGTTTTGTGAGCGGAAAACACCACGGGCTTCAGCCTTCTCCCCGGCGCTCTGTTTGCTCCAGAAACTGAGGACTGGGCTTCACTCCTGCCTTGATCCACATTAAGTCACTCCAAAAATGTCCCTGTTGTCAGCGAGCTGAGACAAGATTCAGCAGCTCTTTGCCTCTGCATGGAGATGGGACAGTGAAGGAGAGTCAGTTATGCAGAATATTCTTCTGGTCTACTGGGGTGAAGATAAGAAATTTGCCTTCAGGATCTGTTTTGTTTCTTCAGTTTCCCAAAATAATGATGACACACATGTAGCACATCTTGACTATAAAGTGCCTTGAACTTCAATTACAGTGCATTATAAAATTAGTGTTATGTGTCTATTCCCGTACTACAATTTCTGAAGTTTTCTTCCAAGAACCACCCAACTGGCTGGAGTAAGGAGAAAATTCAATGTGAGAACACCTTGCCTGGGTTTAGGCTCCCAGTGGCAGAAAAACACACTCACTAGGATTGAGAACAAACCACTGGCAATAAGACCCTTAAAGACCCACTGGGAACAGGAATTCCATCTTTCTAAACACATTATGAGCAACAGAATCAACCAGCAGGTGCTTGCAAGAAGAGTGACAAGGCAGCATTAAAGGGAAAAAAAATTCAAGGTCCTGTATTTCACCCTCTTAGGTTTCACGCACAGGTAGAACCCTGCTATTGTGGGAATATTCCTGGCCACGGTCAGTCTGTCTGTCCTTCCTGCAGTAACTTCTCAGGCTGCCTCCACCTGCCCACAGGGCTGTTTTACATCCATCATCTTTCTTGGTCTCATATTCACCTCTTATTCCCTCAGCAAAGTCCCAGGGCTTTTTTCCTCCAGGTCAGCCTCAAGCACAGCCACCTCCTTCTCCATTAAAACCCCTTAAATCTACTTAATAGCAGATCAAATATAGAAGCACTTCCATGCACAATGTTTTATTTTCCTAGATAATGGGTAAAGTAAGATGAAATCAAGGTTGTGTTTATACTGGTGATTGATGATATTAGAAATACCTGGCCATCACCTAAAACAAGTACTGTAATGTGAAGAAATTCTCAGCTGATCATAAACATAAACCAAACGTGCTGGATCTGGAGAAGCAGAATGAGGGCTTTTGGAGTACCCTCAAATCTGCACTGTAATGATACAATAACCATAATTGGCCCCAATGCACATAAAACCTGATTTTAGAGACATTAGATTCTCAGTTTTATTTTTTTATTTCTCCCTATTCTTTCATTTTCACTTCCCAGCTAATAATAGCTTCTATTACTACCAGTCATTTGGAACAAAGAGAAAACCTATCTCAAGAAGTACAGCTCTTTACCTTAAATTACAGCCAATCGTTCCAAATCTATATTTACAGTAAGCACTGCCATTCCAGGGAGAGCAGAGCATCATGCCAGCGCTGAAATCCCTGCTGCAAAGGCAAAACTACTCAGTCTTAACTGCTGACCCAACTTCACAGCCCCGTATTTCCTCCCCACTCCTAATTTGTTTCCTTGAACCTCTTTGTTAACTGCAGCTGAGCTTAGAGCCTACACAGAACTCTGTCCCACAAGGAAATTCCCTACAGGAAAGGAATTAGCATGGTTTTCCAAGCCCTGACCTGCAGACTGGACTTGCCTCACAGTAGTGATGCTCTGCTGGAAGCAGAGCATGCCTAGCAGGCCCACCCCTTATTTTCTTTAACTCTGATTGATTCTTTAAGTACCTAAACAAACTGCACCAACTATCTCTACAAACACAGCGGGAAACTGAGCGAATGAGAACGATGGTTTGGGAAAATATATTTAAGATTCGAAGTGAAAGGACAAAGTTACCTCAAAATAGGGTGTTTGGAAATCAAGTTCAGGATGAATCGGTAACAGCCACGTGAATGGGAACTTTCACCTTCCTGTTTACCAGTTCTGCTAGATTTGATCCAGTTCTCCAGGATTTGATCCAGCAAAGACTTTACGGACGGTGTTTGTGCTTTATAACGGCTACAGTGAAGTGGTGTGTTAAAGTGGGCAAAAATCAGGACAAGAAGACAGATTAGCCGAGCAAATGCTCTGTCCTGTGAAGTGCGTAGCACAAACCCGAAAAATCCCCTTCCTCTTTCCTCGCTGCCTCTGGCTTTGATCCATTGACAAGTAGGTGTGAAAGATCCAAAGCGACAGGCTTCCCTGAGCACCAGAACAGCTCACTCCATTTCTGACCAAGATGCAATCCCCACCTATGGAATCACAGCTTTTGTCTTAAAACCATTCAGCACAGAGTAGCGCCGATCCCTTACCGCAGCTCTTTACCAGAACTGCCCAAGAATTTACCACATCTTATTCAACACTTGGACCAAACAAAGGTCAACACCTCACCCACAGACCACAAGCAACTTGCTGGCTCCCCAGCACAAATTTCCCACGTCACCCGGAGCAGCTCTTGCTTCTCCTTGTACAGTTTTGTTTGTAAAGTGCTGATTAAGGGTAAAAATGTTAACTGTATTGGAGGAATTTGGTGTACCTAGGGCAGAGCTGCACCTCCCTGATGCTCTTAACGTCCAGGTCAGCGAGTGGTTTCTGCTGATCCCTTTCAACTCCCATTCCTGAGTTCCCTTCTTGCAGAAACTAAAACGCAGGAGGAAAACCAGAAAGGTGGGAGTGATGAGAGCATCCTATTTTAGCACTAGGGCTTCACCAATCTTTCCATTTCACTTCCCTGTCTGTTACACTTACAGCACGGCTCTGACATCTCTCAAAGTGCTTTACAAGGGCAGGAACATTCCTTGCATGTTACAGATGGAAAGACTGAGACCTGGATGTTACGTGCCCTGTGCTGGGGAGGCCTGGGGTCTCTTGTGGCCTGCTGGACATCAGTCAAACAAGACTGGCTGTACAGACTTTCAACAAGATCTATAATCTTCCTGTGCCCCAGTCACCCTACAAATAAACTGACAAATACCAGTTACCAGTTTTACAGAACTAGGTCAAAAGACGTCATGTAAGGAGAGGTTGAGTGGTGAACCTCCCTATGCAAACTAAACCTGGCCCCATCCACCTTAAGACACAACTCCTCATTCAGGGTAATAAATTCCCAATCTGCTGAAACCAGGATTTGTTGATCTGTCCAGCTCCAAATTACCTGCAATTCTTGGGCTACCTACATTACTTTGTTACACAAGAAGCAGACGTAGGCTTACAACACCTACGGCATCAAAAAAATTACCAAAGGAAAGGTTGGGTCCAATACATTTTATGACAAAGTTCTCCCTGAAATTAAGGGGGGATGGAATTTCATCTGTGCACTTCAAGATGACCAGAGGGAAGCATTTACCTTTCTGAAATGGAGCGGAGAGTCTTGCATGGAGCCTATTTCTGATTCTCACTGCAAGAGCAGGCTACCTGGACCACATCTGCAAGGCTATGGAGACAAAATTAAAGTAGCCAGAAGGAACATATCTCTGTGTTCCTACACCTCACAGGGCATGCATATTTTAAATGGATAGGCAGCTGTAGCTCATCTTTTTAGATATTTCTTCTTATGAAGCGGTACCTTGTACTATGGCAAATATTCTTTCAACTCAAGTGCTTAAGAACCTTAAATTCTGTTAAATAGAAAAAACCTCTGTAAAAATTTTGCTTCATTGTCAAAAACTGTTTTGGTTATAGTTAATTTCAGCCCTTGAAATGCCAAGGCAAACAATCTGTCATTGAATTTCACTTATGTCAAATGCTGTACTTCAAACTTGGTGAAGAAAAATCTTAAATTAACAACCTTGTCTCTTTTTTTCCCCCTAATTATTTCTCGTCTATACAAACACTGCTGGGGAAAAAAGATCAACTGCTTTGAAGGGTTTGTAGATTGACTCCTAGATGTTTAATGTAGCAACAACTCTGCCCAATGCTAATGGTAGAAGAGAGTTTTTATAGAATGCTGAAGCAACTTTGACTACAGGCACTGGAAAATGCTGCTGTGACCCTTCCTTAATTTCAGACCACAAAGATGCAAGAATAAACAGTTACAGTGCCTGATTACCCTGCAGAACCACAGGTCCTGCCTGGGGGTGTGTGTCTGTAAATACACCTTACCTAGACAAAGGGATAGTGGCAGCTTTTTTTCTGTTCCAACAGGAATTTTTTAAAATGACAAGCAATTTTCCTAGGGAATTAGAAGAAGCCCCCTTTCCTTAGAGGTATTTAAAGCTGACTTAACAAAACAGTAGCAGGCATTGTCTAAACTGCACTATGCTAATGCTTCACTCCCTTCATTCTCAACGTGTAAAACTCCATTACTTCCACAGAGATAACTAACAGGGCATTCAGCAATTATGTGACAATTGGAAAAGCTCACTGCAAATTAATAGTAAACCAAGAGCACCTATTAATGATAACACCAGGCAGCAATTTTTCATCTTCTTATCAATAACAGCCCAGACATGCACTGACTGTGCATTGCAAATTGTTGTTTTGCTCCATATTGTCAACAGAAGGCAAACCTGACTTCAAAAATGAACATACTTATACAGGAGCAAGTTAGCACCTTAACCTGACTCAACAGCAGCCTTCCTTACTGCTTAATATATCCAAATATGCAAAATATTTCAGGAAATACGTATGTGCTATTGCTGCAGGCATTCTGGTACCTCCTCTATTAATCAAAATAATAATCCAGGAACATGCTACAAAAATACATCTATGCTGTATTAAAAGTATTAAACATGAGCTTCTGCCTGAACAATGTTAGATACAGGGTATAAAGAACCACCTACCGCCACTTTCAGAAATTCAGTGAGACACTCTGCTATAATCTCCTCAATTTTGTGAAGTTTCACATGGCTTTCATCCTAATTTATACATCTTTAGGAAGTAGACAGCAGACTGGTATTTGAGAGGCAAGACAGCATTTGAAGTTCAATCTATTAAAATAAAAAGCACTTCTCCCTTCACTGAAATGCAGTGCCAAAATATTTCCCATTCTAACACCTCTGATTTTATAATAAATTAAGATTGCCCCATCTGGAAGGGTTTGATGGTAGCATTTCAGCCTTACTACAATGCTGCTGTACTGCAACACTGAAATCCAGGATTTCTTTTTTTCTTCTTGGCTGAAATGCTGAACCTTCACTGCAGTATTAATATTATCCATGTTGATTTTTGGTTTAAAAAAAGGAAAGAAAAAGTCAAGAATCAATAACACCAACGTTTCCCTTCTAAACCTGCTAATCAGATTTCAGGAAGCCACCAGTCCCTCCAAATTCTGGCCAGAGAACAAAGAATAGCAGACCTGCATTCAGTGCATTACCACCAACATCCAATATTTCTTAATTTCTAATAAACGGTAACTTTAACCAGATGTTCTGGTAAGAGCATGCCAAAATGCATTTACATAACTTTTTAATAGAAGGTTAGCATTAAAAAGTACACCTAAAATGCCTCAAAAATATCACACATTCTCATTTTGCTTTACTTTATTATTTAAACTAACTTATATAAGCTATAAAACTGACTTCAAACCCTTGTTGGCTTGTATCTAAAGAATGCAGAAAAAATGAATCCCCCTGGGTGAACTGAGTGCCACATCCACCTGAGAACCTGCAGTGGCTGTTTATGATTTTTGTTTGATTCAAGGCAGCAACTTTGCTTCTTTCAGTTAGCCTTCACTCACAGCATGCAAAACCACAGCAAGCAACTTCCCAACATCATCCATAAAACATTGTGTAACAAACCCGATCCCTGATGGTACGAGTTTCAATTGATCCCTTTGATAGCTCTTAAAAAAAAAAAAAAAAAAAAAAAGAAAAA